>CAHIKZ030005434.1:680000-827500 GCA_903632075.3 Acanthosepion pharaonis | reverse complement strand
TATATATATATATATATATATATATATATATATATATATATATATATATATATATATATATATATATATATATATATATATATATATATATATATATATATATATATATATATATATATATATATATATATATATATATATATATAATATATATATATATATATATATATATATATATATATATATATATATATATATATATATATATATATATATATATATATATATATATAATATATGATTATGTGTGTTATATAAATAAAATTTAGAATGACACTGTATACATTGATAAATATAAACTTTGGTAATAGGAATTGCAAAGATGATGAATACAATGCTAAATTTAATAAAAATGACAGAAATAACCTTTGCCAAAATTATTCTGTAACCATGCATTATTTTATAACTACCTATTATTTTCTCAAGTATTGACTCTTGGCAAAGAACTATACAAATATGAAATAATAGAACCCCAGGTATCCATATCAGCTGATATATGGCTGGCATCTCATTTTTTTTATTCTCTTCTCTGTCATTTCATTCTTTTCTTTTCTTTCTCTTTCACCCTCTCTCTGTCTCTCTCTCTGTTCTCCTTCACTGCTCACTTTTTCTTTGCTTTGCTAATCATTCCACCTCCGTCTATCTCTTTCTGTGAATCTGCTTAATTTTCTTTCTTTCTCCTCCTCTTTTTTCCCTTATTCTTTCTGCTTTTTTAAAGTTTCTTTACATCTTGATCTTCAAACACCCACACAATCACCACCACCAAAAACACCATCATGACTACCGCCAATACTAATGCACTAAAACAGTTACTTTCATTTAAATCCAGTACACGATGACCTAACTGCACATTATTCCAAATAGGTTTAATAATTTCCTGAAGAAGCCTACAGCTTTATCTTTTTCTTAACTTCTGGAAGGAAATCAAACAATGCTGAAAATAGTTTGGCATTTACTCTATTTCAAATTTCTTAACACAGTGAGAACTGGCATGCCAACACTCCATGTTGTTCATCATGAGGTCTTTTCAGCTCATCTGCAACTTTTCAGAAAACAAATCTTTTGACTGTTTTCTAAAGGGCATTTCAAAGAGTGAATAATGGATGCTTCATTCTCCTACAAAATGCACTGCCATTGCTTTAACATGTCATGTTATTTTCCTTGCTTTTAATGATTCCATTTGGATGGAAGACATTTTGATAACCTTGAAACTGTTATGTTCAACTTAGTGTGCTACAAGATCACAATCATGAAACACCCAGTAAGAAACAAATTCAATACACTTGTGACTGTACAAGAGAGAGTTGTGACATGTAAAGGTGTTCAAAGTTACACACCTGTGAGGATAACTTATGAGAATTGAAACTTTAGAAAGCCAGAAATAATGTCGATCAATAATTGCTGCTTTTGCAAAGGATAATTTGTAAGTTGGAGAGAAAAATGGACAAACCCAGTAGACACAAAATATGTGTACTCTTTAATAAGATATTTATTTGTACACCTACTTGAATGGAAGTTTAAGACTAAGTTTTGTAACAAAAATTTGATCCTGCTCCCACAGAACTTCTGATGACACATGAGGCATCAGTTAATGATCTTATCCATCTTCCATGATAGAGGCATTACTGGAAGAATATCCCTCTGTTGCTTGAGCACATGATATAAATTTTCATCACCTAGCACCACTGCATGAGGTATATATATATATATATATATATATATATATATGTTGACCCTGTACACACTTTTGAGGGGTGTAGAGCCATAGACTCACCATACTAAGTATTGATGCAGTTGTTTCTGTAACAGGCAGATTTTTATAGGCAGGAGTTGCTAATCTGATACCAGACAAGTTTTTATTTGACCTTCTGAGAGAATGGGTGCTAACTAAGGATAGAGAGTTCAGTTATTCATGTTATAATGGGGGAGAGCTATGAAAGAAAGATTTATTCTCCCACTTGAACTTTCCCCCATTATGGGCATTATTGTATCTGTGATATAATAACACTGTATT
Source organism: Acanthosepion pharaonis (assembly GCA_903632075.3). Taxonomy (NCBI): domain Eukaryota; kingdom Metazoa; phylum Mollusca; class Cephalopoda; order Sepiida; family Sepiidae; genus Acanthosepion; species Acanthosepion pharaonis. Next base: position 825,486 of record CAHIKZ030005434.1, on the reverse strand, counting down.
TCACGGACAGAATGGAATGGCTGAAAAGAGGTGGAATGACAAACATGGTTTGTTCTCAGAGAGACTTTTATACTACTTAGACATACACAAAATTATATATACATATATATGTGTTGCACACTGGGAATAACATAACACATAGCAAGCAGAGTGCAAGGAGAAATAAAAAGGAAAGGTCTTACATAAAATATTGAGATAATCCTGTGTCTGGAGAAGCCATGTTTAGGATTCCAGATTCAAATAGGCTTGATTCTTCTATGACCCAGGCAAGAACATATTTCACAAAGGGAAAATGGCCAGTCTTGTTTTTTCCCAAATTGAGGACTGTGAGCTGGAGTTTCTTTCTGTATCTGGGGAAGATATATGCCCAAATAGAATCTGTACCATGGACTTGTAAGCAGCTGGGGAGGTAGATTTAGCCTATACCAAGGCCCCTTGGCCCAGCCTAAAAAAGCAATCTCTCAATTTGGCTGCTGTAAATAAACTGAAATTGACTGGCCACTATCATCACTGTATGAAGTGACATCACTAAGTGGCCTTCATGTGACCCATGTGACTTATCTTCACTCTTAACCAATTTTTTCTCTTTCATCATATTTCTGTTTTTCTCCCTTTCTCGTCATATTTCTGTTTGTTCTCCCTTTCTCGTCATATTTCTGTTTGTTCTCCCTTTCTCGTCATATTTCTGTTTGTTCTCCCTTTCTCGTCATATTTCTGTTTGTTCTCCCTTTCTCGTCATATTTCTGTTTGTTCTCCCTTTCTCGTCATATTTCTGTTTATTCTCCCTTTCTCGTCATATTTCTGTTTATTCTCCCTTTCTCGTCATATTTCTGTTTATACTCCTTCTCGTCATATTTCTGTTTATACTCCTTCTCGTCATATTTCTGTTTATTCTCCCTTTCTCGTCATATTTCTGTTTATTCTCCCTTTCTCGTCATATTTCTGTTTATTCTCCCTCTCTCGTCATATTTCTGTTTATTCTCCCTCTCTCGTCATATTTCTGTTTATTCTCCCTCTCTCGTCATATTTCTGTTTATTCTCCCTCTCTCGTCATATTTCTGTTTATTCTCCCTCTCTCGTCATATTTCTGTTTATTCTCCCTCTCTCTCTCTAATATTTCTGTTATTTCCCCTTTCTCGTCATATTTCTGTTTATTCTCCTCTCTCGTCATATTTCTGTTTTTCTTCTCCCTCTCTCGTCATATTTCTGTTTATTCTCTCTCTCTCTCTCTCGTCATATTTCTGGGTTTTCTCTCTCTCTTTCTGGGTTTTCTCTCTCTCTCTCTCGTCATATTTCTGGGTTTTCTCTCTCTCTCTCTCTCTCTCTTATTTCTGGGTTTTCTCTCTCTCTCTCTCTCTCTCTCGACATATTTCTGGGTTTTCTCTCTCTCTCTCTCTCTCTCTCTCGTCATATTTCTGGGTTTTTCTCTCTCTCTCTCTCTCTCTCTCTCTCTCATATTTCTGGGTTTTCTCTCTCTCTCTCTCTCTCGTCATATTTCTGGGTTTTCTCTCTCTCTCTCTCTCTCTCATTTCTGGGTTTTCTCTCTCTCTCTCTCTCTCGTCATTTCTGGGTTTTCTCTCTCTCTCGTCATTTCTGTTTTTTCTCTCTCTCTCGTCATTTCTGTTTTTTCTCTCTCTCATCATTTCTGTTTTTCTCTCTCACTCTCTCTCTCATCATATTTCTTTCTTTTTCTCTCTCATCATATTTCTTTTTTCACTTAGTTTTTGCTTGCTTACTTACTTTCTTTGGTTTCTGTTAAAGTTCTCTCTTTTCCCATTTTGATCTCTCTTAACATTTTTCTTTTCTTTCACTTAGCTTTTGTTTCTTTTAGTTCTTTCTTTGGTGTCCATGTTTTCTCTCTTTTCCTCCTCCTTTACTATCCTTATTGTATTTTACTTTTTCTTCTTACTTTTCATTCTTTTACTCCTTAGAATGACCTACAAACAAATAACTAATTTGTTTAAGACCCCATGATTCTTCTTTGCCTTGTTAAAGGTGAATTTTGGATGGCCTCGTCACACAAATTTTGCCAGTTTCTATGATGAACAATTTCCTTTTAAAACGTTTTATCGGTATTTTTTCTTTCTTGTTTGGCTTGTTCAATTTGCTAGAGCAAATTTTATAGTATTATGTGATTCCAAAAATCTGAACCGAAACAACCTCAGTGGTAGAAATACAAGACATTAGTTTTGGCAGAACCAAGTAAATAAAGCCATATTATAGTGGCATTGAAACTGGATATATACACATATATACCATATTTTTAATATGCTAAGATGTATTTTTTCCTTGAAAAATACCTTCAAAACTCATGTGCATCATAGCACTAAAATTTGTAGAATTCTCACAAACCCTAATCATGGCATACAAGAAATCAAGACCCCCCCCCCAGACATAAAATATAAACCTAAAATTATCATTTATATATAATAAATACCATATATCCCATTGGTATCAAACCATATATATTGTTTTTTTTTTCTTTTTAAGTATTAGTGATAACCAGTAGACAGTTTTCTATCTCAGCATGCCATATGTTAACGTTTTGAACTCCAACACCAGTCATGTAATACAGACTAACAGTTATGCTTCATATGAACACCGAGAATATCAGCCTTATGATCACACTTTGTGTACTATTGAAAAAACTATTTAGTCTAATAGAACTATTGTTAACTCTTTGTGGCTTGAGTATGCAACTACAGTGTGCTAAACTTATTGAAACTGTAATTAATAATAATCACAAATATTTAATAATAGGTCTAAAAAGTGATAATTTTTTGTGACAGAAAAAAGACACTGCAGAGTTGATGACTTGGACTTGCTTGTACGGTAATCTATTAAATCCTCAAATATTTTTCTTTTCCAAGAAATACCTAGCTAATTAATTAGGTGTATCTTACCATTTGTAACATCTTAGCATATGGTATATATAAAAATGATTAATTGATTGATTTGTTTTTTATAGCTTATCAACCCTTTTCAGTATGTTGCTAGCCAGAAAATATTTTTAATTTGAAAGAATTTTTTTAAAGTTAATAATGGTTTAGTGATAGAAAATGATATTACTAATTAAAGAAATGGTGGTTTCAAGAGTATTTGCTCATAACAAACCCAATGAGAATTAAAACTCAGCTCTCTGATTAACAATTCTGAGTCATTATCCATTACACCACACACACATCCCATATTATTAGGTGTGGGAATGAGAAAAGATTATTAAAATAACTTAACTAATGCACTAGTCATACAAGGAAATAAATTCAAACACAATTTTGATTTTTAAAAATGCTCACTCACAACAAAAATGTTTGAAAGTGACACCATTGAATATTATTGAAATATTAATCTATGCCCAGGTTTTCTCACGATATCACCTTTCCTAACAGAATTGCTACTCTCCCAAGCCAACATACACAACTATATCAGAAAATCAAAAGAAAATGGTTGAATCCATCAAAACAGCAATAAAAATAATATATCTACACGTGAAAGTACTTAATGTAATTTTTGACAATATTAAATCAATAGCATTTTCTAAATTCTTCTAGTTGCCAAGGACATTTTGTTTGTTGTTAATACTTTGTTTTCAATAAATTTCGTTTTTTTGCCTTGAAAAACTCCACATTAGACGAAACATGTTGGCTAATAATGTAGTTTTCCTATTGTCTTTTACCTTTGTACATATTGTCTTTTCTACAGTTTAACTCGGAAAAGTTTTTCATAATTAAATATCTTTTAAGCATCACATTGTCTTCAAAGGTCATGATGTATTTTCTAAAGGTAAATTCAATTCAGCAGAATGCAACAAGGCATATGGTAGCATGTCATTTTTTTTATATACATTCTGAAATGCAGGTACGTAGTATATTTCATTTATGGCTGATTGTTTCAATTGAATGTAAATATCTTCATTAATCTTGGAATTAGAATTTATAATTAATGTATTCTGGTATCATTAGAGATAAGCTCTTTATATTATTATAATTCTTGTGCTTGCTAATATAGTAATAACATATTAATAAAATGCCTATCCTGTTTAATATATATAATGGTTTTGACTTGATTTTCAGCAGTGACCTTGCTTTATCCAGCTTTGGAGATGGGCCGTGTAAATTTGAAATTTTTAACCCTGCAGGGTTTTACATCGTCTTACACAGATGTAGCAATATTGAGCCTCTTTTGCTGGAGTTGTTGAACAAAGGCTGCATAACTTGTAATGAACGATGTTTCTCTGTGAATGACATGACCACATTCATTATGTATTTGAACAAATTTTGTAGCAGCAGTGTCATAAAAGTTAATAGTATTACCCATACAGATATCTCTGTTGAGATTATCATTCCCAAAAGGATCTACCTATGTAGGTAGATCATGTTGGGCATGATAATCTCAATGATGTTCTCACTGTGCTACATCACAAAATCTGAACAAATGAGCAATAGAATTTTTTTAAGGGAAGGGCCTCTTGATCATCCGAGAAGTTTTTGACACTCTCTCAAATACAAATATCACTCTGAAGGTAATCTCTTATTATATTGGCCCATCATCAGGTCTGGATTATCCTTTACACTGCAGACTACAGCCCCTTAAGCTTTTATAAAGCATTGATTTTAATTTTCCTGATGTTATAACTTTTAAATAGTTTCATAAACTGATATAACATCAATATGACAAACTCATATGTATTTAACTTTGCAGGAAGCAAAAAGAGGAAAAGAATGTTTTAGTTTGTGTGATTGTTTCAAGTAGATAAATATTTGATTTTAGTTTAGAAAGTTGAAATTTTTTAACTTTTAATTTTCTAGATGTTATAACATCTAAATAGTTTCATAAGCACAAATGGTATCAATATTACAAACTCATATTTATTTTGTTATATTTGCTATAATGCTGATTATTTTTTACTATGATTGTTTACATTATTCATTCTGTTATCCTCATCTTCATTGCCATATTCACAATGTTTCTGCCATTGTGCGCTGTGGCCTTTTCATGATTTTGTTGAAATACGTCATAATTTGGTTTTCCATAAATAGTAAAATAGTGGTATTACTTAAAGAATATCTTTATTGATAAAAAAATATTCTAGTTTACTTAGCTTGAAATAAACTTATTGCAAATTATGTAAATATCACTAAAATATATCACCAGTAAAAAATATTCAAGACAGTGCAGTCAAGTTAGAGGGTGGTTCCATCTCAGGGATCCCAATAATTTCATTAGCCTAAAGACTCCAAGCGGTCATAATCCATCCCTACCTATGATATCCAACAGTAGATTAATCATAATGTCAATAAGCAATAATTGGTTTTGCTTTGATTACAACTGGCTGGTTTTCTTGCATAATTGTGTTTTACAGGAAAGTATGTCTGAAGCAGGAGTATGCTATTGCAGTTTTTCATATGAAACAATTTACATGGATCCGTTGACATTCACTAACACTTGCTGAATGTTTATGGAGACCAAACAGTAAACATGAACACAGGCAGTGGTTAATGTGTTTCAGAAGTGGTGAGAACAGTGGTGTGTTTGACATGCAAAATTTTTAAGTGTAGCATGCACGTGGATATTTATGACTGGCAAAACTGAATAGCTAATGGTGGTGAGTATATAAAAAAAAAAAAATGTAGGATTTAAAATTGGCTTTGCTGGATGGCGGTGTTCTGCTCTCATTTTGTGTAGTTGTGTACAAAAGAAAATGATGAGTTGTCAGTCAAAACCATATTGCATGTTGTTATTGCAAAAATAAAGAAAAAAAAACACAAGACAAAGCCAGTATTAAAGTTTGGGAAACATGCAAATCCTGCCCAGTCATAAGCATCATGAGTCAAGTAGACTGCTTTATAAACTCCTGTAAAGCAAGCAAGATCAGTCTACTCTAATATTCAACACATAGTTTTGAGAAGATATGAATTGGTGTCTTTTGCAAGAGCATTAGGATGAAAATGAATGTAATATCCTCTTATACTAAATGTTGCTAATATAAAATATAGTTATGAGCTTGACATGCTGATTATATTTTCTGTGCTAATAACCATCACACTTCCCAGAAATTAAAGTAGATACAGGGTACAAAATAGAAATTAAAGGTTGATTTTTCAACAGAACTAAAAAGCAACTCAATTTTGATTTTACATACAGACATGTTGCTAGTATAAAGTGATATTTAATGAGCTAGTTTCACTAGATGATTTGAGAGAACTGAAACTTTAATTTTCATATGGTATTCCTTTCTGGTGTTTCTGCTCCAGATTAAACTAAATTTAGGATATATCTATTTGGGACACTGTTAATAATGACTTCTATTGAAGAATAGGATTGTATCTATTAGGTTGAAACAAAGAATTTCGTTTTTGTTTTAATAATTTTATTCTTCAAAAAATAAAATAGTTAACATTTTATTCAATTATATCTTCACATTTATTTGCAATGAGTTATTGCCACATATCAGAAAGCTGTTTCATACATTTTGAATAAAATTCCACAATTTCTGATGTGAAAATTCTAGTTTCCCCATCATTGTGTTTGGCTGCTAATGAAAAATGCAATAGGTTGATGGAAGGTCAGCTGAATATGCCGGATAGAATAGAACAGATCAGCTGAACTCTAAATCTTTTTCTGTCTTATTTTTGCTATATACAGCCTTGTGATTTCATGGAAGACAACATTCTGCTTTAAAACATCATGTATGCTGCCATTGCAAAAATTAAAGTATTAATTCTTAACTGTTGTGCATTGTGGCACCTTGCATTATTAGAAATATTCATAGAAATATGATTTAATTTTTTCTTACTCGGTTACTAAACAGGTTGTTAATTTTTTTTTTTTTTTAAACGGAAAATAACTGAGTTGAAAATAATTCACTAAGAGTGTACTAGACGATCCTAAGGAAAGAAGAAGGAAAGAAAGGAAAAAAAAAAGGAAGGGAAGAAAAAAAAAGAAAGAAAATGTATGACGCATGACCCAATTGAGGGTGGAAATAGGAGTCAAAAAGAGATTTAGGTCAGCGTCTTGGCCGATTTTTCGAAAGTCATTTTTAATAAGAATGTCGGTCAGAGCACCTAGCCTACTTTTGCATGGAAAGACACCTTATCAATTTGGATAAAGAGAAATTTTGGGAACAATGAAACAATTTTTTAATCAGAGAAAAAAGTGTCTTTGGGTTGAGGGGAGACCGGTGGAACGATATACAGACCTGTTAAGAATTGGACACCCACGTTAATAAAGTAGAGACATTTCAATGTAGATAATTAAGATTTTCGACTATCAGGAAAAACAAAGAGGTAAAAAGAGGGACAATTGCTTTTGGCTCACAGAGGGCGCCAAGAAGGCGGAAAAGATCCTTTCTAAAGTCAAGACTAATTAGCAGCGGGCTGTTTGACAAAGTCCAGGTGAGAAAGCCAAAGATTGTCATTTTATGACGTGCAAAAAAGGGGCAAAATTGGATTTTGTTTTTTTTAAACAAGAACGATGTAACCACGCCCGCAAACAGAGGGGGAGAGGATGTTCGATCAATAACAATTGGTCGAATACGATCACGTGACCTGCGGAAGAAAAAGGGAAAAGAAATGTTTGATCAATAACAATTGGTCGAATCGGATCCGTGACCTGCGGAAGAAAAGGGAAAGAAATGCTCGATCCAGGAACGATTGGTTGAAAAGCGGTCACCTGACATACGAGAGACTAAGAGATGGATGTGCCGCCCCACCAAAGGTACTGCGAGGAAGTAGGGGCGAAAACAATAAGCGATAATGGAGAAGACAGAATTAATGCAGTTTTGGAATTATCGAAAAAACCCTGACGCCGACAGACCCACCCCAGTTTGTTGCGGCGTCAATATAAGCAGGACCCCAGTCGACAGAAATCAGTTGAGTTGGAGTTGCAGTTGAGAGTTGGACCCTGGGCAGGGGATAGAGCCTGAACGCATCAGGGCCCGATTCACTCGCCCCCTTGCGGGCAGAAGAATCCTCAGACAAGAAATCCTTCCAGCCCAAGTCGAAGACAAGAAGAACTTCCAGCCCAAGTAGATGAAGAAGAAGATTGCCTGAAGCCTGAGAAGAATTGGAGCTGCAGACAAGCCGAAAAGTCGATGAAGTTAAAGTTCATCCCGGACGGCAGCCTCGAAAGAACCCTCAGACAAGAAGAACTTCCAGCCCAAGTAGAAGAAGAAGAAGAAATACAACTCAAGTCGGAGAAAAGAATCAACTGCCAGAATGATCGATAGAAATTAGCCCCAGTGTCGAACTGAACCACACTCCGACATACATACATGATTCTAGAAAGTAGGTAATTCGACATTTTTCTATTGTGTGATAGAAGCTTGGTGCCATAGTCCACAGAGCGGGTCGGAAATGAGAACACTTTTGTTTTTATGTAACGGACTTTAAGATATAAAAGGTTGTTACCCTTTTATCAGCAATTTTGTTTGGTGTCGTGAGTTTTTATTTTATTTGTGTTTTGCCACCCCGTCGGACTCAACTTATCGGCCCCGATCCCCTGCTGGTCCCGTCTGTCTAAGATCTAAACACAGCGTGGGTAGACAGACCGGAGATCGGTATAGTTGCTTTAGTGACCAGGTATTGGAAGCGAGTCGGGAAAGGCGAGGCTGGTGATCATCTGACCAAAGGGTTGGAGCGGCACGCTTGGACCCAGGAGGAGCGACCAGGAGGAGCGACGTCACCGTTGGCGCCGTAACCAAAGGATCCGACACTGGGCCAGGTGTGTAACCGTCACAGCATGATTACTAGTTAAAATAATACATTTCTCATAACAATTAGTTTCCCAAAATGGAAATAACAAATGCCTGAACCTAATCTGTTAGATAAAAATATAGAATGAATTTAATGACTCTGTAATGATTAAAAAATATGATGGTGACCCAGGTATGCAAGAAACCATTTTGGTTACATTTTAATAAGAACTGCATCAAATAATTTTTCCTGAATTTATAGCTTCCAATTAAATCTATTTTCTTTTTAAAGTTTGGTTCCCATGAAAAGCACCAATCTCAGAGATTTGCCTATTAGAGTGAAAGTTCTTTACATTTTCATATCTGCAGGATTTTCTAGTTTTGCTGTAGTAATTTATTGAATCAAACTACATTTGATTCTTTTCCAGGAAATTATTATCCAAAATTGAGGAAATCCAAAATGTTCCATCATGTTTTTTCCTATCCTTGTATACACGAAAGCAAGTTTCATAATCTGTACTTTGATAGAATCTAGATATTCATCTAATATATATATATATATATATATATGTATGTATGTATGTATGTGTGTGTGTCTGTGTGCATGCTTTTGTAAAATTTATTCTCGAGATGAATACTCAAGATTGGTTATAGAGCATTTGTGGAAATAAACATAATCTAAGGATCACTTAATCCATGAAACTGACAGTCACCATACAGTATTGAATCATACATACACACACACACATACATATATATATATATATATATATATATATATATATATATATATATATATATATCAGGTGTAACAGCCAAATTGTCCAAATCATGTAACAGTATAATTGTCCACCCCCACGAAATATTTAATATCTAAAAAAACAGTAAAATGAACTTCATTTTTTACATGTTTTCAGATATGACATTTAGCCACCTTGACACCATTTGTCATAAGAATCACTGAAAAACACTTTGAGTTATTCACCTAGAAAGAGAACAGGTTAAAATCATTGTCTTCCCAAATGAGCAATGGTGGGAGGAAAAAGATCATTCAGGCCTTCAGCAATGGTACCAACATTCATGCTCTAGCTTACATCATCAATGTCTATTCAAGAACCATCAGGCAAACAGTGAATAAGTTTAAAAATATGGAAAACTGGATCAGGAGGTCACAACAGGAAGAGGGATTATCATTTTAACTTAAAGTTTAAGAGATCAATTAGAAAAGATCCAACTCAGTTCATAAGATGTTTGGCATGTAAGAGAGAAGTTTCTGTTATAACAATCCAAAGAGCAGAGAAAAAGACTTGGAAATGAAATTGATTATTTCCACTATCGATGGTATAGTTATTTTTATAAGCTAAAAATAGCTATACCATCTATTGCCATTGGGTATTCCCCCCCCCCATAAGTGATTATGGGAGGTATGGACAATGAATAACTATAACAACTGCCACTTTTTAGTAGAATGGGAACAGTCTACCATTATAGTTTGAATAAAGTGTTTAGTTCAAAATACCTTGAAGATTATCTAAATCAGGCAAGAACCTGATGAAAGCCAGTGGGGATAATGGCTGAAACATTGTGATATTAACAAAATGAATGAGGACAATAATCTCCCTTGTCCTAAATTTCTGTTTATTTTGTTCCCTGATAACTACAATCTTCAAAAATATAAATGCAGCATCAGTTGCCATCTATCTTCTTGAATACCATTCATTTTTTGTCCTTTCCTCAATACTACCAATACTCAGTCTTTTCTCTCACATTCACTCCCTGTAAACTCCTGTGTACTAGTAACATTCCCACCTTGCTTGGAGTGATATGATTAAAAAAAGAAGATATCATTAGAAATGATTAGCAGAATGGGAATAATCTACTGTTATAAGTTAAATAAAGGGTTCAGTTCAAAATTCCCTGATGCTTACCCAAATCAGCAAGAACCTGATGAAGTCTAGAGAGGACAATGGCCGAAACATTGTTATAATAACAACAATGATGAGGATATAATAATCTATGTGAGTAATGTAAATAATGATATCATCTCAGTGTTTTAGCTATATGGTCGAGGTGGGGGGGGGGATTTTCTTCTTGGTCAGACTTAGAATGTTTCAAATCTCCTTCATATTTGCAAGTAACTTTTTTTTTTCTGATATTCTATTCTTATCCAATCTGTTCTTGGATAAAAGTAAAATCAGAAAAGATTTGCCGCCCTGTCTTTCTTGTCTGGAAGGATGTCTTATGATAGTGATAAATTAACACATTTTTCTATAATGGCTTTCTGCTCATAAGAAAATAGATGAATAAAGGTGTTTCACTGGAAGATTACTGTGTCTCAGATAAAAGAGCTTGGCATCAAGGTAATTCACTTAATATCATCCTTTAAGGCAAGAATGCCTTGTCAGAATACCAATATCTGGTCTGCTGTCTTATTTCTTTGTGGCAGATTGTGGAGACACCGAAGAAAAACTTCCTTGCCGACCAATCTGTCAACTGAAACACATCATTTTTATTTCACTAATCGGAAGACTGCTGTTTCGACACAAAAAAAGGAAATCGCTCAGCTTGCTCGAGACAAATGTTAATATTTGTATCAGAATTGTTTGGACTGTTTTCCTCATCTTTATGGTCATATTCACAATGTTTTAGACATTATACAGTCCAGCCTTCTTCAAGTTGGAATTTTAAACTAAATCCTTTATTTAATCCACTGGAGTAGTTTCTTCTCATTCCACATGCCATGTCTTTTCTGTTACTTTCCTTTAGTAACTCCCCAAGTTTTTGTTTACTTTTGCTGTAGTCTGGTATTTAACTCACAAATCTTTGGGTCAAGTTACTTGATTATTTCAACAAAGACCTTTATCCATTGGGCCATGTGTTCTGGAGGAATATGACAATAAAGATGAGGATAACAGTCCAAATAATGTAAATAGTTACAATACCTCATCTCAGAATTCTAGACAGATATTAATAAAAGAGTTGAATAGTTCACATTGCTACTGCCATTTCTGTTTGGCTAAAGGCCAAAGTGTATAAATCGTTGACAAGTGAGTGACAGCTGTTATAATTCAAGTAACCTGAAGTGATTTTTGTTTTTTTATTATTATTATTATTATAGGAAAATATTATTTATTTTGGAAAGATACTAGAATAATCCAGAACTCATATTGGGAATAAATGGCTACACACAGATAGAAAATAGAATTCAGTAAATACACAAAAATAGAAAGTAGCATAAGACAATGATGTGTCTTCTCACCAGATTTATTCAGCCTTCACAGTGCAGTGATTCTAAGGGAACTTGAAAACCTACTAGGATTTATTATTGGCAGACACAATCTTAATAACATGAAATATGCAGATAACACAATGTTAAAAGCAGAAAGAAAACAGCCTTCATTGTAAGGTGATCCTAAGAGAACTAGAAGTTCTACCAGGATTTATTATTGACAGCTACTATCTTAACAAGGTAAGATATGCAAATGACACTGCTGATGGCAGGCAACAGAAAAAAATGCAGGAATTCAAAAGTTGTAAAGAAAGTGGGGAAAAATGATTGTCAATTATCAGAATAGCCCAGGATGAGAGCTATGAATTTGAGATGTCAAAATCAAACAAGTACAAAATTTAATTATCTAGACAGTGTTTTAACAGAGGACAAAAATGTGACACTGAAATCCGATGGTGCATTGTAGTAGACTCAAAGAAAAGTGTCCCAATATTCAGTACCATATAGGACGACTGATATTGCATGACAGTTGAGCACACTGTCATGCAATATCAGTCGTCCTATATGCCACTGAATATTGGGCTGTCTCCTTACAGACAAGGTGATTTGAAGCAACATAGATGTGTTCTTTCATAAGGATGCTGAGAATATCCTGGACAGGGCATGTAAGTAACAAAGAACTTATAAGGAAAATCGAAATGAAAAAGAAACTTAGAATCAGAATGGGGCAGATGAGATTTCTAGGGCACATAATAAAGAAAAGAGGTCTTGGAGTATGTAATATCAGATACATTGATGAACAGAGAAAGCCATTGAGTAATGTATTTAAGGAGTTTGTGTAAATTGTTAGCAGAACAGGGAAAGGGAGGGATAGTAAAAAGACAATAATTGCTCATAGCTACAAAGATAAGAAGCAATGGAGAGCCATGATCTCACTTGTTCTGAAGGCATACAGAAGAAGACTTAGTCAGAGGAAGAAGAGCCTTAAAGTACCAGTAATGTGATTCTACAGGTAGATGCTAAGAATACATTGACTGTAAAGATGAACAAAAAGGAAATATTTTGGGAAATGAAAACAAAAAGATTCGTATTTAAAATCACAAAAGGAGAGTTGAAACTTCTGGGACCCTTAATGAGGAAAGAGGGCTGAAAAACTGACAGGACATATTGGAGGCAAGAGAAGTAAAGGGAAAGAGTGAGTAAAATATCTGTTAGCTGATGACAGAATGGAAACAAAAGGGTGGTATAGAGTTAAATATTGCTTTGAGCAGGGACAGGAGTTTGTGGTGAGCCATAATTTGCCCCTGTTCTGAAGTTAAGGAAGAAAAATCAGAACCCATTATGGGGACACAAATGGTCGCAAGACATGTTGAGAAGAGTTTGTAGCAACACGTACCAAATTTATTACAACTGGTGACTTCTTCTTTGTGCCACATTCCTTCAGATCATTGGTGAACATGGTACTCTGTAATTTCCTATCCTGTCCACCCCCATTTCACCATCCATTTGGACATGCTTGTCAAGTAAGTAACTTTCATGCCTTCCCCTATCTCTTTTGCTCTTGATATGCACCGTGTGCGTTTTTTCCAAACTGTCCTTCTTCATTATCAATCCAAGGAATTTCAGCTGTCTTTTCCTGATAGTGAGTATGTGTTCTTTCTGTTGCCATTTTCTTTCAGACTTTCATGTTGCTTACTTGCTCCATCCATAGAATTTTCAGTATCAGTCTATAGAACCACATTTCTTCTGCTAAGAGGACAGATAACATATAGCCATTCAGCACACTTTTTTCTTTGTAACTGAATTTTTTCTTTCTCAGTACCTTGCTTAGCTTTTAGAATGCATTTTTTTTTTTGTTAATAGATCTTGGTGTCGCATTTTCTATCTTCTATTAAAGCACTTCCAAGATATTTAATTTTCTGTGCCTGCTTGATGTTGATATCTCCAATTTTAACTCACATCTTCGTCTTTTTATCTTCCTGATGATCCTACTTTCTACATTGTTGTAGTCGACAGTTAATCCTTTTCCTCAGTTTTTTTAATATCCTGTCTAGGATGTCTGGTAGTTTTCTTTCCATGTCAACCATCAACATAGTGTCAACTGTGTATCTTATATTGTTAAGATTACGCCTACCAATGATAAATTCTGGTAAATATCGTATTAGTAGGTGTCACCACTATACCCAGACATATATCAATTGAACTGATGAGTCATATTTGGGCATTTGTGTTAAGTGAATGTAACAGACTCAGTTGAAATTTGCCTCTTCTGCTTTCTGTATTGATAACCATTATCATATCCACAAGGTACAAGATGACTGATTTAGTTTTTACTGCTTATCAACCCCTTGTGGGCTATTTAAAGCTGAAACACATTTTTGATTATAATAATTTTTTTTTTTTTTTTTGTAAATAAATATTGCATCAAAAACCATTTTTTTTTAGTCCAACAATACCTTTTCTAGTTACAAGTTGACTATTTAACCTATAGATGGGAGGAAGAAGCTGGCGTCATACCTTTCCTAAGGGCATTTGCACATAATGAAACCAACTGAAATTCGAACACACCTCTCCCTATATTACTATTTAAAAATGAATAACTGCATTACCTATCAGTTTCCTCAATTAAAAAAAAATACTTTTCATATTTTCCTTTATAACTAACAGTCGATATGAATCTAATGATAAACATTTTTTTCCTTAGATATTCTAATTTGATGCCAACTTTATTTTTTTTTGTTACTTATCAAAGAGTTCCAAATTAACTTTGAAGTGTATATTTCAATAATAAATGGATATCTGAGTCGATGAATGCATCAGTAATTCCTCGGAAGGCGGAATGGTTTTGATCATTTTTAGAATTTTGTCTCTTTTCACCTTTTCATTTACAAAGACAAAAGATTTTCTTACTGAACTGAAGTTTCCTTTTAACAAAAATATGTACACAGTCGTTGGTTTTATCTTATATCCAAGAATTTAATTTCTTTACTGATCGTCTCTTTTATGATGGTGGTGTTGATGACTACATTCACTGCCAATGTTCAGGTTCAAGACTAGAAGCTTCCAGTTTCACCAGAAACTTGCTCTCCCCCATCCATTCTCTATTGATGTTTGGCTTTGCAAGAATTGGTTGAAAGTGAAAGAAAATTAGAGAAGAAAGTGGAGGTAGATCTTAACTTGCCAGGAAGTGACCCACACACTTGATTTCATTACTAATGTATATAGTAAGCTAATCATATCAAAAGTAATATACTAACCCCATAATAATGTTCATACCTATTAACAGGCTACTAATAGAAATACTAATAACAAATGTAATATACTAGATTAGAACAAACGTTTGTAACATTTTTCAATAGGTGGTATCTTAACATTTAAATTTATTTTGCACATGGGTGAATTTATTAAGTACCGTATATAATCACGTCATGCAACTTTTGAATACCTAATTTCGAAGCTAATTTTAAGGGGGTTGCATCATACAAAAAGATATAAAATAAGCATATGTACGGCTGGCCCTGGATATGCCATTGACCAAATTATGTATCCATTTACACTAGTCTCAAAATTAGGTCTTCAATGGTCACATGTTATGTGAGTATATATGATATATACATTTTACAGGAGGCATTGTAGGTTAATGGATAGCGGCTTGGATTAAGGAATTGGAGGGCAGAGTTCAAATTCCATTTGAGTTCATTGCACTCACTTATGTTCTAATAGCTTTGAGAAAGGTATGAACCTTATTCTTCTTCCCAGCTATGATTAAATAGCAGGGCAGACTTGGTTCTATAGACTTGGGTGGCAACCAGCCTAAAACAAAAATTCTGAATTCAAAACTGTAGCCCTGAAAATCCCGGCTATGCACGATCCTACACATTTTTCTTCACTCTTTTTTTTTTTTACTAATGTTCTTCCTATATAAGGCGCAAGAGCCACTCGAGGTAGAGGTTTACTGAATGAGTTTCTTATGTGAGCATTAAGAGATAAGAAGTGCTGTTTATAGGAAGATGTGGGAAAGAAAAACGTTTGCCCTTGACTTGAACAGCTTAAGATAATAGTGCAGCAAGAGGATTGTAATGTTTCATCTGTGAGAAAGGGGTTGTAGGGTAGAAAATAATTCATCACCCACAAGGTCGCAGAAAAGATTTTGGACTCTATTCAGACTGGAAAGTGAAGAGTGAGCAGCCCCAGCTCATGACAGCAGTACTCCATTTTCAGACTGATCTGGGTTTTGTAAAAATAGAGCATAGCAGAAGTTAGGTACTAACTGGAGCAGTACAGCAAACCAACGATTTTGCTAGCATCTTTAGTGATGGATCATATATACAAGTTACACTTGAGGTCTGCAATGTGATAAAATCCCAATAGGCATTCAAAGTAGGGGCTTCTTTGAGAGAACACCCATTCATTGGGATAGATGAAAATTCATGGTCCACTAGTGATGATAGAATGTTACTAGTTTGGTTTTTGAGGACATTTTATATGACCAGTTTTTCCCCCACTGAGCTATTAAAGTTTGATCAGAGAGATCAGTTGCTTGGCTCTTGTCATTGAGAATTTCATTGTATCATCTGCTCAGTTATTTACAAAACATTGGCGTATAATTTTAGGTAGATCATTAATATAAAGCAGAAAGAGAGTTGGAACAAGACATGAGCCTTGGGAGACAGCTGTATTGTTCTCATGGGCCTTGAGAGACTGGCTATTAACAACCACATTCATAGACCTAACTGTTAGGAAGGCCTTGATAATTGAGAAAACTCTTCCAATCATTCCATAACTGTATAACTTATGTAGTAACCTTCTGTACCACACCTTGTCAAAGGCCTTCAATATATCTAATACAATCATACTCAAGATTTATTTATTGTCTCACTGATTTTGCGAGTAATGACAGGATATCAGCAGTGAACCAAGCTGACTAAAATCCATATTGTTTGTCATTCAAGAGGTTGAGGTTACCAACGGCCTTCATGTTGATGATAACCTCAAAGAGTTTGCTAATGGCACTAATGTTGATGATGGGCTGACACAGATGAATGTTCATCTGTTTTCTTGAAAAAGGGGGGCATACACTTGACACCTTCCAAAGATTTGGGAAGGATTTCTCCTTTAAGTAGTGCCTGAACAATTTTGCTAACATTGGCAATAATTCAGTTTTTTTTCAGTAAAACAATCTGGATTGGTGTCATTCTTAGGGTTCAGGCTTTTGATAAGTCTTGAGACTTCCTGTGCTGTGATAAAAAAATATTACCAAATTTGTGCTCCATAAAGGGGAGAAATCAGGAGGAGATACCTTTTGTAGTCTAACTTGAAGTTAGAAGCAAAGATTGTAGTGAAGAGCTTTGCCTTACCTGACAAGGATGAGAAAACCTCAGTCATTTATGATAGTAGGAACAAATACTTTGTCTCTATTGAGAATTACATTAGAGGTTTTCCAAAACTCCTGGGAAATCAAGTTGTTTGCTGCATTTCATATTTTCAAGAATTCTCAGTGATTGGGGGCATTTCTGAATGCAACAAGGATTCTATGATACTATTTCCCTGTGACAGATGTTGTAGTAGTAGTGGTTATGGTGAGCTGTGTGTGTAGCACATTCAGAAGGTGAAATTTCAATGCATCTTTCTCTGATTTGGGTGTTGTGAAATTTAAACGTTTTTTTTTTTTTATTTTAAAAGTGAAAATGGAAGAAAATGAAATGCATTATCATCATTATTTACAAAAATCTGAAAATGCTGTCCAATCAAAAATAAAATGGTGCCATTTATGGAGATGGTGCCATAGCTGAGGGGTTCACTAGGTTAAAAAAGTGGAAAGTTTTCATCTCGAAGACTACTAAGAATGTTCTGGCAGAACTGCAGTTGTTGAGGATAACAAAATCAAAAAAAAAATGCTACAAATTTTGTTCCAACCCAATATTATTTTATTTGGTGTTGGCAATTTCCTGTCTTTTATAGTTCTAAGCAAATTTTGTCTCTTTACTATCTTTCCAAAACCCAGTTCTGCCATCCATTTCCACAAGCTCGTTAGGTAGGTTATGTGCTGCTTTCCTCTGTCCGTCTAGCTTTTGTTGCAGGCTTTAAAACTTTCATGAGATTTTTATTCTTCTGATTAATTTGACTCACAAACAATTTTTGAACTCATGCAAATCAAAAGGAAAAAATAAGACAGAATTTAAACTAAGAAATATTAGCAAATATATTGATAAAACATTTTACAAAAGGAGAAATGAAATTAAATTTGAAGAGTTTGAAATCACTGTAGATGAGGTACTTACATATTTGCAGGAGTGAAAAGTATACATTTTTTTTGCTATAAAAAGTCACCGAAAAAGAGATGGATTCTTTCAAATCTTGCACTGGCTGTAATTATCATCCGGGGGGGGTAATCCAATAATTTCAATATATCCTGTGTGGGTCAAATTTTCCAAGCCCTCTTTCCTCATAATGTGCACTGGAATTTTAGCTGTCTTTTTATGCTACATGTAAGTGTCATGCTTTGTCTATACTTAGCAAATAAAAGGAATATATTTTAAGATGGAAATTAAATCCATGTTTAATGTGAGTAAAAATTAGTTTGTTTTTTTTTCTTTCCGTTATAACCTGTTTTGAAGAAACCATCTTAGTCTTGAGCGTACAAACTATAGTTCAACTGTCATAAGGTTAACATTTTTTTTTCAGTCTTCAGGGATACAGTTTGTGTAACAACACTTAAAATATGATTTAAATAAATGCTAAGAATATCTGGTCATAATTTGGGAGAAACAAGGAAATTATATGAAAAATAGAAACTACAAGGATGCTTTTCCTTACAATCTGAAAGAGATAGATGACATTTCTCGAATACATCATGAGGGAAGATGACCTTGAAAATTTAACACTCACAGAACATGCTGAACATAAGCAAGGGGAAACCAGTGAAAAGTTTATGTGAATGGAAAGTAGAACATGGATAAAGAGTTGTAATAAACATGTTGTAGCATATCTACAGACAATAGTGGGTATGTCCCTATTCACATAAATATATTAGAAAATACTCTATGTTGGTCTGCAGTTGGAGATTCATTGTGAAATTCACTTGACTCACTTCTAGCAGTTGACTGCTTCTTTTTTATCCCACTGGCAAATCTTATATGTGTTGTTCTTGTCTTAATGATATTTACAAAATTGTTTTTTGTGATATTCATGTGAATGTTAAAGCATCTCCATTTGTTATGAGGTATTTTTTTTATAACAAAATATTCAATAGTTGTTTTTTACATTCCAGAAGTAATTAATTTTAACTTGGAAAAGTTTAGTCTTTTCAGTGTCCAAAATTCTGGGCAGTTTGCCAGAGAAAGTGTTAAGTACATGTATATTTGTTTCATTTCTTTTGATGGAATGTTTATGAAAAACAAAAGCCAATAGGAATTTCCTTAACCATTTACAAATACATTTTTGTGGAGATTTAAATTTCACTTAATAAAGGAGTTTTATCATTTATGAGATAAGAAAAAGCATTTCATTTTTCTTATTTTAAATTGATATTTGCTTTTTATTTTTTAATCATCAATGTCCTCATCATTTTTATTAACATTTTAGATATTAAGTTTTCTGATTTGATAGTATCTTTTTTTTTATTCTCTTCTCAAGTTTAATCTAGATTCAATTTTGTTTCAATCTAAAAATATAATATTGATACTTTGGCAGATTTAGCTCAATAGTTTGGTAGAATGTAATAAACTTTTAGCAATATGATTTTTGGAGTACAATTCAGTGATTGTGTGTCATAGATGTAAATTCCCAAAATTACTAAAAAAACAAAGCTCAGATGAAGATACAAAAAAATGTGGTCCACTTGAAAATCTCATTTCGAGAATTTCAAGGTCATTGTAACATTTCAGGATATCTACATATGCAATAAGTTTTACAGAAAATGCAACTACTGTTTTGGTCCATACTCATATTATACTCTGCTTAAGTTTTTTTAGACTAATAGGAAGATTAGTGGTAGAGACCTGTTCTTTCACATAGTCACATAGAAAAAAATCACAAGGTGTCACGTCAGGTGAACATGGTGGCCATTTTAATTATCATTATCACTGGCATGTGCAATCCATTTTCCGGGTAGATTCCCATTTAGATAATTACACACAGTCAACTTAGTTTACACATTTTATTAAAATTTGAGATCATTTGAGCAAGAATTGCCTATGTTATTAGACTACAAAATGATGTCAATTTTTGGGGGAGACTCTGTGTGCAATATATATATATATATATATATATATATATATAATAATGTTATATAATCAAATTTCTTATTACTTATGCTATATTTAATCAGTACATTTCCCTATTTCCTCAGAAATTATTATTGACTGTTCTAGAGATGAAAATCATATATATATATATATATATATATAGTCTTAAAATGTGCTATATTTATGGGATAAAGTGCTCAATATCAGAGATAGAGAGTGTATAAATATAAAAGTGAACATAGAAGTCAACACTTAGAGGCGACAGTCTGTTTCATGCTAGATGCAATCGTCAGAAACCAGTGGCCTGATGATTGCATGTACTTGATGAACTTGAACAAATGGATGGTAGAGCAGGTATTGGGAGAAATAACAAAAAGACAAAACTTATTAATGGTTACAGGAAGATGAGGAGGGCCATGTTCGCTAATGTCAGGATGGGATACAGCACATAACAGAAAACTTTTGAAGCTTTACATATTTGGATGCAAAGGTACATTGGAGGAAAAAACCACATAAGGAGTTCGGTGCAATAAAGTCTTCTTAATTTATTTCACTGAATATAGTTTTGCACCATGATGAACAAAGCTGAGTAAATATCAAGTTTAATACTACCTACTGGCTGAGATTGTTGCATTTTTATTTTTATTGTTTAAACTGAGATAAAGATTTTTAATCTCTTTCCAGCTGGCTCACAAATTATTAGCACAACACAATATTCCTACATCTTTCTCAACTGTTTTGCTCCTGGTTTAAAATGAATTAAACTTTCAAAATGTAAGCTTTTCTGGGGGATTAGATCCGGTTTCCATGGCTAAATTTAAACTTCAAAAATAAAAATACCCTCTTCAGTACTTGTCCAACTCATTCCAGGATCTCTCATTCATCAAATTCAGGAAGCTAACCTTTGGTGAAGAGCAGCAATTATTTTCTGAGGTTTATTTTCTCTTTTTATTTTTAGATAAATAAGAAATCTGCTTCCATAAAGGAACTGCAAATAGCACTTCATTTACAAGTTTGAAGCCACAGGTATTTTCAGCTCAATGCAAGTTCTTCTTGTTCTCAGAACACACAGTCACATGATATGAATCCTAACACAATATTTATGTGCATAAATGCATGCATACAAGTGTGCACTGGTATTTTTTAACCTGCTGGCAATGCACATAATAATATCCATTTCCATAAATACATGCACATAGATAGACCGATCGATAAATTCATACATAAGAATATACATCTTTTCCTTGTAATTTCATTTTGAGATTAGCTTTTCTTCTTTTCTATTTATATATTTATATATATATTCTTTAGTTTTGGAGATCTTCTCTGCACATCCGATTCTTATATATATATATATATATATATATATATATATAGTCTATTTTGTTTCTGTTTATCTATGTCTTGCTATATATATATATATATATATATATATATATAGTCTATTTTGTTTATGTTTATCTATGTTTTGTTTATATATATATAAATATATATATATATATATATATATATATACAGTCTATTTTGTTTCTGTTTATCTATGTCTTATATATATATATAAATATATATATATATATATATATATACAGTCTATTTTGTTTCTGTTTATCTATGTCTTGCTATATATATATAAATATATATATATATATATATATATACACAGTCTATTTTGTTTCTGTTTATCTATGTCTTGCTATATATATATATATATATTACACTCAAATATACCCTATCTATCTCAATCTGTTCATATCTCTCTCTACCAATATCTCTACCAATTCCAGTCTGTTTTTATTTCTACTTTTCTCTCTGTTCAAACATCTCTCTGTGAGTCAGAATCTTCCTGTGCTTGCTTGCTTCATACATAAGTCACTAGTTTTCCTCTGGCATCAATATTTGGTATTTCACTTTAGATAAATGCTGAGTTTGAGATGCTGAATTTAGCAACAGAAAACCTTGAATCTGCACTTAAGCAACATTGTCAAGTCTTCCAGTCAGTAAATTCATGTGTGCATGTGTGTATATATATATATATATATATATATATATATATATATATATATTGTCTTGCTATATCAATTACGACTGTGTAGTGAGTTCAATCTTCACTGGGTGCACCCTACTTTAGGCCTTGTGCCACATCTAAGCTACTCTTCTAAAATCACTATTCAACAATGCACTAGACAATAAAGCCACTATGACACAAGGGATTATTGAGAGTTAGAGATTATGAAAAAAACTGCTATTAAGGAGAGAGGACAATAAAACAACAAGAATTAAAAAGACCGAAGATAATGATTAACATTGCATTTAAATTTTTGAAGACCAAATTTGACTGGGAAGCAAGAAGCCAGAAGAGATTTCCACAAGTGAGGAGTCGGGCAGAAGAAACTGTTAGCATAGAACTTATGGTTACATCTCTTGCCACTTCAACTGTGAAATGATATATAAATTTTATTATATATAATATTTAGATGATTTAGTATTAAAGACTACAACTGATGATAAAATAAAAATATGTTTAACTCAATTAGAAACACAAACCCCAACCAAATCTGGGTCTTTGTAAGATGCCTCATGCCAATAAAAGCTGAGGGAAAACAGTGCTTAGCAGGTGGCAAGAAATGGTGATGTGGTTCACGAGCCAGTGTTATTTTTTGTTACCTCCCATCTCTTTCCTTATTATCCCTATAGTTGTTGGGAGAGCAACAGGTTTGGTGTTTCCCTGTAGTCTCAATAAACTCTTTGCTTACTTTACAACAGTAACACTCTAACTTGAGTGACTCTTGCACCTTGTATTTTGGGAAGAATTTTTTTTAAAATTAAGATTGAAAATAAATGGAAAAATGCAATAAAAACAGATAGACCTTGTTAGCTAAATTTAATAAAACCTGTTTGGATGGATACTTGCTGCTGAAATAAACCTTAACAAATTATTTTGATAAAAGATAATAAACTAACAATAAACAGAGAACACAAAATGGAGAAAATCATGGCAAAGATCCAGGAATGCCTTGAACATCTTAACCTAGGACAGATCTATTAAGGAAAACATTTTTCTCACTGTTTGCTGGGAGTCAAAAGGAATTCTTTATTCGGAATTACAATTGGTTTATTTAAATGACATCTTGATACCTGAAAGACCTTTCCCTGGGCAAGGGAGTTGTTCAATGAATTTTATGCATGACAACACCTGTTCTCAGGCTGTGACTGTGACAAAATAAATGATTATACAGCTGAAATTGGAAAGTTTTCCCATGTGGTGATTTCTCCACATCTGTCATCTAAAATCAGGCATAAGGTCATGGATAGCCAGGAAATATATTTGGATTATTGAATAATGATTTTATGAATGCAGATAATTTATTTTTCAAAATGATGAGAAATTTTGATAGCAGTCTTGCATGTCTTTTTAGTCTGCCAACTAATTTGTTTACTTATATATATGTCTTGGTCAGCCTATGAACTTTTCAGTCAACCTTCATACATTTTATGGAAAGATGTATTCAGATATACTTATATGATTGAGTTAGATGTAGTTAAATAGAACATATAAGGTTTACTAAAATATTTTAATATCAATAAATTTTCCTCATATACAGTTATATAGACCACTATCAGGCTTCGCCTGCTTGCTTTCACTTCACAAAGTAAGATACATTCACAACTTGAAATTATTGAGAGAAATATTTTAAGTGAACATTTTTCATAAAATGGATTGTTATAGTTAAGGAAAGTTTTACAAATAGATGCCAACTTGTTGAAGGCCAAGTAAAATGCAAAATTCAAACACTTTTCTGCACTATATAAGACAATGTTTCTAAACAGAACTATTTTTGATATGAAAATCAAAACAATCCTTGAATAAAAGAACAGTAATGAAGGACACTTAATGAAATAAACATTTTTTAAAATCAGTATGCAAATTAGCTAAACCGAAAGAGTGATATTGCCTTGAAGTAGATATATAATAGAGATATTGAAATTTTAGTGTGTAAATTCCTCCTTGGAGGGATTTCACATTATTTATCATCTCTCAGTTGCGTCTCTGTCCTTGGACAGAGTGCACTCAGGGGCTGCTCTGTCAAAGGACAGAGAGGCAACTGAGGAAAATTATACTGAAGAGGTGCCCAGCCCTGGGGAACAGCTGCCCGAGGCCACGCCCTCCCCTTGCACAAGAGGGAGGGATCGATGCTTGTACCGAGGCCAGCGCAACCGACAGTTGCAGGGGCTGAGGGGAATTTTTGTCCCTGCCTGAGTGTACGCGCTCGGGTCCCCACATTAAAATGACCTTGTGTCACATCTCATTCTCATAGGGGAATGAGTAAACACTGTAAATTCCTCCTTGGAGGAATTTCTAACACATATCATCTCTCAGTCGCATCTCTGTCTTTGGGCAGAGTGTGCCCAGGAGCAGTTTCACCAAAGGACAGAATCACAACTGAGGAAAATTATACTGAGAGATGTCCAGGCCTGGGGAAGAGCTGCCCTAGGCTGTGCTCTCTCATTGCACAGGGAGAGGGATCGGTGATCTCACAGAGGCCAATGCAATTGACAGTTGTGGGGATTGTGGGCAATTTTTGTTCCTTGTCTGGGTGCATGGCTCGGGTCCCCCCAACCTTAAAAAATGATCTTGTGCCACAACTTGTCTTAGTGCATCAAAGACAGTGTTGCAACTGAGGAAAATTATACTGAGAGGTGCCAGCACTAGGGACAGCTGGGGATCAGTGCATGCATCAAGGCCAGTGCAGCTGATTGTTGTGAGTGCATGGGAATTTTTGTTGCTAGCCAGGGTATACACACTCGGACTCACCACATTAAACTGACCTTGTGGTAAGTTGAATAAATACAAATTACTCTCTCTCGAGTGGTTTGTAATACATCTATTTATCATCTCTTAGTTGTGTCTGTGTCTTTTGGCAGAGTGCGCTTATGGGTGGCTCTGTCAAAGGACAGTCGCAACTGAGGAAAATTATGCTGAGTCACGCCCAGTCCTTGCAAACAGCTGCCTGAAGCTGTGCCCTCTCATTGCACTAGAGAGAGGGATCAGTGCTTGGACTGAAGCCAATGCAACCAATGGTTGTGGGGGCTGCAAGAAATTTTTGTTCCTGGCCTGGGTGTATGCGCTCAGGTATCCACCTTAAAAAAAAAAAAAAAACTTATATCACAACTTGTCTTAGCAGAGGGACAGAGTAAATACCTAGTGTGTAAATTGCTCTCTCGAGTAGTTTGTAACACATTACTTCTCATCTCTCAATTGCATCTCTGTCTTTGGGCAGAGTGTACTCAAGGGTTGGCTCCATCAAAGAACAGTCACAACTGAGGAAAATTATATTGAGAGGTGCCCAGCCTTGGGGAAAAGCTGCCCAAGGCCACACCTTCTCATTGCACTTGAGAGAGGCATTGGTGCTCACACTGAGGCCAGTCCAACTGATGGTTGTGGGGGCTCAGGGGAATATATATATATATATATATATATATATATATATATATATATATATATATATATATAAACAAATGTTTGGAGGTACAAAATTTATATATAGATTTAAAAACAAGGAATGCATTGATTTTAATTTTAAAAGTCTCTAGGGCCCTTTCAGTAACATCTCATCAGGAGACAATCGTTGGATCAGCGAAAAGAATATTAACGATAATGAAGAGCAAAAGGGGGAAACACACTAAAATAACAAACAAGTATATATACTTTTATTTTATTTTAACTGTCCCCGCTAATTTATTTACATGATTATTTCCCCTCCCCTCATTACAAGTATATATACTTGTTTGTTATTTTAGTGTGTTTCCCCCTCTTTTTGCTCTTCATTATCGTTAATATTCTTTTTGCTGATCCAACGATTTGTCCCCTGATGAGATGTTGGCTGAAAAGAGACTTTTAAAATTAAAATCAATGCATTCCTTGTTTTTAAATATATATATATATATATATATATATATATATATATATATATATAAAAAAAAAAAAAAAAAAAACAACCAGCAAAATCTCCTTAATATTATTATATTAATGTTTTTTTTCCAGTTTTAAATTTCTTTCAAATTTTTGTACATCCAGATCAAAATGGTGGGTAATCTGTTCAAAGATCATGTTTTGTTCTTTTTTGTTCAACTGCTTGTCATTATTAGGATATAATGTTGTCAGTATCATAAAAAACAAGTCATACTAGCATTTTTGGGAACATTACATTTGAATAGAGTGTATTGTATAATTGACATCATGTGTAGAATGGATTAACATAGACAACACAATAAATTATTAAATATTTAATATTATATATTTATTTTCATTATTTCATACACATTTTAAATATTTTATGTACATTTTAAAAATGGCATCAATAAAAGTGAAAGATATTTTATTAAATCTAAGTTGCCTTTAATGATTTCAGATATTTTGATTCTTTCTTGATAGAAAGAGCTGTATATATTTCTCAGATGAGGTATTATGTACACTATTTACATTATTTGAACTATTGTCCTCATCTTTGTCGCCATATTTATTACAATGTTTTGGCCATTGTACGCTCCGTCCTTCTTCAGGTGGTTGAAATGTCAAACTGAACCCTTTATTTCACTCAATGGGGTAGACTGTTCTAGTTCCATGTGCCATGTTTTTTAATGGATGTCATTTATCAGTTATCTCATGTTAATTCCCCTCTCCAAGTTCTCCACTGCCTTAACCAGGTATTGAACTCACACTCTTTGGGTCCTGACACTACTTTATCCACTGTGCCATGTGTCCTTGAGGACATCTGTGTATGAACTATAAAGTAGCTACAAATAACAACATTTGGGACCACAATAATTCCTGCTTGATAGATTCTAGAATAACTTGAAATGTAACCATTACCCCCTACCCAATAACTGTTAGGATAGTAAGATAGATCTTATTAGTCATAATGCAACATTTACTAGTATATATAAATAGCTGAGACAAAACACAAGGCCTGAAGATTGTGTTCAAGCAGGAAATGGACTGTTGCCACTAGGTGTTGACATCAGTGTCCATTTTTTATTTTATACATATATATATATATATATATATATATATATATATATATAAGTGAGAGGTCCTAGTAAAGGGTTTGAAAGTTCTGCTATTTTTTAAATCCAGGAATTGGAAGCAATATACATAATTGTATAATTTAAAAATGTAGAAGTAATGGAGAATCATTTAAAATATTTAACCATCAATATGCAAATTCTATGTAAAAATACAATTGCAATAATTTCAAAAACAGTATAATAAATAAAGTTCCTCATGGCCAAATATCTTGTCTGTCTAAATAAAAATTTTCTGTTTGGTTCAATTATTTGACTATAAACCAAAAAAAATCATAGACTTGTCAATGCTAATTGTGACAGTTCTGAACTGTCATAATCCATTTCTTTTTCTAAACTTGCATCTAACTAAAGTTTATTGACTTTGACAGGCACAAATTCTTTTTGCTTCTCCAAAATTAACCTCAATTGATCATGAAGTTCAACACCACTAACACTATCATATTTTTCTACCCAAGTTACTTGTATATATCAATTTTACTTCCAAATATAATTGCTTGGCAGGTAATGGCAGAATTAACCATTTCTGTACAGGAAACATTCAGCACTCGTTGACCAAACAGTATTAATGGCAGTTGAAATTTATAAAAAGGTTTTACTTCAGTTTTTCAAGTAAATAGGCTTCTCAAGTCCATTAGATATTATTGCATTTTCTCATACTAATGGGAGTTTCCTTCCAAACCTATGGTTTAAGGCAGTGTAGAAAGTTCGCATCTTGATTATATGAGTATTCCCTTCTAGTTACATATTCTACCAATTTTAGTGTTCCAGTGATGTGAGATTTTTGCTATTTGGTGAAGCTGTTCATTTGTGATTTTGTCACCCCTATCTACAGATCATAAATACAATAAGATGGTGAGCTTTGGTAATGGCACAGGATATATTTGGCCCTTATCTGCCCAACCATTTGTGAGATTAAGAAAAAGAAAACTTTCATTTAACTGGAAATAGCATGTTGTACCCTTTGAAAACATCTGGTAATTTTGAATAATATCCACAGTCAAATTAATATTGCCTATGTCACAATTGACTAATTTGTGAGGCTTTATGTCCAATTATTTCATTTGAGTATATTAATGTCATGGCCATGCATAATCTCCCAGTATTAGCATAGATGATAATGAGTAAAAGGTATTCATAGATAGAAAGCTTCTCTGCAAATTAGGTGTGAGATTTAAAGCCTGCATTGATTAAAAAGCTCCTTTGAAAGTGTGGCTTATGAACATATCATGTTGAAATACTGGGTATGGTCCAATCACCAAAGTTAAGCTATGTTGAACCTGGTCAATATCTAGATGGCTGACTACTCAGGAATACCAGATTCTGTAAACTTGGATGTGCAGGTGGTGTAATGGATGAAGGCTTTGAATTGGAGATTGAAAGGTTGAGTTTGAATTCCAGTCAGGTTAATTATATTCACTTATTTGCAAATATCCTTGGGAAAGTTATGGATCCACATCTTCTCCTCTCAGCTATGGGTTAAATAGTAAGACTCATCAGTAAATCATTATTGCATCCCAAAATGTTTACAATCCCAAAATGTTTACAATCCCAAAATGTTTCAGCTTTAGATAACCTTAAAAAGGTTAATAAGCTGTAAAAAAAAACAAATTAATGAATCTCATTATAAACTACTTCATTGTTTTAAGTCTGCATAATTTTGATGTAAATAAATTATTATATATTTTTTAATAAATATATATTTGTATTTATATGCATTGCTCTATGTAGATTTTTCTGCTATTTCACATAATATATAATCATCTTGGTATTTTCTAAGCTAAGTAAATATCTATGAAATTTATATCCATAAATTTATTCTTATTGGTAAATATATGAACAGAGATAGACAGAAATAGATACAGAATAAGAAAAGCAATAACAATAATATATATATATATATATATATATATAAATAAAATGTGAAGATTAAAGGGATAGACAATGTAGATATAGAAGCAATAACATTGCTTGAGTGAAGCTCAGATCTTGATTATTTTCTCCTTATTTGTTTTGCTGTTCTGTTCCTCAGGTGAGTCAGGTAATTGGAGGTTGTTGCTAATGCAACTATCAGCATCTTTGATCTGTGATTGGGTTCCATTCCAAATTTTTCTAACTTCACTTTCATGATTATGTCTTTTGGCAGAGAGGGTTGAATGGTTGATTGGTTGGCAGGGGAAGGCAAGAACATCGCAATTGCATGAAACAGAGATAGAAAATGAAATAGACCAAAGATAATCTGAAGCCCTGCGTTAAACATCCAGTTTAATAATTTCTTATGTAAGTGGGGGTGATGATAAGTTTTCAGCCCAGTCAAGACAGGATTCCTAAACAAAACCAAATATTGTGTCATTTGGTCAGATTTTGGTAAGTGGGTCAGACTGAAAACATTTCAGCACTACCCCCAATAATCATGTGGAGTGTGTCTATGGTAAATGTAAAACCAGTGAAGCAAGTTCGATTTCCAGGCAAGTTCATTATGTTCACTTATGTGAAATTATTTTTTGAACATTTGGAACTAAAGCAAAGCATCCATAGAATGATCGCAACCATTCCAGTTGATATGCTAAGATGCACTGTGTTTGAATTAAGAAAGTGAGTTTGTGTATGTTCTCTTCATTGTGATGACTAACCCAGGGATATAATATTCAAATATTAGATAATATGTGGAAATTTGTATATCAATTATATAATAAATATATTTGGTACTCTATAATTTTTATAATCCAAGATCCTTGCATTTAAAATATGCCTCATCATTATGGGACACCCTCTGTGCGTGCATGTGTGTGTGTGTGTGTGTGTGTATGTATATATATATATATACTCACACACACACACACACACACATATATATATATATATATATATATATATATGTGTGTGTGTGTGTATATATGGTCAGAAAGCAAATGTTCTGACCACTTGGCCACGTGCCTATCAGACCTGGGTTCAAATTTCACCATGGTCGATTTGTCAGTAAGGAGACTTCCTGATGTTATCGGTCAGCAGTAGGGGACAATCCCAGCATCCAGCCCCTTTGGAAATTGCCTGAAAACCATACCACTGGTTGATCCAAGCCTTGTGAGTGAAACTGGGTTGACGAAACACTTGGGGCCATCAATAGCTGTGCTAGTCACAGTTTGAGTGTGCTGGTGTTATTCAGATTGTTGATCATTCTAGAAACTGAAACTAAGGTCTGCTCTGCATAGTTGCAGTATACACCACAGGTTGGCTTTGTGGGTGTTGAACAAATGCAAATGTGCCTGCATGAGCATCTGCAATAGGGATTGGCTAGCCACCTTAGTAGACCGGTATCCTCAAATACAACTGGCTAGCTATTATATATATATATATATATATATATATATATATAGGGCAGTAATCCCTCTTTTATACATATTTCCTTAAAGACAGCTAACAAGTTACTGCAATTAACCATTTTATTTAATTTTTCTTGTGTTCATATAAGTGTTTTCTTTTCATAACATAAAATGTGTAAAAACTTTCCAAATGTTCAGCATATCTGAGCACTTTCAGCAATTTTTTTAGCCATTATCGAAGATATTTTTTATTTTCTAATTTTAACAGAATGTATGGATTTTCTTTAAGTATGTATCTAGAGTTATAAGAATGTTTTATTTTCAGCACATTGTGGCCATGTTCATAGTTGATAATACTGAGCGTGAGTCTTTATCTCATAAGATTTCTCAAAATTTTCATACCAGTAGACAAAAATATATAAATATACTGTTTAATATATAAACAAAGCATCTGCTCAAATATGAATATCCAATAATAATAGCATTTAAAGTGATAAAAATCTGTCAGATTAATAAAAACCTGTTCTAATAAATTCTCTGTTTACCTTTCGATACAAAACTGCATGCAGATATGAAAAACTTCAAGAGATCATTGACAAGTGATATCTTGCTTGAAAGCATAATTTATATCAATAGGTGTCATTGTTATTTTATTATTATTATTATATATATGTATGTATGTGCAAATATATATATATATATATATATATACACACACACATACACGTGTATAAATATATGTATCTATATGTCTGTATATATTGTTTCAAATGTGCAATAGTTATGAGGAATAAGTCCTCAATATCACTGATAAAGAATTTGTAGATACAGACATTGTGTACATAAAAAAGCAATACTGCATGGTGACTATCAGTTTCCTGCCACCTGTGAAATTCAGATTGTGCAAAATAAGATCTAGCAACATATATAGATATATTTACAAACAGTAACATATGCAGTTATGTGTGTATGAATACATTTTTATATGTGCATGCATAGACATTTATGCTACATGTGTGTTTTTAAATGTCTGCGTGGCTTGCATTGCTGAAAATTAGCCAAGCTACTTGGCAACTATTTTCTGTTCACCGTCTAGTTCTGTGAAGACATGTTTATTGGGAGAAACCAGAATGAAGTAAATCCTGGCTAAGTTCAGAATAGCATTCAACATCCAAATCTAAATTATATTTACAAAAGAAAAATTTATCTACCAATATTGATGGGATTCAAACAGGATTCTTTATTATGAATAGCTGGAACCTGGGTTAAGTATTACTGCACCAAGGCTCCAAATAGCAATTGGCACATTTTCATGATTGAAAGAGAAAGTCAGTCAACCGTTTTGCTGCATGGTATTGCCCATTCTTATATTCCAAATACAGTAGGGCAGGCAACAATGAAGTTCTTCTACATACGATATAGTCTTCAGTCACTTTCACCTTTAATAAATCGCGTTTTTGCTCTATGCAACATTACTAGTCAAGTCATCAGGAAGTTCCAATGCTTTCAAAATAATGAAAAGGTCTTTGAAGAATTAAATGGATAAAAAAAAAAAAATGGACTTTTCTAGCCTAATGGTGAAAAGGAATAATTTCACAAAACAAATATTTATTATTTGACATAATTCCTTGTCAGTACACTTAATTTGGTGGTGGATATTAATTACAAAATTTGAACATTAGCAAGAGAAAATTTCAAGTAAAATTTGAGGTAATCCAGTATCAGGTTACATACATATTGATCTAACTTTATGTATCTGTGTGTGTGTAATATATATATATATAGATAGATAGATATTTCGTTTCATTTCGTTGTTGGAAGTGCTATCTGATGATTCGGTGTCCTTTTAAAAGGACTCTGGTGAAATAAATTATTATAATGGTACCTTAAAGTGGTCTGTTTTTCTTTTAAATTTATATATATATATAAAGGAAATACCTTTTATCTTCATGTTTCTTTTCTTGTGGAAGTTTGTCTAAAGCAAATTCAGAAATATATTGAGAAACCTGAATTCATATGCACATAAAAAGCATTATTGGAAAAAAATAACATTTGCTAAAATTTGAATTAAAAACATTAAAAAAATATTCAAAAATTTCTCAATGCTAAGGAAAGGAAAACTATAGAGTATGCTGATGTCAATTTTTAATACATTATTAGATGAAAGTGAATTGATGCTGCTGTTAGCATTATTATTTTAAAAAGTTGAGATAACTGTTATTATTATTTCAGTGTATATAAAATCTTGTCATATTAATATTGCCACTACAGATATATTTTTCATATCTGATGTTTTTTATATATATATATATAGTGTGTGTGTAGTGGAATATCTTTTAAGCATCGTATATTTAGACAGATCCACAAAACAAAATGAATATTGGACAATTTTGTCACAAATGAAGAAATGACTTTATGCAACAGAAAAAAACCTTCTACTGAAGGATGTTGAGAATACCAGATTGAACCATGAGCAACAAGAAAATTTTAAGAAAATGGAAGCAAAAAGATCTTCACACTAAGGAAGAGACAGCTGGAATTTCTAGGGCCCATAACAAGGAATTGGCACACACAGGTTATATTGAAGGCAATAGCAACAGAAGAAAGCATCGAATATACCTACTTAATGAGCTTGTGCACATGGTAGGGATGAGGAGGGTTATATAAAAAAAAAACATACTCAGAATCACAAAAAGACAGGAAGAAAAAAAGATAGCCTACTTCTTAAAGGGAATAGATTGAGGAGGAGAATATTTAGAAGTTTTATTAAATATGACAATCAAGGAATGTCTGCTAAGGTTTTAAGTGAGAATCTCCTCGTGTCAAATCATTCAAATTTCAATGGAAACTGTAAATGAACTTTCCAAAATTGTGTGTAATGACTTTTAGTTATTTTCTAGGAAAAAAAAGTAGAAATAAAGAGATAGCCAGTGGAGCATTTATGCTGTGATATACAGGATGTGGAAGAAATAACTCCCACATAATAGTAAGACATTAGTACAATGTTGACTTCATCTTGCTAATGCCTTTGCATTATGTGGGAGGTATTTCTGCCACGCCCTGTATATATGATTTTATATACATCAAAAAAATGAATTCATAACATTCCCTTTCATCTTATATTTTGTAATATTCTGATTATTTAATCTTTTTCTGTCTTCTCTCTCATATATATATATATATATATATATATATATATATATGACTGAGAGATATATGCAGATGTATATATAAATACATAAATGCTCATTCATAGCTACCATCACTTAACAAATCTTACATTGTTACAATAGACAATGATGATAGATTCTGTACGCTGTTTTCAATAGCTTTGCACAGATCAATAGCCTAATCAATAACTTTCATATGTAAAAAAAAAATAATAATAATAAAAAGGTAAAATGGAAATCCAGTTCAATAAATGTAGGTTGCTGTGGCAACATAGTACACTCGACTTGAGAATAAATACGCTACAAAGGCATCGCAGAATATCTTTCTCCTCTAAGAAGATATTCTTTCTCATTTGAATTCTTACTCTGCACTGATTCCAGCTCTTTCAACAATATCTTCATATCAGCACATCTATATCACTTCTTTCTTAATAATCTACCCTTTTTTCTTTTTTAGATTATTTATATTTCTACCAATCACATCTAACAATTATAAGTTGAAAAGTTATTGGTCTGATCCACATCCCCAAATAGATATTCTGTTGTTTGGTTATTGAAATACTGATTTTGACAAGTGGGTCAGACCAAGGAATTATCAACACCCACCAATGTATATGTGTTTGCATTTATATGTTTGTGTGCATGTTCACATGCATGCACACAAACACACACAAGTTTCTGAGATGTTTTTGGCCCAACCAATCAGATGTTTGGTCATATAATCAGATTTTAAGAAATGTTTGGGGCTGATAACTCATTCTACTCATGAAATTTAATTTTTCCCTTTTTTATTTCTTTTTCTTACTAACTTTATACATAAAAGGTTAATAGTCAGAGTTGAATCAGACCAGGAAACTAGTATTAAAAAGTGCTCAATACATGTGTAAAAACACAAGAGTAAAAATAACATGTAGAGCTTTTAACTTTATATTTTATTAATCAAAATTGACAGTGTACTTTTGTGAAGTTTCTTATGTATTTTTCTTTTATATGAACAAGTATTTTCTTTTATGCACTTAATGAGTAAAGAAATTGTTTAAATGTTAGTTGATTCCAGTAAGTCCAGTGATGGCATACACACAGTCCTTAGTCATGTTTTCCTCTATGGGGAAGCTTTTACTTGGCAGAAGTATCTGCTGTCGCAGTGTGCCCAAACACCACTCCCACCGTTTCTTAAACAACCCCGGCTATGCCTGCCGGTAGAGAAAGGTCACGGCCCTTGTGTGCTAAAAATAGCAACGACACCCTTTCAAACTGACAGAAACACACAAAACTCAATTTTCGCCACTAAACAAAAATAAAAGACCTTTAATTTCGAGCCGAAATTATTTTAAATACAGTCAACAAACACCGAACATACTTTTGACTGTAATTAATACGGCCCGAAATTAATTATATTCATTTACTTGTTTAGTGTCACCGCTTTCTCTTGTATGAACCGTCATATCTAGATCCCCGAGACTTCGCAGAGGTTTTGAGCCGGCCCGGGGGAGCAGGAAGCCTCCCTGATTCGCGACTTTGACGCGCACAGTCAAGTCGACCAAGCCCAGCAGCTGACGGGACTCAGCAGCAGTAGCAGCAGTTGTTCAAACAGTCCTTTTCAGGGCTAACTTCCGAAAGTCATTCGATCACCACTCTTCGAGGCTCCACTCACTTCACTCTTCGCTACTGCCTTCCCTCTGACTCCAGCTCTCTCCTGCAGCACTCCTGCACCTTCCAGCACTCCTGCAGCTTCCAGCACACCTAGAGCATCCAGCTCTCTCCTGCAGCTTCCAGCACTCCTACCGCTTCCAGCTCACTCCTGCGGTGCTCTACCGACATCCCGCTACCTATCCCAGCAACCGCTGACGACCTAATCCAGTGCCCACTGACGTCCAGCACCCGTTATCGTCCGGACACCGTTCCCGAACAAACGACCTCTTCTTACCATCCACCGTTCGCAAATAAAGACACGATTTCCATCGTCTACAACGGACCATCTGCGTTTGTCATCCTTCTTTGCTATTGCCATCTCCTTGCCTTTGTGTCCCCTTTTTAGTTGTACGGTCGATTGGCACTCTGCAACAATCATGTCCAAACCATGTAAATAATTACAATAACTCATCTCAGAAATATATATATATATATATAATCATTCATGATCTGTCAATTTTAAGAAGTTTGTAACACCTTTTGCTAACATCTTACACAAACGGTTATCTCTAAGTGGCAGGTTTTAATTTAAATTGAAAGCAGAAAGTTAAACGAATTATTAAAATTATTTTCTATTGTCTTTCTTATTTTTACTTCAGACATTTTTCTCTTGTCTGACATTTCTCTTTTCCAATGGCTGAAAACTACAAGCATTAACATTAATACTGAACAAAAGTTAAGTATATTCTCCCACATACTACAAAAAGCTAACCTGTAAACTTGAAACCTAGAATAATCACATCAAGTTGAAAGTATCCTCATCAAGCTAAGTATTGCAGTCATATCTGGGATGAAGCTACTCAATACTTACTTTCCAGACTTTATAACATTCAAAAGCATTTATGTGATCTTGTTTTGGAAGACTTATTCTCTCATTTGCAGCTTCCTTTTCACAGACACAATGTTACAAGCTACACTGTCATTATTTTCATGATAAATGCATTGTTGTGGCCTTGTTAGGGCCAGAAATAAAAACACAAGAGAAGAATTGAGTTAAACAAATATATTAACATAAATGGTAATACAGACATATACAAACGAGAGTGTCGTACCAAGTATGTTCGGTCCGACTCTCAGAGCTGACTGCTCTCCAAAAGGCAATATCTGCTCCTATTTATAGCTGGGAGAGTCCATACATGCATAAATTACCATAGCATGTATAAATAAACTCCATATTCTGTTACACTTATATTTAACATCAAGAAGAGACAATTTAAATTTCTGGGGCATATAATGGGGAAAGATGGCTTGGGAAATTCCTAACTTATAGGTTAGATTGATGATAGGCCGAACAGAGGAAAATATAACCCACCTAGCAAGCTTGAGTAAATGGATGGTAGAGCAATGTTTATAGAGATAACAAAAAGACAAAATTTAGTACATAGGATAAGAAATTGTGGAGAACCATGATTGCTAACATCCTGAAGTGACATGGTACATAGAAGAGGTAGTTGAGACATTTAAATCTTGGTGACGCCATGCTATTTCCAGACACTTTAATCACTTATTTCTTCTGTATTCCCAATGTAGGAAGAAAGTACCACTTGGGCATATTTTATTTTTAAGACCTGCAATTTTATGAGCAAACTCTTGTATGGTTGCTTTCGTGAACACTATGCCAGGAGTTAGTCTTTATTAATTCTCATAATCTCCACTTCCTACCATCTTCTGTTTCATTTATATCACATTCATTATTTATTGTAACTATTTTAGCCGTAACCTTCTACATGGCTCTCGAGCCTTGTATTGGCTGGATTCTAGTTTATATTAGAAGTGTTGGTTCTCTTAAGAATTCTTTCATGGTTGAGGTGTTTTTATATTTCCTATGAACAGAAATGATTAGTGTTCAAGCCCAGATCAAAGCCATAGATTTTCTAGACAGACTAACCATCTATTTCTATTTATCTCTTCATATCTAGCTAATTTTTGCATGAAGCAAAATTTGCTAAACGTTTACAATGCAAAGATTTCTGAAACAGTTTGGCTCCTCTGCAAGAATAGTGAAGATAAAATTTGGAAATGATCTTCCTTAGGCTTCCATCTGAAAGTAACTTTCTCTAGAAGAGAACTTATTACAAAACTTTTCTATCTTTGCAAATATTAGCTTTTTCTTAATATAATATCTAAAAGTTAAAAATTTAGCTTTCTGTTTCAGCAGTGATAACAGTGATGTGTGTAACAGAGCAACAGTTCTGGATGGTCCTACTTATCTAATAAACCCAAGTAAAGCAGTAAATCCACCAAGACACTTGGTGTGGAAGAATTAGAAAACAGAAACATTATTAAGGAATGTGAACACATGAAGAGTAACCAACAGGACAACTGATAGTGATTGACATTGCATTTAAATTTTTGAACACTGAAATTTACTGGAAAGCATGGAGACAGAAGAGTTTTTCAAGTGAGAAAAGAAACTGTTAGCATAGAACTTACGTTTACATCTAGCCAACTCAACTGTAAATTGATGAAACCTCATCATAAAGTCTATTTACTATTGCAAAGAGCTCATCTGAATAATTACCATGAAAGTATTTATAGAAAATGTACATGGAGACAACTTTACGATGGTGGGATTGTGACTGAAGCCAAGATACTAGATTGAGGCCAATAATGTTAATGATACTTCTTTGGATTTTATGAAGGATCTCTAAAGAGCACCGGACCATATGTGGCAGCAATATTCTAAGCATGGGGGACTGGTAGATATGCAAGATAGATTCTGGAGAGAAGAATTTTCTAGCATGACACAGGGAACCAACTTTCTTAGCAGATGATTACAAAATCTCCTGCAACTTTTCTGGACAGTCTCCTTGTTTAAGTTGGTGAATGCTGCCATAACCTTTGCCTTCAGTTTATTTTTGGTGTTACAAGAAGTTTTGTTGGTCTCTTGCTCAACTGCACCCCCACATATAATAATCAAGGGGGGTGCAGTCTGAGGAGTTATGTGGCCAAACATTGATTATATTCAATTTAAAATTAAAAGTGTTTTTTTAATGAAAGTCAGAATAATGAAAATGAGGAATTTTTCTCCTTTATGGTTTTTCACTTTTTTGGATATGCTAGAAGAATTAAGACCTTAAGATATCTGAATGTTTTGAACAAACTTTTCTAATCGGAGTTTAACCTGATATCAATTGGGTTAAATAATAATAATATTATATAGTCTTAAGAGTCAGTGGTAAAAAAAGTATTTTATAAAACTAAGGAAGAAAATGCATTTAAAATCTAATTACAATACAATTTACATTGTTTTTAAATGTATTCTCCTTTTTCTGGTTACATTCTGAATTATCTCAAGGGAAAGATTAGAAAATAGCAATTTGTTCGGAGAGAATAGTGACTTTCTCTCCTGGGAGAATTTTAACCGGGCCAGTTTTTAATTCAGAACCATTCAAGTAAATTTACAATCTCACATTGATTGACATTCAGGCTCATCTGATCAGTCATCTGAGAGAATTAAATTTACAATCTTAGATAGGGTGACATTCAGGCCTTTTAGGTCAGTCATGTGTATGTCCATTAGTGTAATGGGTAGCAACTCTGAATGGGAAATTAGAGAGGAATGTTCGAATTCCAGTCAAGTTCATTACATTCACTGAAGTACAAGTTCCTTTGGGAAAGGTCTGAATTCATCTCTTCTCCCTCCAGCTATGGATAAATAGCAGGACAGACTAGGTTTCTAGATTTGTTTGGTAACTTCTCTAGGAGAAGGAAAACCATGAATTCAAACCAACCAGGAGAGGGTTGGGTTCCATCAGGCTATCTTGCCTAAGACACACTATTGCTACTATGGGTGCAGTACATATGGGTAATGGATTACTCAACTTATGGTCATGAGGACAGTCATCCCATAGATTGAAATTTACAATACTAGATAGGTTCACATTCAGGCCAGTCAGTTAAGTTGTCCCATAGAAGAAAATTTACAATATTAGATAAGATCATATTCAGGTAAGGTATCCCAGAGAAGTAAATTTACAATATAAGATAAATTCACATTCAGGCCTGTCAGGTAAGTCATTCAATTGAAAATAGCATTTTGACAAATTGAAAGAGGTTGATATTCAAGTGATGATTCAGGGATGACTGACTTATCAAGTCCCTGAAAAGTAGAAACTTTAAGAAATAAATTCTGACATTTATTTTATAACATTAATCATTATATATTAACTGTATATTAGGCTATGAACTTATTGATCCATGCTTTCATATGTAATTATTAGAAGAAATGAATATTTTGTAATGCGTGTTTAATAAAACCTACTAATTTTTTTATCACAAGTTTCATAAACACCCACCACGTTTTATAAAATTTGTGTCTTTGCTACACAAACAAATATTAGAGATGTGTTTCCATATCTATTTGGAGCTCTTAGGCATTCTGTGATGCCTTTATAGGATAGGAATGCTAGACGTCATTTACTGTCGAGGCGAGTCTCAAGTATGTCAAAACTGCATATGATTTGAAGAAACTGTATTTCATGGTGTCAAAACATCATAGCAAGACATCTTTAAAGTTTTATGTTACTGTCATTGATTGGAATATTAATGATCTACTAGGTCATGTGATAAGTTCCTTTCTGAACAGTTTATGTCCAATCTGCTTTGAAAATTAGCTTGCCAACAACACCTTCATCAGATGAGGAAGTATAACATGACAGATTAAACATCATTACCATTAACTCTGGTCAATTCATTCATACTGCACATGATTATCAGACTTGAATCATTCTTTGTACTGAAAGAGGAATAGCAATTGCAAACTTTCTCTAATCTTCAAGGATCTTAGTTCCTTCTTTCTGATGTTGTCTCACCAGGTTTTGATGATAAAGCCTCAACATCACCCTTTAGTCAGAAACATTTTTAATATATGTCCGTGCTTTCCATATTCTTGTAAATTCTCCAAATTTCCTCAAACTAAACTATTAATTCAATAATAAAAAATCTCTTTGAATTAATTCAATAGTTGATAATTCAACAACTTTAATCTTTTGGGATTAACTGGAAATGATTTAAAAAGCATTAAACTTTTCAGATTAACTGGCTAGATGATCATTCAACAATGTGAATCTTTTTGGATAACTGACCAAATGATAATTCAAAAACATGAGTCTCTTTGAATTAACTAATCAAATGATAATTCAACAACATTAATCTCTTTGAATTAACTGATTCAGATAATATGACATTAACAACAATGATGATGACAGTAGTCTGCATGTAAATTGTGATGCATTTCCTTTTAGGATGTAAATATTTGGAGTATGGATTATTTTTATAAAATGTGCAAGACTGTTCTGAATAGTATTTTGGCTTGAACCACTTCTCAAAATCTGACCAAATAACAAAACATACAAACATTTTTTTTAATCCCTTAGTAATAGTAAAGTGTCAAAGGAAAAACGAGTGAAAAATGAAAGTTTTAAGGAAAATAGTAACTACAAAGACACAGTTACAATAAGAAAGAGATAGGTGAAATTTCTCAAATATATCATAATGAAAAACAGCTGAGAAAATTTTAACACACACAAGACATACTAGAAGGAAGAGAATAAATGTGAATCTAGTTAACAAGTCTGTGCAAATGGATAACTGAAAAAGGACAAAAACAGTGATTAAAGGGAAAAGTGTTACTTAGAGCAAATAAGACACAAGAAGTCATGAAGAGCCATGATCAACTATATCCTAAAATGACATGGCTTATAAAAAAGTTAAACTGATTGCATTTCTGTTTTCATCTACCACCTGGAATTTGTTTTCATTCTTCTTACTGGAATCAGTCTCCATTATCCACAGATTTCTTGACTGAACTCTGCTTTAAGAAAAAAAAATGATGATGATGATAATAGTCGGAACAATTTGTTGACTAATTAGTGTTTTATCTCAGAAATTCAGAAGACAAATTTTTTTTTTTATTTGGTTAAATTTGAAAATATCTGTGGATATCTTTCCTAGAAGAAATACAGGTGTGCACATACACACATGCATTGCCCTTTATATATGAAGATAGAACACCTAATTAATGTGTACTTCAGTGCACCTATTATATTAAAAATGATTTTGTAATCATTTTAATAACTTGATATTTAAACAGTCTGTTTCTTGAAATCAGGACCAAATGTCAGGGTTATTGATTTTGTTTCGATTATTTACTGTTTTTGTGCATTTTTTTTTTTTTTCATTTTTTACATTTTCTTCATTTTTTTTTTTTTTTTTTTTTATAGATTTTATATTTTTCATAGTTTTTCATTTTTTTTCATTTGGATTTTTTGTAAGTCTTTTTATGCATTTCCACCAAAGAATGAAATAGCAATATTGTGTAATTTTGTCAAGCAGAACTGCTTCTCAGGTTATTCTTTTACTTTGGAAGGGAAAAGTGCAATTTAACAAACTTGAAGCTTTCCTCATTATCTATCATTTTCAAAAAAGGTCATAAACTTTATTCAACAATTCATTCAGAGTTTGTGTTCTATCACTCTATTTTGACTGATGTACAATATTATCAATCTTAAATATATGTAATTAGCAAATTATATATTTATAATGTTAAATGATTGATTGACTGATTAATTTTTTGCTTTTTAATCATTTCATCCCAAGTAAGGTTATAAAGCCACTAAGACACAAGTGGTTATT
This sequence comes from Acanthosepion pharaonis, assembly GCA_903632075.3. NCBI lineage: Eukaryota > Metazoa > Mollusca > Cephalopoda > Sepiida > Sepiidae > Acanthosepion > Acanthosepion pharaonis. The sequence goes on along the minus strand of CAHIKZ030005434.1, from coordinate 783,415 downwards.
GAGTATGAAAGAATGAGAAAATAAAAACATTATTACAAAGTAAGAACAATAAAAATACAAAAATTAAGAAGCAAGAAGATAATGAGTGATGCTGCATTTAAACTAGTGATCAAAATTGAGTTTGGAGCAAGAGGCCAGAAGAGAGTTCCACAAGTGAGAAAAGCAAGAGAAGAAACTATTAGGATAAAACTTACAGTTACATCTAACCATTTCAGATGTAAATATATATATGCACACACACATCAGGATCAGTAAGTCAGTAACAGGTTATTTAAAGCCAGAAAATATTTTTATGTTGTAAGAGCTTTTGGGGATATAATAATGATTTACTGATAAAAAATGATCACTTAAAAAACAAAAAAATTAATCAATCAATCATTTAACATTTTATATGGAGGTACTGTGGAGTAGTAGGTAGTGGCTCAGATTGAGGAATTGGAGAGCAGAGTTCGAATTCCAGTCAAATCCAATACATTCACTTATGTGCTAATACCCTTAAGAAACGTATTAACCCTCTTCTTCTCCCTCCAGCTGTGGGTAATTAGCAGGACAAACTGTGTTCTATAGACTTGGATGGCAATTAGCCTAGGAGAAGGACAACTCTGAATTCAAAACCAGTGAAGGGTCACTTGTGAACCTTGTGGCACATAGTGCACCAGGTCTCTGTATTCGGCCCTTCAAAAAGTGCGATTGGTTCTGCACAAAGCCTTCACCACTATTATCAAATCATGTGCTGGTGTCTGGGCTGTCAGTTCCTAGAAATTGAGCTGCTTGACCCTTATATGTTGAATACAACAGAAGAATCCATCATATATATATTTATATATATATATATAATTTATTAAACATGTCAGGTATGAATCCACCTCTCCTGAATTGCAGCTGGATCAACCACCTGTTTACATGTTGGGGGAAGCCAGTGACATCCCCTGATATATGTATCTGTACCTGTTGTCTATGAGGTCACCCTCCACAAACACATTCTGATGCACCTGACTTCTCTGAGGCTCTGGCATGATACTGAATAAAAAGTCATCTTTTTAAGCTGATCCTAGTAGATCACTGCAGATCAGCATCTCTTAGAACAAAGACTTTCTTCAGCCTTTTTCACAAATGGAAATCATTTATTATCCCATAAGTTTTGATAATTATTCTCACCATTGTATATTACAATATTTTATTTTCCTGCATATGGAAATTTGGAATTTTCTATTGTTAATTCTAAAACTGAAGATAAGCGATTCTTAAAAGCATGGTTTTTCCTTTCATCTTAAAAAATATTGCAGATTTTAAACTATACCTATAATGGAGTAATGATAAGATAAAGAGAAAATAGGAAGTGTTTATCAATCTAACATGTTTCACTTTTATTAAAGCTTCATCAGAAAATGAGATATTATGAAAAAGAAAGAAAATTCTGGTATTTTTACATTTATATTTTTGATTTCCATTTGTTAATCATATTTCATGTGCATTCGACTTGTTAAACAGACATTAGCATATTTTGTGGCATTCTAAATTCGAGGAGAGATGACGTGTCAAGAAATTAACAGATTCCAAGCCTAACTGAAAAACAATAAAGACTGATTTATGTATGTAACTGTATAATAATTCTAGTTTGTCTATATAGGATTCAGATGATTATGTATATTCATAAGTGCATGTGTATATCTAGTAGACACTATGTTTGTTGGTTTGGGAATGTTTTTACATGCGTATCATTTGTTTTAGATAAACATGCATTAGATTCTTTAAGAATAGATTCAATAAAGGTTGGTGATGTAATATAATGTCTTTGATGTGTGTTTATAGTTGGTAATATTGTATTTAGTAGGCCCACAAAGTACTTTCGGTGTTAAGAATTGTTTTTTTTAATTAGGGTGGCATTTGTAAATTCAAACTTATGGCCAGTTTTGTTCCTGTGTATTACAAGAGAGTTTAAATGGTTGTCTAAACATAAATCTCTGTTATGTTCATAGATACAGGTTTTTAAATTTTGTGATGTCTCTCTGATATAAACATTTTTACATTATAAGCAATTGATTTGATAAGTACCACCATTTGAATTGGTGATGGATTTATTTTCTTCTCTGTGGTGGTAAAGATCCTAGTATTAGGTATAACTAGTTTATTTACAAATTTTGTTGAAAGAGTGCTAGAGAGTAGGATTAAGAATTTTTTGTTGTTAGAAGTGCAATAGATGGTGTCTAATTTTTTGGATTTTATTAAGATCACTTTCTAGCATTGAGAATGTGGGTAATGAAGAAGTCTAAATGCTTTCTCAATGTATTTCTCTTTTTCACCTAGGTATTCTGGGTTACATATCCTAATGGCTCTGAGGTCACTAAGTAAACAAATGAAATTGATCAATTTCTCCTGTGAAATAGATACAGACAATAGATATCTGCACAGAATAAGAAATTTTAGAGCCAAGTTCAAATTCCAGTTGAATTAGTTACATTCATTTATGCACAAATACCCTTGGGAAAGAAATGAATCCATCTCCCCCCCCCACCTCGCTATAAGTAGTAGGACAGACGGGATCCTATAGCCTTGGCTGGCAACCAATCTGCTGCGGAAAGAAATGGCCACTTACTGGGGAAAATCTTCTGCTTTGTCAGTCATGAATCAAAAGAGACATGATTGCCCAAGCATGCATTACATATACATGTTTTTAATTTGTTAAGGTATAGTAATGGATAGTGGCTCGAATTGAGGAATCTGAGAGCTGAGTTCAAATTCCACTCAAATCCATTACATTCACTTACGTGCTAATACTCTTGGGAAAGATACAAATCCTCTTCTTCTCCCCCCAGCTATGGGTAAATTGCAGAACAGACCAAATTCTGTAGCCTTGGGTGGCAACTGGTCTACTGCAGAAAGAAATGGCAACCTACTGCAGGGAAAAAATCAGTCATGTATTGAAAGATACATGATTGTCTAAGCATGTATCACGCATGGCACCTAACTGACTGAATATTCAAATATTTTTCATTTATTAATTTTAACATCAAGGGTCACGACACAAAATAAGATTATTTATCATGAATTTAATAAAAATTCCAGTTATAATTTTTAATAAGAGTTATTATATAAATAATCCCTTTTTATTTCACATTCTAATATTAATAATGAAAAAGAATGCAATCATTATTTTCAAAAAGTATTCAAAATATTAGACAATTTTGCTTTATACTTTTCTATTTAATTTTGTCAAGTATTAAATTATTTCTTTGCTTTTTTATCAGTATTGTCTTTTTTTAATAAAGTCTCAATTGGTAAAATCAGTCTGGTTTGTATGAGAAACTTTGACGTGAGATGACGAAAAATCATAAAATTAGTTGTATCTACATAATCAATAATTACTGCTTTGTAACTGTCAACAATATTCTATGTTAATATAATTTTATGTTTATATTCAAATTTTCATAATAGAAAGAGAAAAAAATGATTATTACATGAATTATTCAGAATAAATATCATTATTAATTCTTTTCTATTCTGACCAGCATGTTCACTTTGTATGTTATACTCACCATTTTACATTCTGGTATTCTTCAGAGGTTTGTCTTCGTACTTGAAGAGGCTCATGGCCTTGTAGATTAAAACATAAAAGAGTATAAAATACATCTGATTTACTGGAATTTGGGGAGTTCAATCCCTTACAGAAAAACGACAGATTCTGGTCCAATGTAAGAATCTTCTATGTGCCATGTCCCTTCAGTATATAAGTGATAATGTCTTGCTAGAACTTTCTATACATTGTTTCTCTTATCAAGATTTGTCTTTTCACAATCCCTGTTCTTTTGTCAGCTTTTTTTTAATAGAGACAAAAATATCTGCTAAACATTTTCTTTTTTCTTGATTTATTCTCTCCTGAATTTCAATGAAAATCAGACATTTTTTTCTTTTCTTTTTCAGGTGAGTTTCATTTTCATTCTTGGTAACTGAAAAACTTAACAGGATTTGGACAAGAATCTTATTCAACTTAATAGGTAACCTGGAGAATTATTTTAATTGTCTTTCTTTTTAATATATATATATATATATATATATATATATTGTTACAAATTTGCAACATAGAGATACACACCCCCAGATTAAATAAAAAGAAAAGATGGGTTTGCTCAGATAAGACACAGGTGTGGATGAACAACAAACACAAGATGAATGTTTGTAAATAATTTTATGTAATAAAAACAACAGAATATGGAAAGAGTATGGGAATACAGACATAAAATCAATAAAGGCACATATCTGATACTGCGTGTTTATGCATTCATGTTTCATGAATTTGTAAGTTCAAATGTTCAATAAAACAGAATCTCTTTAAAATGCCCAAATAAAAGTCGGTGCTTCTTTCTGCAATAGAAGATGGATGACTCTGGAATGGTATGTGTATTTGATTTCCTTACTGGTAATTGAATTAATTCGATGATGAAAGTGAGAAGGTATAATATTCTCTTATTTTCTACAAATGAATTAGCCAAATAAATCAATGGTCTTCAAGAATATCTTTTCATTTACTACACATTGAGTAGTTGAATAAATTCAGGATCTTCAAGAATAATATTCTTTGCACAAGTAATAGAATACATTCATAGGTGCATTTCTAATGAGTGCAAAATGAGTGTCAATTTACTCATGACTGTAATGGTCAGAGATTATTAGGAAACTGAAATTATAATTTAAAATCCCAATTGATGGTGCATGTCAAATGAACTTGGGTGACCAACTTTTACTTACTCCCTTAGGATGTCAATTTCTCTAGTTGCCAAATGACAGAGATTCTTTCCCACTATTTCTCAGTTGTGACAGGAGTCAGTCTAAACAAAGAAAATGAAGAAAGAGGAAACACAAAAAAGTGTGTCCCTTAATACATTCATCATATGTCTGATTTAATCATTCAATACTGAGGGCCATATCATATTCAAAACATTGGGCTATCCCCTGTTCAACTACTACTCCACTGCCAACTACGTGACTACATACCATCCCACCCCACACTCTATAAGCCACACGTGAATTGGATAATTGCAGCCCAAAATCGTGAGATAAGTCTGTCCTGGTGGAACGCTCATCTCATAGAGCGATACAATAGAACAGCACACACATTAAACCCCCTTCATAAAGGACAAATAGTGGCACTACAACGGCCGTCAACCCGCTGATGGGACACAACAGGTCAGGTCATTGAAACCCTCTCTAACCACCAATACCGTATCAGAGTTGACAGATCATGTAGAATTACCTTACGAAATCGCCGATTCCTCAGGAAACTGGATACACCAACAATTCCAGTTTCAAGACCTAGTGCCTTACCCAAGACTGACACACCAGTGCCACAAACATTCGACGCTGGAATAACATCAAACACTGCTCAGCCGTCTACAATAACATGGACAAAACCCCCTCGGGCATTGTCCAGACTACTTCCACACAACCAGCCAGGTTTAAAGGAACTCGTCCCTCCCCCAAAGGCCACTACCCACACATGATGGGGGGAAAGGAGATGTAGAATAACAATACAATAAACAGCACTTACTGGCGTAAAGGTCCCAGCTAGCATCCAACTGGCAGACAAAAATAAAGCAGGTTGTAACTTAATACAAACCCTGCAAACTAACTGATGAATGAAGCTGGTATTTATATAGAAATACTCAGGTACCAACAGCCAATCACAGCCCAAGCAATGGACTATCCCACTTTAGCACAATGAGATCCTCCATGGCACCATAAATAGCTCTCTTTCTCAAGGTTAAATTATTATTCACTTAGCTTCTCTCGTTTAGGTGGTCAGTGATGTCAGTTCTCTGGTGGATGCGGGGCGCCTTTTGTTTCGCGTGTGTGTTTTTCGTATTTGTTGTTGTGTATGTATGTGTGTGTGCCTGTGTGAATGCTTTGGAGGAATGAGTGTTTTTTCTATTTTTCTTAGGCCCGCATCGATTTCGTCTGGTTAACTGATATTTCTGCCACATTTAAGGTTTGTGGGGGTTTTTATTACTAATACACTGTTTAGTTTCTTGTAAATATTTGATGTCATCTTGTATATATTCATTGGGGATCTTTTTAAAAATTGTTGTTCTATGCCCCCCCCCCCCCCGAACAATATTTGTACATAGGGAGACTATTTAAGATTTTCATTGAGACGAAGAGGTATTTTGGTGGATGTAGTATGAAAGGTATGGATAAATGTGTTGTTTTGGTGATAGGAATATTGTTTTGTATGATAGGGTCAGTGGTTGTGGCTAGCTAAGTTTTATATTAAGACAAGTAATTACCGTCCTTTTCCCCCATCCCCCTTTTGGCCTTGTGCCACATTTGTTCTGTTTTATTTCAGTATCTCTAATTTGTTTTTTTTTGGTTGTTGCTTTTGATAACAACCATGCATTGTCTTCATGCTATTAATGTTTTGTCCTTTCTTTTTGTTTTGGTTCACTACTTTCTGTTAGTATTATGCTTAAAAGAGGTGACACTTAACTTCTCAGTCCTCAAGACAATCACTGATGCCAGGTCATGGTTTGGGCTGGTCAACCAGGTGGCCTAGGTGTACTCATCAGGTCCAGTCATGGTACTCTTTCATGATCTCATCAAATGGGACTCAGATTTTACTTGGAACCAAAGCCTTGAGGATGCATTTCAAGATTCCAAATGAGTTATAGTTGACCTATCCAATGGTTGAGTGGAACTAGCCATCAATACACCCAAGAGAATAGTGAATGGCCACACAGGAGCCCAGGGATCCTTGGATAATGACTGGGCAGCACAAGCTATCCTTAAATACTGAAACACGCCCATGCAGAGCATTGGGCTATCACCTGCACAACTTCTACACCACCACTGACTACTTGACTTCATATCATCCCCACCCATGCTATATAAACAGGTAAATCAACACTGGCAAAAATCAGCTGGGTATTGTCCTGGTTGTTCCCATGCAACCAGCCAGGCTGTAAGGAACATTACCCTTCAAAGGTCATTATGCCCTTGCAGTGGGTGGGGGGGAAGGAGATATAGAATCAAAATATGATACTCACACTCATAAGAAAGTTCCAAACTAGCATCCAGTTGGCAGACAAAAGAAAACAGGCTGTAACTTAATACAGACCCCCATACTCAAGCACACAAAGCAGTCTAATGATAGATAATTATTGACCACAGTATCTACACCAAAGTCAACAGCCAATTACAACCTATAAAATAGGCTGGCCTAAGTAGCATAATGGAACATCCCTGCCTATTATATAAACCACTCACCAACTAGCCCAGATAGACAGTTGTCAGAGCAGACTCGACTTCCATTACAGTCGATTACTGGTCTGCTTATCAAACTAAATCTTACAGTTAGAATAGAAATGGTGGTTTCCTTTAGCTAGTTCAACAGTAAGACTGTGAGACCTAATTGCCAATCAAGTATTGATGCTTAAATTCATGTGGTCAAAGCACAAGGGAAAAAAAGATCATCAGAACAGTTGCCATGAAAATATTTGTCAAAAAGACAGAAGTGAGAAAATGACTGATGTCTAGACATAATCAATTAAATTACAGACCCTTCTTTGAATTTTGTCAAGAATCTCAAGATATACAGCAGGAGCATCAGACCAGATAGAGTAAAAGTATTCAATACATGGACAAATGGTATAAATATGCAGGATGCTTTCTGAAGAGAAAAATTTCCTGGTATGACACAGTGAACCAACTTTCCTTGCAGTAGATGTAGCAATAGATTTGATGTAATCAATCACATCAGTAGAAAACATGAGCTCAAGAAGGTATAGTATTGCTCTTCTGAAATTTAGCATCAGCCATGCCAGTAAAGTTTCTCTATGGTGTTTTTAGAATATTTGATAACAACGAAAGAAATCCAAAAATAAACACATTAACTTAATATTTTTTTGATCTGCCAATCTGTATATTTGTCTACAAGATTAAAAACATTTCAAGATTTTTTAAAGTTTGTTTTAAGATATTTTTCAGGTTAAATATAGCTATTGCTATTTTTATTCGGACATGTGAAAATTAAAATTCAAAAGATGTTAATGAATTAAATAGGACCATTAATATAATATTAAAAGAAAATACCTCATTGAGTGAAAAAAAAAAAAAAATTGGTTTTACATTTTTAGCTGGAGAAGTCATTTTGAGAAAAAAAATCACTTTATGTGATCTAAGCAACAAAAATGAAAAACGAGCAAACTTCATCTTCTTTACCACCTGCATCTTTCCGTGATATGCTTTATTAATTGCTATGTTAAAAATGGGGATAGAAAAACTAGAAATGATTAATAGCTAATGATATTAACAGAAGTGAATTTAATTAAGGCGGCATACACACACTTACAAAAAAGAAAAAAAAAAACATTACAGCTACGCTAACAATATTTAGCAAAAGAATTAGTTTCTCTGCAAGCGACATCACTTGATTGGACATAATTTGAGAAATGCAATGATATTGTTGATTATTTTCCTGAATTATAGACATATGGACATTTCATGTTGAAACAGTACTTCCTGTTCACTGAGGTTAAGAAACATCAAACCTGACCAGTACCTAAATGGGTGACTGTTTGGCAATACCAAGTCCTGTAAGATTGGATATGTAGGTGGTGTAATGGATGATGGTTCAGAATTGTTAATCAGAGAGCCAAGTTTCAATTCCAGTTGTATTCATTATATTCACTTACATGCAAATACCCTTGGGAAAGGTACGAATAAAGACTTGTGTCACTGAACCATTATTGTCTCAAAAAAATTTCTTACAATCTAAAACTGTTTTCTGGTTTTAAATAATCTTTAATGGATTGATAAGCCATAGAAAAGAAATCAATTAAAAAAAAAGCTACATTATAAAAACATTAATTTAAAAAAATATGTTACTTTATAAAACTTAATAACATTCCTATCTAACATTACTGATGCAATTATTATACATACAATAATGTCTATTTTATCAGTAATACTGACATTAATGTTCTGGCTGATTATCAATGGATTTCTATAGAAAATCCTTAAAAGTAATCTTTACATAAAACATAGTATCATTATTTTATAACACTGACATTAATTCTTGATCAAAGACAATTACATTTGTCTTGATTTTTAAATGCATTTAAATAATAGAATCATTCTTTTTCTATGTACTGTGTCCCTTCAGGATGTGGGCAGTCACTATTCTCAAAAATGTCTTCCTGTCTTCTTAAGTTCCTAGCAATGTTTATCTTTTTGCAATCTCTCCTAATGTCCAGAATCTATCTTACATATTGATAAATCTATCATTTATCCATGCCTCAGTTATTGTTGCCATATATGGTTTGGTGACTTTGTTTTCTATTCATGATAAAATTCAAAGAAAAATCTGCAATGTTATTGGTCCTGACCTGGCATTTCACCTTCAGTCACTTTCCTACCACTTTCCTGTGCCTTTTCTATAAATACTTTCATGGTAAATGTTCTGATGAATTTTCTCCTATGGTACCAAGACTTTATGAATTTAAGTGCAGTACCAGATTGGCTATGATATTTCATCCATTTACAGTTGAATTGGCTAAATATAACTGTAAGTTCTATGCACACAGTTTCTTATTTGTAAACACTCTTCCAGCTTTTTGCTTTCCAGCCAACTTTGATCTTCAAAAAATTAAAATACAGTGTCAATCATTACCTATTGTCTTCATGATTTCTCTTCCTTTATTGTTCTCTCTCCTTAATGTTTTCCTTTTATTTTATTCTTTCACACTCAGTAACCACTTGCATATTAAGGCCATTATTGTTTTGCTGGGGGTGAAATGATAAAAAAAAACCCTGTTCTGCCAACCATTTACACAATTTCATTAGATAGGTTATTCACTGCTTTTCTCTGTACCTTTTGCCTTCATTATGTCCTGTGAGTGTTAAATTTTCTAGCCCTTCTTTCCTTATGTGCCCTAGAAATTTCAACTTTTTCTGATTCTAAATATAAGTGTCCTTTTTGTTGCCATTTTTTTAAAGATTTATCAATATAATAACCCTATTTTTTTAGTAATATATGGATTTATTTCTGACAAAAGAATATAAAAACAGGTTCTTCTTGATTTCTGATAGAATGTGATAGTAAATTAATTAGCAATCCATTTACATTATACATATAATGATATTCTCTTAGTAACACATGCTACCGACATATGTCCTTGGAAAAGGCATGTATCAGTCTATAGTAGGGTAGACTGGATTCTCTAGCCTTGAGTGCTAGCCCTTAGAGGAGAAGGCAAACTAAATTTCCATCTGTGAAAAATCAATTGGAAATCCACTCCACTATCTTTTCCAAAAATACATGGCAATTCAGAGATAATAAAAAGAATGTGTGGAGAGTTATTGTAAAATTATTGCTAATTATGCATATAATAATTATTATTCATATAATAGTTTGGCTGTGTTTGTAATATTTGCTTTAGTTCTTGACCATTGACAATACCATTCTGTTAATTATTCACACCATGGAATCAGTTACTGCACTTGATGTTCAATCCTATATGAACAAAAAGTTAAGAAGGAAGCCCCATCAATACCATAAAGAGAAATTACTGGACTTTACAAACATATTTTCCTGAAAAATTGCATTGACAGAAAGATTTTATAATTTTAACTAACTATAACATGGCTGCTTGGTCAATCAATATCAAATGTTTCCTTCTAAGGAAACAGAAAATATTACCAGAGTATGTCATCATTGGATGATAGAAGATTATTTATGTTTTTAACATTTGAGCTTGTATGTGCACACTCATGATCACAAGTCTCATAAGCCCCTTAGAGTCATGTGTACTATATGACTGCAGCAGCAGTGATGTCCCTTGGGCAAGCTAGTATGATGGAGCCCAACCCACTCCAGAATGTTTTTTCTTCTTCTCAACTGGTTGCTAATCAAGGCTATATGGCCCAGTCTGCTCTGCTATTATACTTGGGGAGAGTAGAGATGGAATCATACCTTTCCAAAGAGTATTTGCATTTAAGTGAATGTAATGAAGACTGGAATTCAGCTCTTCAATTTCTCATTCTGAGCCATTCACATATGCACATATGTGTACAAAATATTATATATTACTATGGATTCATCCTGCCAGCAAGGTGATGTTTAAATTAATAGCAGCTCTTTGATGATATAGGATGTTTTCTGTAGGGATTTTCAAGTAGCAATAATGAAATAGAAGTCTTTCTTGACAGGTGTGACAAACACAGATCTTAGTACAAACCATTGGCACCTCTTTAACTTTGCTATAATTCTTGGTTCCAGCAAGATAATGCATCCACCCCTAAACTGTGCAGATGACACAAAACTGATTCCAGCAATACATGGTTGACTTGAGATCTTCCACTGGCTCCTATACTTACCAGATTTAATCTCCATTGAGAATACATTGGACATGATACAGATCTTACTGCAATCAACAAAAACAGTGATAATGGACAAACCTGGAATGAGACCAAATAAATATTATCCATACAATGACTTCAGAATCTCGGAGACTCCATGTTGCATAGCTACCATTATTCAAATGAAGGAACAGAAGATTTGGTTGTCATGTTTTCTTTTAATATTAAAAATTCCAATGTTCAAATAATAATAAAATAAAAAAAATAACATTGGTATGCCTTTTAAATAAATCATTTGTATTTAAAAATTTATAGTCTTTAGTTGGATAGTTGAAAAACCTGAAGTTTAGAAAAGAATTTCAAATAGTTGGTCTACAGCAAAAAAAAAGCTGTGGCTGTGAAAAAACTTATCTTTTGTGAAGATTGACTGTTTTTGTTATTGTTATTGGAGATCATTTATTTGAAGTTGCTGATATGTTTCTTTCAGCACATGCTGTAGTGGAAGGAAAAAGCTATGTAACATTATCTTGTATTTGGTTTGGAGACAGTCACATCTCTGGAATGAAAGTCAAACATTGTGGGTTTTTCCCAAAAGTTGGCTTAGAAAAAAACTGGGTTTCAGTTTTCTCTGATTGGTCAAATATTTCACATGGTGATGTTAATTTCTAGCCAACAGACACTTTGATTGTATCATGAAATCATTCTGACATGTTTGTATTATTGTCTGTTGGGCAGAAAATAAAGTTTGGGTGTATTTTAATATGGCATGTATATGAATATGTAATTGGGTTTAAAAAATGATAGTAAATAGCTGTCTAATTTTGGTTTATTTCAGTTTATTTGTTAGAATGAATAAAGTTTTATCCATATTTGTTTAATAAAACTTTTCCCTGATAAAACTGATCACTTGAAAATCTAGTTTTAAAATAAAGAAAACACAAAACGTAATATCTTTTTTTAAAGAGAACTTTTTTCAAAATCTGGGGTTTATTTTTAAGAGAACCCAAATTTCACAAGATTTTGATGTTTCATTTGAAATTTAAAAGAAAAATATGCTTTTTATGCATTGTGAAATTTTTGATTGACAGGATTGCATATTAAGAAAAATGAAGAAAGAGTGTTACGTCTTTTGTCACTTTGTCTAAGTGACAAGACCAGAAAAAAATTTGAGTGAGAGAACACACCTGGTGTTTATGTATTTGAAAATGAGCCACCAACTTTCTGATTTATAATTCACATTGGCATCATAGGGCATACATTCAAACAATAAAGGCTCTGGAATGTGTTTTGAACAAGACACATCAAAGAAATTTTGGCACAGGAATTTCTGAAACTGATCTTTGATCAACACATCCTCAAGAATTAGTAAATCACTCAAATTTTCCAAAATATACGTATTTGGATGACAGTAGCCATTTTGAAATACATGATTCTGAATCAGACATCACTTACTTCTTTTGATGCTAAGATTTGGTTGACTTTGGAAGAGATACAAAAGCCAAAGAAAAAAGCAAAGCAAAAAGTGATTAAAACAAAGTTCAATATTGATATGAGATAAGTGCAAGTTAGCTAAGAACTAAAGCAAAAGGTTTTGGCTAGTCAACATTAAACAAGAAAACTAGCTTGAAATGAAACTAAAAATAAGATCAAATAAGTTTAAGTGCTCTGGAAAATCTGATTAGCTTAAGGATAAATAGATTTTTTAATACTGAAGTTCACCAACTACAAGGCTTGAGACCCACTCAAAGTAGAGGGTTACTGTTAAAATTGTTATGATAAATAAGGTGCGTGATATAAATGAAAGAGAAGGTGGTATGTAGTGAAGATTATGGGAATGTGGATTAATAACTGACACCTGATATGAAGGGATTAAGATTGTAGTATGCAGGGAAGCAACCACGTGGAAGACTTCTCATAAAATAAAAGTTCTTGAAAAGAAGCTAAGCTTTCACTTGAAATATGGTGATTCAGCTCTGTGAAAGCGGTATGCTGTATCCTAGATTTCAAGTTCAAAACTGGTGGAACTAAATAACAGAACTTATCTGAATATTTGCAATGGAAATAAAGATAGCATATTGACATGCTTTCAATACTGCATTTGTGGGGAAGAGGTTGCAGACTGAATAAGACTGAATACAGGTTACAATAAATTTTAACTCATTAATTTCTCTTTATTTCATCAACTTTACAAGGCATGTTTTTACTAGAGGCTCTGATCAGCTGCAAATTAGTTAAGCATCTCATCTTGCAAGGTCTTCTTTCAGACAAGCAATATGGCATTTACTTCTCTATGTCATCCGCAGATGTGTTGAGGGATATTTCTAGAAGACTTAGATAAGAAGAGCAATGCTTGAAATATCTCAAAAATGTTTGAAAGGAGTTGTTATGCTGCTCTTCTTCACAATTTGGAGAGTTATAATGTTTCTGGCCATTTCTTTGATTTGAATCTTTCTCATCAAATTACATAATGGAACTAATCTTGAATGGCCAATCTTCTAGATTTTTTTTTTTTTTTTTGAATTATAGGGGATGTACCCCAGTGTCCTATACTTGAACATATGTGCTTTATTTTTCTTAAAGATCTTTCCAATGTCATCAGTTCCTGACTCAGTTTCTATGATTATGACACAACTGTTTACTCGTCTTAATAGTAAGTCCAGTAGGTTCGATAAAATCAAATTGGCAGCTGATCTCAGGAATGACCTTCAAGAAGTTGCTTACTGAGGCAAGAAAGGGATTGTTAATTTTAATGTTTCCAAAATGTAAATACTCTTTTTGCCTTTCATAGGTATGGATGATGCTAACCTCCAGGAGTGCAAATCATTTTGCCTTTTCATTTTCACAATTTCCACTGACAATGGAACAGTTATATTGAATCAGTTGCCAGCTCTGTAGCTAGGAAATTTAGTTCACTGAATGTGTCTTGCATATTTATAAATCTACCATTCATCCATGCATTGAACATTACTATCACATCTGGTTTGATGCTTGTCAAAATCCAAAAAAGAATCTGTATTGTTATCAGTCCTGATATTTACTTCCCTGTCACTGTAACACAGCTTCCCTTTGCCTGTTCTATAAATATTATAATGGTATTTGTTCTGATGAACTTTTCTTTTGGGTAGATAACTTAATGTCAAAATCTTTAATAGCAGTACAAGATTGCCAGTTAGGTTTCACAGTTAGACATAACCATAAGTTCCATTCTAATATTTTCTTCTTTTGCACTTCATGTCAATGACGATCTTCAAAACTTTAAATGCAGCAACAGTCATTATCATTTGTCTCTTTGAATTTAGTATTTTTATTGTCCTGTTTCTTTTAATCTTGATAAAACCATTGCATCTTAGTGGCTTTTACCACTTTGCTTGGAGTGAAAGGATTTTTAAAAAATCTCAATTTGTTAGTAATTGAAATAAGTGTCCGTATCTGATAATTTACACTTTAGGGTCTCATTGTTAGATTGACTATCAAGAGCCATTTGTCATAAGGTTATATGTAACAGGTTCACATCACCAAAATACTTCTGACTTACTTCAGAAACACAGAGGTATAAGAAGTATCATATTTTGATAGAAACACAAAAAGAATCATATAGTAAATATGATTAAAAATCTTCTAATCAAATTTTGTTCAGTTTGAAAGAAACTCAGACTATAGAAATTTTACACATTATTTACATTATTCGGGCTATTGTTCTCATCTTTGTTATCATATTTATTACTTATTACATACTATTGTTTCAGCCGTTGTACAGTTCGGTCTTCTTCAGGTGGTTGGAATGTCAAACTTAACCCTTTATTTTGCTCACTGGGGTAGACTGTTCTAGTTCCACGTGCCATGTTTAATGGATGTCAGTTATCAGTTAGAAAGTTCTCCATGCCTTAACCAGGTATTGAACTCACACTGTTTGGGTCCTGTGTCAGTTATCAGTTAGAAAGTTCTCCATGCCTTAACCAGGTATTGAACTCACACTGTTTGGGTCCTGTCACTGCCTTTATCCACTGTGCCATGTGTCCTTGAGGACATCTGTGTATGAATTTCTGGGTATTATAAACCTAATGTCTTCAGCAATCATTTTTACCAGTGCTCATATTGCAATTTTTTGCTGTCATCATTTTATGTTTTAAACAGAGCTCATATTGCAACTTTTGTTGTTATTATTGCTTTTCTCTGGCACTCCTTATAACTGGTTCCCATATTGTATTCATTTCTGTGCTTGGTCAGCTCAGGAGATTTTTGTGGACTAGCATATGTGCTGATTCCTTAAGTTTACAAATTTTCCAATGGTGTTCTTTGTCTATGATCTCAACCTGATTCCACAAAGGGTGGTGATCTCCCTTCTTTCTCCATATATGGTCATGCCTGATTTTTCCATTTCCCCTTATGTTACAGCTTTCTGGTGTTCTTGAAGCCTTACTTTAAGGGGGCAGCCTGTCTCCCCTTTATATTTCTTTGTGTAGCTGCATGGGATAGCATATACAGTCTTTAGTTATGGTCTCCTCTATGGGGGGTCTTACTCAAGAGAGATATCTGCAAAGTGTCGTCAAGCTTTTGAAGTTTGTCCTGATGTTATATGGACCGCAGATCTTGTGTATTTTCTCTGATAACCCCTTCACATAAAGCAGGCAGACTGTTTTTTGAGTGTTGATGTCCTCCTCTTATACCCACCTATCCCATTTTTGGGGGACTGCTGCCATGTACCCAGGGTAGTTGTTACATTGTAGGGTACTACTTATACTGACCAATTCTTTATCTAATGTGTCTGGGTCACCACTTATGACTTTTGCTCAGAGACATGTGTTCCATGGATTAGAGGAGAGTGCCACTCAGACAACTTCTTCCAAATAACTGTGACTCTGTGGAAGAGACTCCTGAGGGGATGCTTCCTCAATTACTATGAGGTAAACCTCTTCAAAACCTTAGTCTATAGGCATTTATATGGTAACCCTTTTTTGTGGGGTTTATTCCTCTGCAGTGAATGCACTTGGCAGATCCTAATCCCAACCAATAGTGCCCTTATGAATATCATAAATAAACAGCAGAAATAAAGAGAAAGTGTCAGTGACACTAAAAATAATATACATACACACACACACTATATATATATATATATATATATATATATTTATATATATATATATATATATATATATATATATATATATATATATATATATAAAAAGTGTCTGTATATAACCATTTATCACAAAAGCGTGAAACCCAGGGTCACAAACTCACATCAATCCAACCAAATATATATATATATAAACCAAATAATGAGATATTAGCAGCTGTATATGGCTGTGATAAGCAAATAAATATTTACTTAATTTATAGTGCAAACAAAATAGTGCTCAAGTAAGTTAAACAGAGATATGAAGTATAGATTAAATACACATATATCTATGTTTGTAGTGAAACTTAAAATTTCATTGTTTCCCAAGATGTCAGGCACGAATGGCAAATGAACCACTTAATACAGTAGTTTTTTCAAAAATACTGGCTCTCATGGGAGGAACACTAAATTATCTGCAGATTCAAAATCAAAGTTAATATAAACTTAATGTATTATTGGGGTGTAAATTCAAAATATACAGTGGAGGGAGGGAGGGAGGGAGATATTAGGAAAATATATATATATATGACAAAAAGGAAACTTATCTTAGCCAACATATTTTTTCTTCTGAGGGACTTTATCAAGGCAAATACAAGGATTTAATTTTTTAACATGTATTCATATCAGTCACTTAAGTACCATATTTAATACACCCTTGTCCAATCATGTCTCTTTTGATTCATGACTGACTAGGCAGAAGATTTTTCCCACAGTGAGTTGCTGATTCTTTCTGTGGTAGACTGATTAACAACCAGTCTGTCCTGCTATTAAACCTATAAGGCAAGAGATAGATTTACACCCTTTCCCAAGGGTATTTGCACGTAAGTGATTGCAACACACCCAACTGGAATTTGAACTCTGCTCTCTGATTTTTCAGTCCGAGCTGATATCCATTATACCACAATGCCTATCCAGTTTTTTTATGAAAGAGCAAAAATGTTATTGGATTTTCAAAATTTTAAATTTAAGAACATTCATAAATATTCATTAGGTTATCCAAAATATTTAGGTAATCTATGGAGGATGCCAAGTGATACAATTCAATGTTGATAAACAAAAGTGTGTAAATGATGTTCTTGAAATTCTATTTTTTTCTTTTTTTTTTTTAATGCAAATTAGTATTTAAATTATTTTAGTTTGGTACTAATTTATGTATTATATATTTTAAATTGCACAAGGTTATGAATTTAATCTTTTCCTTTCTTTTCATTTCATAGAAGACGTGACTCATGGAGGCACAGTCTGTTGGTATAAGTAGACTCGGATGAGTCACACAATGAAATTTGGTAAGAGCCGGTGCTATATCGAGTCTGATTTGTTACCTGTCCATCACCAAGACCCCTTGGTGTGATGCTTGCATCATGTCATAATGGTCTGGGTACAATTCTCAGTAGTGGATGTACACTGCTGATGAGTCCCAAAAATAGGACAAAATGGCTGTCCAGAGCTTTCTGCATTCTTTTGAGGATACTTCTAGACCTGATGAATTAATTATGATATATATATATATATATATATATATATATACAAGTGTCATTTCTCAATGAAAAATAAATGGAGGATTTTTTGTGGGGGAAAAAAGGTTTGCTTGGAACTTGTGTAGATTGTTTATATTGTAACAAAAGTTTATAAAGTTTTTCAATAGGTGGAGTATGAAAACATGATTGATAATGTTTTGCATATGACTGAAATTTATGATAAATACATACTGTGAGAGTTGTCATTTCAGTACAGCTTTCTATATTATTCACATTTTGGAATCTGCAAAACTAAAAGAAGATGCATTCTCATCATTTGATTCACTTTTATTTCTGACAAGAAAAAATACACTATATAAACAGCAAATACGGTATGTGTCCTTTATGGAGATGATGCCATAGCTTAAAGTAGTGTTTGTAAGTTTAACCTGGATGACTGAGAACATTTCAGCAGGCCTACAGTCTTTGAAATATAATCAAGTCTACACAATATAGGACATTATAGAGATACTCTACATATCTCATATTAATATTTTAAGTCAACTGAAAAAAGTTAGATATGTAAATCACTAAGATGTTTTGGGAGTTTTTTTGGTCACATTTCTCTCTGTGGTTCTTTGGTCAAGCACAACAAAATGACCCATTATTGAAAAGAACAATCATAGGTAATGAAAATTGAATTGTTTCTAACAAGTTGGAGCAAAAAATGAAATGAGTCGCTGTTAATCACTTCAAAAGATGGTCTGCAGCCAAAGAAGGTAATGCTGTGCATGTGGCAGGATTTAGAGGATCATTGTGAATTACAAACTCATCTGTCCACAACATGAGTAGTGAAATTAAGTCAAGTAATATTTCCAATCAGACTGATTAATAAGTAAATGACACTATCTATGAATTTTTGAACATTGTCTTTGAAATTCACATAAAAAATGCTAAGTCCTTCTGACGCAGTATAATATATGAAGTATAAAATACTATATATATATATATAGCATCCTTCATGTTTACCTTGGTGGTGTGCCTGAATGAGTGCTCTCACGGAGATGGTGCAACTGTGTGAGTGTCCTGACTCAGCTGGTGGGCATGTATGGGTGTCCTGACTCAAATGGAGAAATATTTTTTGTCTGTCATTTTTTAAAATTATTTATTTATTCAGTATATTCTGCTTCTTTTTCAGTGCAATTTTCAAATAATCACATTGATTGCATATTTTACAGTGGAGTTTTCACATTAAAATTCATTTATTAACTATGTCAAAGTATAGACTTATTGGCCATCCTTTGTATGCATATCTGTACAGACATTTTCTTGTTCATGACATTGACTAAACTTAGCTTAGGTTAGAAGGCCAAATAGTGCGAGGGTAAATTATGCTGTGTCAATCTTCTCAAAATAGAGAGGGCTGCCTTGCCTGCCATAGATATCAACATTTGAAATTCTTCCATTTGACCTGGGTTTGTAAGCTGACCTTCAGTGCTGGAAGAAAATCCACAACTCTCACATACCTGAAATAACTTACCCCACCACTAATAAACACACACAAACATACATACATTTATATATACACATATATATATATAATATTAAGCAGCATATATTTTATTTTTATATATATATATATATATATATATATATATATATATATATATGTGTGTGTGTTGGATAGAATAGATAAAAATATTTATTAAGCTTTTAGCAAGTTTCTTTTAACAATCCAAACTTTAACCCTGGTTGAACAGTACTTGCCAAAATTAAAAATTGAGGCCTGATTATTTTCAGCCATCTATGGTTGGTTTCAAGGAAAAGTATTCAAGATTCCATAATTAGCTAATATGGCATTTGTATTATGGTGAGTTTGAAGCTTAAAATGTTTGAAATGAATTCATGTGTTATTTATATAAAGTAAAAATTAGTCACGTTATAAATATAATTCTACTATTTAAAGAGATTTTAATTTTGACATGTACCTTAATACATTTCTACTTGTGTTAAAAAATTTGATGCCAGCAGATTAAAAAGACATTCTTTGTTTTGTTTAATAGAAGATGGATGATTGCTGATTAAGTATACTTTGATACACACACACACACACACACACACATATATGTGTATATACATATACATATATATACATACATATATATACATATATATATATATATATATATACATACATATATATATATATATATATATATATATATATATATAGCAATCCTACTTTAATATGTTTCATTGAATGTGATAGACAAGGGAAATTCTGTAAGTTTTTTTATTCAGTCAGTTTTCTCTCATATCATTGCAGATTTCAGTTTATGAGGATTAAGAGAGTTTAGTAAGTGTCCTTATTGATTGTTGTCTTAAGCACTTTCAGTTAATTTATTAGCCATTTTCAAAAGGTTTCTTTTTAGTATATTTTTTCTGTTCATATTCTAAGCTTTGTTGTGTAGAGTTCATTGTAATTGTATGTTGGAATGACTTGAGAACACATTCCATCTGGTTTCAAAGCAATAATTATTGATGGTTGGCTTGAAGTACTTCGATTATCTTTGAATGTCTTTTACAATTAGATGTTTTTAGAATGACTTTGTTATCTACAAGGATTTTTCTTATGGAAGCAAGCAGTTGTTGTTTTATGAGAAATAGATGCAATTTTCATAATATGATTATGTCAGCTTATTCATGCTCACTTTCTCCTATAAACTATACCATCAGATACACATTCTTATTGTGATTTTTTAAGCGTAGCTTAAATGTGGCATAAGGTCAAAAGTATGAGTCACCTAATGAGCATCAGACTCACTACTCAGTCATGATGGTTATAGTGAGACAAGCTTGCTGATTATTACACCATGTTGAGTTACCAAGATAGACATTCTTATGTACTCATATCTATAAGAATACATGCACAGGAACATCATCATTTATAAATGTTTATATCATGTCTCTTCATAACTTGTTGTTTGTAGCTCTAAGCAATACTTGATATTTTACCATCCCTCTTTGTCTCTTTTCTGCCATCCATTCATGCAAATACATAAGATATGTTGCTGTCTGTTTCCTTCTGGTCATACTACTTCCAATACATCTCCAATACATGTCCCAGAAATTTCAACTGTCTTTTTTTATTTAAGGTATGCATCTTTTTAGTTCCCATTTTCTTCCTCATTTATCCATGTTTTTGTCCCTAGTATTATCAACATCTGACATTATGATGACATCTCCATCAATTTGAATATATTCTTCCACTGTATAAAAATTGTCCAGCATTCACTTCCATATAGGATGATATATAATGTAGCAGTTCAGTACTCATTTTTATTTCTTTTTTTGTGTTTCTAATCAAATATTTCCATATCATAACACATTGTTTAGCTTCTGGAAAGCCTTTTCACAATTGCAATGTATCTTCGGATCTCTGTGTCACACTTGTCTATTTTCTGTTATTATACTGTATAGATAATTTTCTGTACTTGCTTGATTCTAATATCTCCAATTCAAAGTTCACAACTGGATACAATGGTATTTCAGGATGTGTATTGGGTGTATTGTAGGGTGCGGGTTCACATATACACAATTAATGCAGAAGCAACAAAAAATTGGGTTTCTACTACAGACCATTTTTTTTTTATAGTAACTGTAAGGAATCAAAGTTCTCACTGTCTCTTTGCTGTGTCCATTTTGTTTTTCTGATCCAGAAGTAAGTTAGGGTAAGTAATGATGCAAATAGTTAAAATGGTTAAGGTCAAGTCAGCTTTGTGCTGACTTGGAATGACCAAAGTACTTACTTCATGGATGAACCTGCAAAACACATCCAAACACTATGCATTGGAAAGTGATAAGAGGAAGGTTCTGTCCAAACTGGAAGCGGGGTCATAAAACTCTGCAGATGACCAAAAACCCTTTCCACTTCCTTTATTACTAGCATCATGGGCAAATGTATTTCATTTTTTTTGTTTTATTTTTTTTCTTATTTATTATTATTTTGCACCCAACCAAAGTATAGGGAGTGCCTCTCACCAACCCACCTATGCCAAGCAGCCATCAGTTGTCTCACCAGTCTTGGCATAGGAGATGCACCTCAGAAGTCAACACATTTACCAGTGGAGAGAAGAACTTCTAGTGCAAAAGAAACTGGCTAACCATTGCACTATTTTACCTTGAATGTCACCATGTGCCACAATTAGTGCTAGGTTTAATCACGGCAGTGTAAAATAAACTAACCAAATAAATGATGATTTATTATGTTTGATCTTATTTAATTTTTCTACCTCTCTTACAAATGAGTACACATTCTATTTTCTTACATTTAATCCTTTTTTTCATGGTTTCATTTACTACCTTCTATAAGTATTTTGTAATTTTCTTTGTGTCCATCTTCAGTATCATATCATCTGCATATCTTATATTATTAAGATTATTATATGATATCATCTGCATATCTTATGTTATTAAGATTATGGTCATTGATTATAAATCCTGATAGGTCCTCTATAAGAGTTTTCATGTTTCTTCTTGATCTGAGAGGAAATTGATGTAGCATTTTACTTTGTTTCTAACAATTTTTTCTATACATTATTATATTTCGTTTCAGTATATAAGCAGATGGGTTTCTAAAATTTATACTGATCAACAATTTTGATAAAAGAAAGAATATAAATAAACCACCAAAAGCCATATTAGCAATATTTGACCAATATATTGTGATCATTCCTAGATTACCATCTGAGAATTCTATTAAAAAAATTTGAAAATATTAACAAAATCAATGCTTTTAGTGTTACTTTTATATTTGCTATGATTGTGTATTTTTATATAAAGATACCTAGATTATGAGAATAAATGTATTTATAAGTGGAAGATTACATGAATGGAGTTTAATTTGGATGCAAGATGTATGACCAAGAATAAAGTTAAGACTGAAATGGAATAATATATACTTGAAAATATGTAGGTTAAATAAATTTAAAGCAGCTTTGTGCAAGAATAACTTAAACATAGCAAATACTTACTTACTTAACATCAGATATAATGAGATAATGATATGTGAATGGCAAATGTCTCTATTCATATAATGACGTAGCTGAAGGTAAAATATATTTCTATGAATAAATATTTATTAATAAAATTTATTACGAGCTACAAAGGACAGAAAATTGTGGTAGACCATGAACACCAATGTCCTGAAGGGACATGACACACAGAAGCAGCTTAAACTTCAGGCAATCAAATATGAGGAGGACTGTTTGAAGATTTTGTGGCAAACTGTCCATCCTATTTCTATGTAACAGAAAATTGGATCAACCCGACAAGAGATCCAGAGTTGGTTGCATGTGGGGCAGTAAGCACCAGGAGTTAAATCCACTTCCACAACAGGCCGTTGAGAGAGGACATTCTAATTAGAATAGGTGGTGCTGACAAAATTTGTATATCAACGATACAGGGCAGGTATTAACCAAGAGTCAGCATGGGTCTGGGACTATATAACACCAGCTTTTTCTTGGTTGAAAAGATCAACATGCAGAAAATGAGACAAGATGAACACACTGTTTTATCATTTTTGTTCCTCAAAAATTTGTCTATTTCTATACAAACCATCCTGGATGTGCACATGGTGTAATGGATATTGGCTTTGAATAAAAATTTGAAGAGCCAAGTTAAAATTCCAGTCAGGTTCATTTGATACACTTACATGCAGATTTCCTTGGGAAAGGCATGAATCCAACTCCTTCCCCTGCCACTGGTTAATTTGTAGGACTTGTATTTGGAAAAAACATTGTTGTTTTCAAAAAACCATTATTGCAATATTCACTTCAAAAAACTTCATAATTGCCACAAGGAACAGATAAGACAAACCTTGGGAAAATTAAATAAAAGATTATATGAACACAAAAGGAATCTTTTAAAAATCAACAAACTAAATGCATTAGTGGCTTGACATAATGAGTCTGACCATTATTTTGATTTAAAAAATGTTACTTTAATTAAAAGATCAATTTACTAAGGTAAAAGTGTATAGAAAGTGCTTTAATTGCAAGACCCTCTATAGTAATTTTGTGTTCATGTTCTTACAACATTTCACATTTTTGGTAGAGCTTGTTTTCACTATTCTTGATAACAAAAGTGATAAAAATATAAAGAAATTAAATTAGCTCGACTATATGTCCAAACATGTATTTTAAAAAAATTAATTTAAAAGTTTTAAAATTTTAGTGTCTCTGTTCCATCATGTGCATGTGTAAACATCACTTTAGTCCAATGAAGTTTGAAAAGATGAAATGCATCACAGGAAAATTTTTCCACTTTATCATTAATTTTTCTAATAGTCATGACGAAGTAATGTATTGCTGCTTGGATTGAGCAATCAGAGAACCGAGTTTGAATTCTAGTTGTGTTAATATATTCACTTACATGCGAATACTCTTGGGGAAAGTTATGGATCCAGCTGTTCTCCCCCCATCTATGGGTAACTATAAGGGCAGAGTGGGTTCTATAGCCTTGGATGGCAACTTATCTTGAAAGAGTAAAACTCTGAATTCAAAACTGTATTTAGACCTGGCAAAGCACATACTATGCAGCTAAAGGAAGTATCACGAGTCTGATTATGGTCAATTCCTATAAGTGGATGCTGAGGACAATAAAGACACTCTATCCCTGATATTGACCACTTTTACCCATAAATATAGCATGCTTAAAAACTATATTCCATATATATATATATATATATATATATATATATATATATATATAAAGTTATGAAAAACTTGGTAATCCGTATGGGTAGTCCCAAGGAGGATGAAATTCTGAGAGCTCAATATAAATCCAGAGCTAATATTTTAAAGAAAAACAGACCACTTTAAGGTTCCATTATAATAATTTATTTCACCAGAGCCATTTTAAAGGATGCCGCATCATCAGATAGCACTTCCAAAAAATGAAATGAAAATTGATGGGTAGTGTAAGTTTTTGTAATTTAACAGAGAGTTTAATAAGGAGTAGTTAGAGAGACATGGTAGAGTTTAGGGAGGGTTTAATTTAATATCTCTCTCAATCATACTTAGTATTGGGGGAATAAATAGGTCATGGTCTGGTCACTCCTCCTCCCCCAATACTAAGGATGATTGAGAGAGATATTAAATTAAATCATAATATCTTGGTTTCAACCTTTCAGTATCTTCAGGTGATTCAGGCTAAATAATTTTTCTAATGCAAAGTGTAACAGAAGGAGAGGAGAAAAACAACGGTACTAAAATTGTATTGAGGAGGGGAGGTTATATGAAATGTATATACGTTCATCCCGGTTTGTATGAACTCAAAAAAAGCTCTTCATGTTAAATTTTTATTTCATTTTCTTAATATGTATATTGAGCACCTTTTAATACTATTGTTTCCTGGTCTAATTCAGCTCTGACCAGTAACTTTTTATAATTATATAGTTATGGATACTTTTATACCCATAAATACATACATATGTATATATCATTTCTAGAACTTTTATTCTAATCTGCTGCTGAAACACAATTGTCATTTCTCACTTGTATAAGAGTTCAGAAATCTGTTTATACTTTCAGAAACAAAAGGAAAAAAACAGAAAAATAGTAACTGCATTTTCTCAGAATACCATGACAGAATGAACATATTTTCCAAAAACGTTTAATTCACACGATTAACAGAAAATAATTCACTTTTGTCTTCTACAGATATTTAGCATTGATATTTGTGTTTCTATTTTCTTTTCCCATTGGAGAAAAAAAACATTTTTTATAATTTATATAGACACATCAGATTTATTTGTATTTATTTTTGGCACTTAGATTAATTCCTTGGCTGCTTTTTCTCTCCTATTTTTTTTTTCATCTTTATTTTTTTGTGGGTGTGAAGCACAGACTTGAGACAACAGAAATGTGTTTCTTTGCAAGGAAGCAGAGAATACCATAGACTAAATATTTGAGCAATGGCAAAGTTTTAGGGAAAAATGGCAACAAAAAGGACACTTATACTTAACATTAGAAAGAGACAGTTGACATTTCTGGGGCACATGATGAAAAAAGTAGGCTCAGAGAATTTGACACTCATAGAGCATATTGAAGGTAAGAAAGACAGATGAAATCTGTATAAACTACTTAATAAACTTGTGTAAATGGTTGGCAGAAGATGGATTAGGAGAGATAGCAAAAAGACAAATGTTACACAAAGCTATAAAGGACAGGAAATTGCAGAAAGCCGTGATCGCCAATGCCTTAGATGGATACAGCACATAAAAGAAGAGCTTGTTGAGAAAACTGCACATTTTCTCTTGAGATCCGATGATAAGGATTTGATCTCAAATAAAAAAATCAGATTTTAAATGTTGATTTTCAAGTGTTCTATACCTAGTCGTGTTGTCACTTTTGCTATATCAAGCGAAAGCGAGTTATCACTTTCAAAAATGCTTCTTATATTTAAGACATCGTGGACGCCGGTGCTAGTAGTAATGCCTTCCATAAATATCCGCAATAGTAATACTTGTTCAAGTAGTAATTGCCAAATGGTATAATGATCAGAAAAGAATCATAATCCGTATAGTAGTAGAATAGAAAGAGTGAACATATAGCAATAGAGGATAAACAAGAAGGAGGGAACGGTGCTCATATAGTCATTACGCTGCTTACTATTTATTCACTTCCTTTATGATTAAGTGATCTACTTAATAATGGAATCACCCATGTTACTCAGTGGCAATCTAGTTCAAAACCACAGTGTTGGCAACGACACTTACTCTTATACAGCACTATAGTTGTACCAAATCCACCAACAAGAAATGCTTGACTGCTTTGCAAGTTGAAGAGTGGTGGTGGATTTGGTACAACTGTGTGTATATATACATATATATATATGATATATATATATATTTGTACAACACTCTTCCTTGTTGAAAGGCAGTCAAGCATTTCTTAGTTGGAATATTGACATAAGAAGAAGAATCTTTAACTATATCTTATTTTTCCTTTATAAATTTCTTACATTTTTTATTAAATTTTATTTTTTGATTTACAAATGAAAAAAGGTCTTCAGATTCCTTCTTTTTCTTTTTTTTTTTAAATTTTAGTTTCTTCTGTTATTTCTTTCCTAAGCATCCCATTTTTATTAGATTTTATTTTCTGATTTACAAATGAAAAAAAGCTTTTTCAGATTCCTTCTTTTTTGTTTATCAGTCACCATTTTTGCCATTGTTTTGTTTCATTTCTTTTTCCTGCAATCTATTGAGATGTAATTTTTTTCCATGCTCTAGAAAAAAAAAAATTTTACCCTTTGTAGATTCAGTTCATCTCTTCATTCTATTTTTTTTCTTTCTACAGTATGTGGCAGAAACCCCCCCACCACCACCACCACTACCACCACATATACCTCACACATAATGGTAAGACATTACCTAGATGAAAACACTGTTGCCACTCATGTGGAAGGTATTTCTGGGATTCATGTATATAGTGATTTTTATAAGCATAGGTTAGATGTGGCACAAGGTCAAAAGTATGGGGCACCCAATGAAAATCGAACTCACTACTCAGTAGTAATTGATCGAGCAAAAAAAGTTAGCTAACTATCGAAGTGCCCTTTATTTTCCAAGCATAGCCTAGATGTGACACAAGGCTGAGAGTGTGGTGCACCCAGTGAGGATCAAACATATTCCTTAATTGTAATTGATCTAGTGAGATAAGCTTGCTACACATTACACCATGTCGAAGTACCCAATGAATTTCTAAGCATATCTTAGATGTGGCATAAGGCTGAAAGTGTGAAGCACTCGGTGAGTATCAAACTCAATACTCATTAGTTATTGATCTAGTGAGACAAGCTGGCTGCACATGAAATCACATAGAAGTATCCTTGATTTTCTAAACATAGCTAAGAAGTGACACAAAGCCAAAAGCATGGAGAAGCCATTGAAGACTGAACTAATTATTCAATTGAAATTGACTTAGCTAGACAAGCTTGCTAATCCTTATACAATACTGAAATGCACAATGATTTTCTAAGTGTAGCTCAAATATGGCACAAGGCCAAAATCATGGGTCACCTAGTGAGTATCTAACTCACTAGTCATTCATAATTGATCTAGTGAGATAAGCTTGCTATTACACCACATCCAAGTACATATTCTGAGACATACATGTGGGAGGTATTTTTGCTGCACCTTGTATAAGTCATACATTTCTTTCTTTAGTTTTATGTTTTCCTTCAGAAATGTTTTTCTTAGACTAGCTTTATTTTCTTCATATTTCTTAATTTTCTTTTCTTCACTTTCATTTTTCATTGTAATAATTTTCTCTTTACTTCTCTTAGCTTCACTCAGAATTTTTATTTTTTTTGCATCACGCATTTTTACTTCATATCCTTTGTTAGTCTTTCTGATGCACCAGAAAAATACAAAATACTTATAAAAAATAAATTATAAATCAACAAGAAATGAATAAGAAGTCCGAATAAAGCTCAGCAGTTAAAATAAGATTGATTTGTGTGTTATGTTAAAAGTGCAGACGATTCTGGTGTAATGCTTAAACTGGTTCCATTTGAGAATTACACTATTTGACAATTTATCTCACAGCATCATTTTTCATTTCTCTTAAATTACTATTTTTCAAAGTTTATATATATATATATATATATGTCTGTGTGTTTAGAGATAGAAATATATATGTACATGCATATGTTAGTTTTTTGTTTTACTCTTGATTAACATATATGTTGAGTTTATCATGCATATATATATATATATATATATATATATATATATATATATATACACATACATACATGGGCATGTAGCAAAGTGGTTAGAACATTCGCTTTCTGACCATGAAACCCAACTTTGAATCTCACCATGATCGATTTGTCAGGAAGTAGACTTACTGATGTTAATGGTCTGGAGTGGAGTGGCAATCCCAGCATTCGGCACCTTTGGAAAGTGCCTGAAAACTATACAATGGGTTGACCCAAGCCTTGTGAATGAAATTAGTTAGATGGAACCCTTGGGGACCATATATAGCTATGCTAGCACAAAGACACTATTCATCTTGACAGAGGATTTGAGTGTGCTGGTCTTGTTCAGATAGTTGATCACGCTAGATAATATGTTCTTTCCCAGAAACTGTAACTAAGGTCTGCTCAGCATTGTTACAGTATAAACCACAGGTGGACTCTGTGGGTGTTGAACAAACACAAATGTGCCTGAGTGAGCATTTGCAATAGGGATTGGCTAGCCGCCCTAAAAGACAGGAATCTTTGAATATGAGTGGCCAGCTATTATATATATATAGAGAGAGAGAGAGAAAATTATGTGTGCATACATATGTTAGTTTTTTGTTTTACTCTTAACTTATATTCTGACTTTATCATGAATGTATATATATATATATATATATATATATATATATATATATATATATATATATATATATATATACATATGTTAGTTTTTGTTTTATGCTCAGTATATATGTTGACTTTATCATGCACACATATTGTGTGTGTGTATGTATTTGTATATGACTATAAATCTTAAAAGAACTAGCAATCAATATATATATAATCACTTTTATATTAATGTTTAAGCATTGTATATGTGAACATGTGTGTATAGGGAGCATATGTTTATACTAACTCTTGTCTAGAAATATCTACAATAACAAGAAAATGTGTACATCCCTATTTAGACAAGAGTCTGTCTTTGCCTGTACACAGCTGAAGTAAATTTTCTTTCCTGGTTGGTTCTATTTGCAGATAATTCAGATATGAGGAAGGGTAAATTTATTGAATAATGTATATAAGCAATCAATCTACTCAAATGTGTGTATGAATAAATAGATTTCTATATGCCTTGAGACATTTTTGCTTGTATCATTACAGTTTTGCCTTGCAAATGAGGATTCTGGAGGGGCCCCATGTCTGTCACAGGATTACCAGTGATTGGCAAAATGCACACAAGACAGATTTTTCCAGTGTGGGTAGAGAATCAGGATTGGTGACCAGAAGAACTGTCAAATTTGTGGCACAGCTTCCTCTCTGCTGCTCTGAGTCTGTTGTTGAATTCAGTGTGCGCAGTCACTCAAAGAATCTTGTGGCAAAAAGAGAGCCTGTCAGAAGCCTCCAATGCCCGTTTGTGGTCACTGATATTTCATGATAAGAGGGACCTTATTAGAGAATCTCTTTCTTTTTTTTTTTTTTATTCATGCTTTTCTTTTGGCTTGAATAGAGGCCAGCTTTCCAAAATGCTTGGTCATTGGAAATTTATAGTCTTCCAACCACAAGATATGACCACCCTAGTGAAATGTTTTTTTTTGTATTTTTTTGTTTTGCATCAGTGCTGAAAGTATCAGCACTCTTGAAAATTTTTATGTTTGGGATGAAGTATCTGCAATATTTGCCTGCCTATATATATATATATATATATATATACACACCACACACACACCCACACACATATATATATATATATATAAACAAGGTGTGATGGCTAAATTGTCACCATTTTTTATTTTAATTTTGCGTGTGCAATTTGTTCATTATTGATTTTGTTGATGGCACAGTATAAGGTTAGTTGGGCACTATCTGTGAGAAAAAGAGCACCATGATGTAATTCACTCCACCAGAAATTTGGAAACGGCATACTGTATTGCTTGGCTTTTGCACTGGAAGCTCCAATACAAACATTTCAGAGTGTTTGGGCGTCAATCTAAGTACTGTAGAGGATCTGGAAAGAGTTGTATCAGTCTAATGGTGATTGTGAAGGTAATCACTGGTACTGTTATCATCATACTTCTATTCCTATTCCCACAGGGCCTCAGACTCAACATGGAGGCCTACATCAAGTGCCTTGAGGAGGTAGTGCTGCCCTGGGTCAAGAGGGTGGTTGCTGGAATTCAATATGTCAGGCCACATGACTCTGCACTATACTACACAAACAGGAGAACCCGGTCATTGCCGTCAGACAATTTCTGTGACCTCACCCCACTTACATCTGGCCACCTAATACCCCAGACTGCAACCCCCTGCTTATTTTGTATGAGGTGCAGGTTAGCAAGAGACTAACAAAAATCCTTGTAATAACAGGCAAGTATTTTGACAGCATTCACCAATTTAAGCAAGGAGACCATCCAGAAGATTTTCAGGAGATTCCAAAGTCATCTGGAGGCAGTGGTTGAAGCCAGTGACAATTTTATTGAATAAATTTACTCTTTAGTATTTCAAGGTATTTTTGTGTAATTGTATTAAATATATCTGTTAAAATGAGATGTCAGTGTTATTTTCAGTTTTGTGTAATTTAGATAGGAATCTATCTATTTTATCCATCACATCCTATATTTCTCTTTCTCTCTCTCTGTATATATATATATATATATATATATATATATATATATATATATATATATATATATATATATGTATTATGTCTTGCTTTATTTTATTAAGGATGTGCCTTTTTCTATGTATTATCCATTCTCAAACTTATATATATAACCCTCCATCTTTTTGTATTTTGTGGGTGGTACTGATGCCTTATCATTACTAACCTACAATATCCTGTCTAAACATTAAAATAGCACCAGATTTTATTGGTTCTTTGTCACAGTGTGGAAATAACAGACAGACATGCAGTTGTGTAATATAGTCTTCAATTCACAACTTTCTAATGTTCATGTGATCTGAAAATAAATGTTTATTCTTTGTTTTAAGATTTGAATTCACACTACAGATGATGGAATAATGATGTTGCAAAATCAATGTAAACTTCAACTAGAAACTTGAGACAATGTTCTACATTAACAATTAGGAAATGACTAGTTCGCTTCATTTTTAAAAAAGTAATTTGATCTAACAATCCAAGCAATGCAATACTGCAGTATTTTCTTGATACTGGAGTCCTTCAATCAATTTTCAGTCTCCTATTTACATTGTTGTCAACCCAGGTAACAAATCTTATATTTACACCATATTTTGTGTCATTTCAGTTTGAAAAAAGAATTGAAAAACATTTGCGTGAACCCGATTTGAACCCAGCATGAGAGAGAGTACTTTTTATGATTAGATTAAAAAAGTAAAAATTTCCTTCTATGCTACTATATAGACATATATTAACAAACAGAATTAAATGTTAAATTTATATGTCCATACAATTTTGATGGAGAGACTAGATAGTAAAATTAAATTTATTCAAAGATCATACTTTTTATATTATTTGTTGCAAAACACAAACTTAGAATTATATATATATATATATATATGATAAAAATATTCTTAGTAAAAGTGTTTAGTATCTGAGATAGAGTATATACAAATATCAAAGTCAATACTGAGGTCAGCACACACACATATATATATATATATATATATATATATGATTAGGAGATCAGCCAATTCCAATCTCTTCAATATATATATTTGTCACTGTTGATAAATTCTCATGCCAACCCATTTTACCAAATCTTATGAAATGACCAAACATTACATTTTTGTGGGGAATCCTTTCTCAGGGAGACTGGTAATCATCAGGCTGAGCTGTGTGACAGACAAATACATACATACATGTCCTTTATTTTTGTTGCTCACTAATTTAAGATCAAAATATGAGACAAGAGTTCAGAATTTTAGCTTTTATTTCCTGGTATTTATCTGTAGATAGATGCGTTAAACAATTTAGGATATATCACCTTTTATTTGAACTCACCCATTTTTCAAGTGATCAAAACTATTAGAACATGTGACTGACATAAGTTTCTTATTGCCCAGGTGTTGTCTTTTAGGTTTATTGTTTTAACATTAAATAACCCTAAATGAATACTATTGGTTTTACCTGTAAAGGTTACATTTCTTGTTAACCTATAGCATACTGAGGTTTGCTATAAATAAACACTTGTCAACTGTTATTTCCAGAAATAACAGCTGACAAGTGTTTATTCATAGAAACCTTCTCAAGGTGACAGATTGCAAAGGGAGAGAATTCTACGGCAATAATTTTTGCCTCTATTGTGCTAATGGTTTTAAAAAGGAGAGACCAACATGATGATGAGTGACCTGTCTATTGGAGAAAAGCATACCATTTTGAAGCTGTGAAAAGAAGTCATTTATCAGCACCATTGAACAAACATTGGGCATAGTCAATGCAACAATTTGGAATGTCCTGAAAAAGAAACTACTGGTGTATTGAGCAATACACATAGAACAGGTCAACCAAGTAAAACAACAGTTGATGACAGAAACACTGAGAATTGTGAGGAAAACTAAAAAGCAACAGTCAGTGACTTTACCAACAACATCCACAGTGCAGGAATGAAGGTTTCACAACCCACCATTCAGAGAAGAATTTGAGAGCAGAAATATAGAGGTCATACCCCAAAATGCAAACAACTCATCAGCAGTAAGAATTGGGAGGTCAGACTGGAATTTGCTAGGAAGTATCGAGATGAGAAAAAAAATTTCTGGAAGAAAGTGTTATTGACTGATGTGACCAAGATCAATCTCTATCAAAGTGATAGAAAGACCAAAATGTGAAGGTCACATTGGAATTTGCTAGGAAGTATCAAAATGAGTAACAAAATTTCTGGAAGAAAGTGTTATTGACTGATGTGACCAAGATCAATCTCTATCAAAGTGATAGAAAGATGAAAATGTGAAAAAAGAAAGCACTACTTATGATCCAAAACTTACAGGCTCATCTGTGAAACATGGTGGAGGCGGTTTCTTGGCTTAGGCTTGCATGGCTACTTTTGGAACACATTGATTCATATTTATTGATGATGTAACTCTTAATGGCAGTATCAGAATGAATTCAGAAGTCTATAGAAACATTTTGTCTGCCAATTTACAGAGAAATGCATCCAAACTAATCAGGAGGACATTTATCATGCAGCAAGGCAATAACCCAAAACATACTGCCAACACAACAAAGGACTTCACCAGGAGAAAAAAAGTAGACAGTTTTAGACTGGCCAAGTCAAGCACCAGACCATAACACAATAGAGCATGCATTTCATTGCCTGTAGAGGAGCCTGAAGGAAGAAACCTCTCAAAACAAACAAAAGTTAAATGTCTAGAAAAGCATCACAAATGAAGAATGTAACTTTGGTGATGTCAATGGGTCACAGGTTTGATGCAGTTATTGCAATCAAGGGTTATACAACCGAATATTAAATGTTATTTACTTTAAGACTATCGTTTTGTTTGTTTTTACTCACCTAAAAATGAGGTGATCTGAGGCAAAAGGTGGTATTTCCTAAATTGTTTAGCACATCGAAATATTAATACCAGGAAATAAAAGTTGAAATTATGAACTCTTGTCTCATATTCATATTTTGATCTTAAACCCAAAATATCTTCAGGGAACAACAAAAACAAAGGAATTGACCTTGCTGTTCCAATATTTTGGGAGGTAACTATATATATATATATATATATATATATATATATATACACACACACATACAAACTTAACAGAAATGTATATATTGCTTCAGGATTACAATATATTTGTACGTATATATATATATATATATATATATATATATATATATATATATATATATATACCAATCTTTTATCAATGAATGTAAATATTTTCTCAACATCATATTCCTACCTTTCAGATTATTTCCAAATAACTTGTATGCTGATGTCACCAGGTCAGCAACCTTCCAATCAAATTGCAAT
This sequence comes from Acanthosepion pharaonis, assembly GCA_903632075.3. Classification (NCBI taxonomy): domain Eukaryota; kingdom Metazoa; phylum Mollusca; class Cephalopoda; order Sepiida; family Sepiidae; genus Acanthosepion; species Acanthosepion pharaonis. The sequence goes on along the minus strand of CAHIKZ030005434.1, from coordinate 748,783 downwards.
TTTCGATTGGGTGAAATGACCCAAAGACAGGCAATATATTGCTGATGCCAATAAGATTGGTTGATATTCAAGAAATTTTACAGTCTGAAACAGCTTTCTTAAGATATATCTAATTTTGTGATATCTATGATTGTAAATGCCTTTCACTATATATATATATATATATATATATATATATATATATATATATATATATATATATATATATATGCTGTTAAAAACACTTTGTGTTTATATATTTTGGTGTGTTTTGTGTGTATGAGCATATATATATTAATAAATATAATTAAAAGCTTTGTTGTATAATATCAAGCACTGTTTTATTAAAGCTAGCACTTTACGTACACTTCATATGTATGTGTATATATATATATACATATGTATATATATATATATATATATATGTGTGTGATTGAATAAATTGTAAACATTTTGCCTGCTTATTTTTATCATACTCCTTTCATATTCAGAAATATTTTCAGCATATTACAATTGAATAAGGCAAGAAATGCACTGTAACAGTGATAATCACTTTTACTTCTCAACTATTTTCCATCTCTTTCTGAGATCATCATCAGGGATTAAGTTGGTAAGACAAAACTATGTGTAGCTATGCATTACTAAATTTTTTCTTTTGCATTTAAATGCTACGGCTTTATTCAATTGTAATATATACAGAAAAATATTCATGAATATGAAAGGATCATGATATAAAATAAGCAAACATAATGTCTGTAATTTATTCAAGTGAATTTGCTGCCTAAATACACACACACACACACACACATATTTTAAGAATTAATGGATTTTTATTTATTACCCAGCATATTTTTATTACTTTATTTTAGTGGATGAATTATATATGATAGACACTGCATTTTATTCTCCACTAGCCTGAACAGTTAAAAAAAATTTGATTTAAAGAAAATGTGCCCACTGACAGGATTCAAACCTGCATCTCTCTAAGCAGGAAATACTGTCATCTGGTCCATCATGCTTTGACCACAAGGCTATTGCTAGCTTCATGATCAAGCAAGATTCTTTTTACAATTTCTAAAAAATTAATGGATTTTTATTTATTAATACAACATTATTATGACTTAATTATTAATGTATGCTTTAAAGGCAAATATATATATATATATATATATATATATATATATATATATATATATTAAATAAAAACAGACCACTTTAAGGTTCCATGTAATAAATTATTTCACCACAGCCCTTTTAAAGGACAGCGGATCATCAGACTTTACTTCCAAACAAAAAATGAAAAGAAAATTTACACATTTTTGACGGTCCGTATTAAATATATGTAAATTAACGAAGTGAGATGGGAGAGAGAAGACATGAGTGAGTTAGCAGACCATGACACATTTAAACGGTTAACTTAACGGAAGTTATATATTGATATTGAAGTGGTAGAGGAGAAAAAACCCATAGAAAGAAAAAGAGAGAAGGGCTGAGGTGAAATAACAGAACAAAGAAAATTAGTGACACCTTCTCTCATGACTTCCTTCTCTCTTTTTCTCTCTATAGGTTTTTCCTCTACCCCTTCGATATCAATATATAACTTCCTTTAAGTTAATCGTTTAAATGTGTCAATGTCTGCTAATTCACTCATGTCTTCTCTCTCTCCCCTCACTTTGTTAATTTACATATGTTTAATACAGCCCGTGAAAAATGTGTAAATTTTTGTTTTCATTTTTTGTTTGGAAGTAAAGTCTGATGATCCGCAGTCCTTTAAAAAGGGCTGTGGTGAAATAATAACATTTTTATCCTCCTTAGGTTTTTTATACGGATTACCTAATTTTTTCATAAACCATATATATATATATATATATATATATATATATATATATATATATATATATATATATATATATATATATGTGTGTGTGTGTATATATATATATATATATATATATCACCACCTGAAGATCACAAGAGTGTGAAGCTTGAGTAATGACTTGTGCTATTCTGTGTTGATGTTGCAAAAGCACTTTTTGCTCTGTCGTGATAGTGTCAGCATTGATTATTTTAATTTACTACATAGGTTTGCTTTTTGGCCTTTCTTTTTTTCTTTCCTAGTTCAGAATTTTTTTCTTGTTTAGGTCATCTGGTCTGTTTCTCACACCGAGAATGTCATGATTTTTAGCAAAATATATATATATATATATATATATATATATATATATAAATTTTCCATAGTTATAATTGTTCCAAGTGCTCTCGGCTACGTCTCTTGCAGTTATCCAGGAGGTGTTTTGGATGGTGAAATTTTGCATTTGGCTCTTACATAGTAATCTTACAGTGTGGAGTTTGAGTGGTTTGTGTCTTCCTTGATGATCATGCACTGTGCACAGACAGTTGACTAGGGCAAGACTTCTATTTTTAGAACACTCATCCAAAACACCTCCTTAATAATAGCTAAATAGTGTGAGATTGATAGTAGAAGAATAAAGTTTAATAAGTAGAACTTAACTAATGACGAGCTGTGGACAACTATGTGACCTGAAAAGAATCCTTGTATGTTCTTTAACCCTTGAAAAACGGAAAACTACTAGATTGCTTTAAAAACTCAATAAAAGATTAATTACATATATGGGTGTCTGAAAACATATGTATATATTTTTGAGTATACATGTGAAAGAATCTATATGAAAATATTTGAAATAAGTGTAAAAATAATAGATTAAATATAATATACAGCATTGAACTATTTTACTAGACTTAATATTTAACATTGGCTTCAAGATGTAGTCATGTTTTTTTCATGTGTGTGGGGTCATTCAGGTAATACTCTCAGTCTTCTCCACTTAAAGCAAGTTAAATATGTCACCTTATTCAGAGAAGAGCAAGTAAATTATGATGCTTGAAATACTATTACTCAATCATTGCTGGTGACTTTCATAATGGATCCTTTCTTCTTCTTCTGTTGTTATATTTTTATGCATTATTTTTAAGTAATTCTATTCTGTTTAATAATAAAAGATATTGGAACACAGCAAATCCTGGTTGAAGGACAGAAATGGAAAGAATAATAGCAATGTAAAAATTTTTTTTGTCTGTCTGTCAACTGAATTTACCATTATTTCATTAATCAATCAATCAACAAACATTAGTCATTCTCTGGACTAAGAAATAAAATATTCCTGGGGCTAAAGAAAAAGATTTGTTGATTAAATGTCAAATTTTGCAATTTGGGTCTTGAACTTTGTTTAAACAAATTTTAGCATACAGTCTGAGTATTTAAAATCAGGAAACGGTAATGTCAGTGGTCAGGTATTAAACAAAGTGCAACTGACAGAATGAAGCTATTATATATAAAATTTATACACATTGCTAATGTTTTAATTATAATGTGTGGCTAGTGTGATAGATATCAGCTTCTAAAATCGAACTGACAATTTGAGTTCAAATTCCGGTTTAGTCTGTTCTATTCATTTTCACAAAAATGCTCTTGTGAAAAGCATGAATCTGTCTGTCTCCATTCCAGCTATGGGTTAAATAGTATGGTAGACTGGATTCTATCACCTTTCTTAGCAACCAGTGTTGGAGAAAGATAACTCTGTATTCAAAATTAGCCTAAAGATGGGTGGGCTCATTTTGATTACCTTGCCCTGGACATAATCACTGTTATTGTGGCTCCAGTGAATGTGATACACTCATTATGACTAATGAGTTTCAGGACTCATGTTCATGGATAATTTTACTATATAAATGTACAAAAATCAACATGAAAGAGGTTTTCTGACAGAATTGGATAATTAGATATATATTATAAATGCAATATTAAATATTTTATAATAGAAATGCGCTTTCTTTGATTTTATTATAGAAATGCATGGAAAATCATTAAAACTCTGTTGTCATTAGTTAAGAATTAAGGCAAGAGTTACTGAGAGGACAGGGTTATTTTATGTATAATTGTATTACTGAAATAGTCTTCATAAACATGAAGCATTTCCTGTAAAATTTTCATACGTACTTTCCATTAAAATGAACCCAAACAAAACTCAAGATCTATGAGTGCCATGAAAGTGGTGATTTCAAACATTTAAAAAAATTTATTATGGTTTTATTTTTGGAGGACTTGATATTTTAAAATGTTTTTTGTAAATATCTTTGAATTAATGATTGTTTACATGTCATTTGATAAAAAAAAAATTAAATGAATAATATTTTCTTATGTGCTTCTGTTTGCATAGCAATGATTAACATATTGCCATTTAGATGATTTAAGAAGGTATTTTTATTGAGCATTTCTTTCATCTTTTACTCAACCAAACTTTAAAATGTACCTTCCCTTCTTATTTTCCTGCTTTGGAATGTCTGCCAATGCATCTATTAGATTGACCATAGCTCAAAGTCAAAAAGACAGGTTCCTTCAGAGTCTCAAAAAGCACATGTATTGTGAGTACACCGCTATTCCCCAATACCTTGCTTCTATTCTTGGGTGTATATAGGCAATTACTGCTTTGTGAATGAAATTCGAGTTAGCCACTCTCATGTCTTTCTGCTTCAATAAAAATTCTTTCTTATTCCAGATTCAAGTTTTGAAAGCAGCCCTTAGAAATATACAAAGAACTTTTCCACTACTCTGACAGTGATAGGCAGAAGGGTTTTCCTTAGTAACCCCTCTGAAGTTTGACAATTAGGTTTTCTCAAAGAGGGGAAAAAAAGTGATAGTCCAATCAATATGGAGGAAGACTTGCAGCAAAAATAAAAAAAAAAAACTTTTTATATATAATACTCTCAATCCAAATTTGTCAGCATTTTTTAGGGAAGTAAATTGAAAAGAAGGCTGTTCATGTAGTGCAATGGTTCTCAGCACAGAAAATGGAACTATCAAGCCAAGCTCAAGTTCTCTCCTCATTTGGGAAAGCATAAATCTTTCTCTTAAATAGTAGAGCAGATGGCTTGCTAGCCTTTGGTAGTAAACAGTCTGGGTGAGGAAAATCTATAGAGATAGCAACATAATCAACACTATTATCTTTCCCAAAAAATCATGTTAATTTACAGATAATAACAAAGTGAGACGTGCAGAGAGCCATGATCACTTACATCCTGAAGTCTTAGTATTAAGATCTTCACGGATATAATTTTCATTACAATGTCATTGTGTTGCAAAATCTTCCTACTTTCAATTCATATAAATGAAGCTAATAAATAGAATTATTGAAAAGAATATCAGTTGAAATTTAAGTATTTGTCTTGATCTTTCTGCTGGATACAGAAAAATATAATTTAAGGATAATATTGTCACTTGCATTTAAAAATTAATTTATTACAATAATCAGAATGAAGAAAATCATGACTGAATTTTGAGTGGCCTTCAACATTTCAAGTCTGGACAAACTGTTACTGCTTAATTCTAAAATGAGCAAGTGGCTTGTTTGAATGAGATATTGAAAAGAAACTTTTATTCTGAGCAAAGAATAATTGATTTCTCTGCATAATGACACTCATGTTTCAAATATGTTATTTGTTATGAGACTTTATCTAATACAAGAGCCACTAATGCTAGAGGCATGGTGGAGTAATGAATAGCAGCTTGGATTGAGGAATCGGAGAGCCGAGTTCAAATTCCAGTCGAATCCATTATATTCACTTACGTGCTAATACCTTTGGGAAAGGTGTGAATCCTCTTTCTTCTCCCTCCAGCTATGGGTAAATAGCAGGACAGACTGGGTTCTATAGCCTTGGATGGCAACTGGTCTAGGAGAAGGAAAACTATGAATTCAAAACCTGCTCTTAGAGGAGGGTGAATAGAGTCTCTCTGAGCCTTGGTTGGCAATCCATTTAGTGTTGGTGTCACGATAAAAAACACCCTTGACAGCCCTAGCAAAGCATCAAGAATTCAGCTATTTGAAAAGATTATGAACTACACCAATCAAAGTATTAGTGAGTTCAATCTTGGCTGAGGCCGCAAGATGATAATGAACACTAGAGGGTTACTGAATGAGGTGTGTGATATGAATATATGTGGTGTAAGAAATAAATGAAGATTATGAGAATAAAGAAGATAGTAAATAACCCTTGACTTGAAGACTAATGTTCAAAGAAGCATCACAGTAGGAGTTTGTTCCATAAAGTAGCAGTTTTCAGTGAAAATGCTGACTAACTGAAACTTCCTCTTTACAAATGGAATATGGGCAATTCAATTCTTTTTAGCATTGAGACTCCTGACTGTAAAGGTGGAACTAAAGAGCAGAGCTCATCTGAACTGAAAATGAATTTGCAATGGAAATAGATATTTCTTTTGTGTACAAAGCAAAACATTGGTAACCTTGCTACTCTGCTGCTATGACATGTATATGATGGTATATTTTTAAGCAAACTAAATTTGTTTGATCCGCTATCACAGCTAGGACCTACCATGCCATGTTTACTGATATAACTCATCCTCATGCCCTTCATATTCCATTAGTGAGGAGGAAGTGCCACCAAGACAACATCTTCCCCAGAAGTTCCATTATAGAATGTACTCCTGAGAGGATGCTTCCCTAATCACTATGTAGTATTGTATGTAAATTAGATAGACAAGTATAAATAGAGAACAACTGGCAAACATAGGGTGGCTATTTCTTAGCAAACCAGGTTGCTATTCAGGACACGGAGAACTGTACTACAACTACTACTATGCAGAGAGATATGCAAAGCATAACACGCTATATTTTTAACGTCATCATGTTGAGGTGTCCAATGAATCCTCATAATACACATCTGAGCAAATGATTCCTCAACTGAACTCAAACTATGATAAAATGATTGGAGTATCAGAACTCAAAAAAATAACAAATAGTTAAATCAACTTTTGTCCTGGATAACATTTGAGGAATGATTGGTTCGCCCAACCTTAGTCAGGTTCACTATTTGGCAATGTTAATTTGTTAATTGTAAACAACATTTAATGTAACAATTTGAGAGATAACAACAAAAGGAAAAAGGTACTTTTTGTGTGTTTAATGTAGAAAGATTTATTTGATAAAGTTTTATTTCATAAACAGTTTGTAAAGGACTTATTATGTAAATTGAAAGTTCTTTCATTGAACAGCATGCATTAGTCATTAAGCAATTGTTTTTTGATTCATTGTGCAGCATGTGTTCAACCTCTGATTAGCTGGTACAAAACTATTATCTAGACAATGGTTTATTTTTTTTTTATATCTGTCTGGCTATCTAGACAGGAAGACATTTTGTGTAGGGGCAGCTTGTGTGAGTGTTTGCTTGTTGCTATGAGCTGATGCTACTTGTAAGTTATGATGATTGTAAAAAATAGTATGATTCACATATATGGTATTTAATGAAGTTTTATTTTGAACCTTCCCTGTATGTGCTTATAACAACCTCATTTAGTAACACTCTACTTTGAGTGGCTCTTCGACATTGTATTAGGGGAACAACAATAAAAAAATCATCAACAAAAAATCTTATTCTCCATACCTGTCATTTTCAAACTATTTCTTGATTTCTGGAACATCAATGACAATGTGAAGAAGATGAAACAAAATCTAAGACTGTAGGTGTGCAGGAATAAATTTTCAGAATCCTGAAGTAGATTATTTGTTTTGTTGGTAATGGAATTATCTGAGTTAATATCAACATGAAAAGACGTTAATTGATTTGTAAACTTTGCACACCTGTGATATGACAAGCTTTTGATCCAGGTAAGGTTGAAATCAATAAAATGAAATTAGCTGAACTGATTTATTTGATCTATGGCAGGTTGAAGGTAAGTGGTCAGAATGAACCTTCTTGCAGCAGACTTTCTTAGCTGATCTTAACTTATTTTGTTAATAATTAGGTTGTTCCATAAATTTGTTTGTTTTTTATCATTTATTTTAACACTTATTATTTATTAATAATTTTGATGAATCTTTCAACAATGTATTCCCCTTCATTGTTTATGACCTCCTGCCAATGATCCACTAAATGTTCAATGACTCAACACAAGAAACCGTTAGATTTTGACTTGAAATTACATCAAGCCACATTTTAAATTCCACACCATTGTTGAACAAAACACCTCTCAAATTCCTAGAAAGCGACAAGGTGGTAGTTTGAAGAGTTAAATCAAAAGAATATAGTGGGTGTATCAGAACATTCTAACCAAGCTCCTTCTATCTATCGATGAGTAGCCTAGTGTCAAGTCTGTAATTTGAGGGCAATGTAGGAGTACTAGAGTTTGTGTGGGACCAATGCACCGTGTTTCTGGACTTTACTCATTGAATGAATTTGATGAGTGAGAGTAACATGACAGTTTACCATCTTTGGAGCCAATTCAGTAGTGGTCTGGCATGGTTCTTCTTTAATCAGCATGTGCAATTTGTTTTTATCAAACTAAACAGGTCATCCAGAACATGGAAAATCTGTGAGTTCAAATTTCCTCTCCTTGAAACAGAAAAACCATTTCTGTATTATTCTGTCATTAATGAAGTCATCTCTATACACAGCACAAATGTTTGAAACAGATTTGGCAGCTTTGATTAAAAGCAAAAAGATGTCAAACATGCTCATTCTTGTCTACTTAGCATTCCATCTCAAAGGGACGTCTAATCTGAAGTAAAATTTCAAGTGTTAGACAGGATGCCTAAAGTTACTAAGAAGCAAAAGTACTATGAAATATTATTCTTCTAAGTCATTTGTAGAACATGAAAAAATGAATTATATATATATATATATATATATATATATATATATATATATAAAACCTATTACCTATTTATGTAGTGTCATTATTGTCTTTTTATCTGCATTATAATAATCTGCAGGTACATTGGAACAATGTGATTCTACAGAAGCATGGTGGGACTAGCCTGAATTGAACATGTGATTAACTAGGAAGATTTAAGATGAGTAGAAACAAAAAGGATGCTTATGCTTAAAATCAGATAAAGAAAGATGAAATTTTATGGACACATGAAGAGAGAAGATGGCTTGGAGAATTTGATATTCACAGTTGATATAGAGAAGAGAGAAACAGTAACCAATTTAACAAATTTATGTAAATGGATAGCAGAGCAAAAACCCAGTCAGGATAGTAATGAGACAAAGATTTCTTCAAGCAACAGCTGATAGGAAGTTGTGAAGATCCAAGATCTCCCATATCCTGAAGGGACACAGCACATAAAAGAAGAACTATTTGTTTTATTTCTTCATATTTTCTAAGCTTAGATTTGCAGAGAACTAAAGCAAATACTGTAATTATTCATGTATAATGCACTTTCTTTCCAGATTAAAAGGTGAAAAATTAGGTTTACATAGTATACACAAGAACTATTAACTTTTACTGGCCGTATTGAGAGCAGAATGACTGTCCAAAAGTAAACTATATCTTTGCTCCAAAATAATTCATGTTTAACAAAGAGATTTTATCCCTAAACAAAAACTGCTTTTATTTTAAAAACAAATTATTTACATAGATATTAAGCCCATAATAGCTTACTTCATTTCTGTCAAAGACAGATGACATAAAAATTTTATCTCTGTTGTCAGCATAATAGATATCTTAGTCATTTTTGATATCCTTGTAAACCAGCCATCGTGTCCTTCTTCTTCATAAAGAATGTCATATTCACTGATATTCATGCTTTCCTGATGCACAGTATTTTTGAATGACTTAGTCAGTATGGTTTCAAAAATGCTTAGCCAGGCCTTCAGTATCCATGTCCATAAAATGGAAAGATCTGTTTGGCAAATGCAGCCTGTCAGAGTGAGGGACTTGTGCATTTGTCAAAATGTTGTGTAATTCTTGTGTGTTTTGTTTTTAAATCATTTCACCCTAAGCAAGGTAATAAAAGCCACTAGGGGTTCATGAGAGTGAAAGAAATATAGAGTAAATAAAAGAACAAGCCTCAATGAGACAGATGATCATTGACATTGCATTTAAATTTTTGAAGTTCTTACTTGACTGAAAAGCAGGAAGTGAGAAGGTAATTCCACAAATGAAAAGTGCAAGAAAAGAAACAATTAGTATAAAAATTATGTTCACATGTAGAAATTTCTACAGTGAAATTATGAAACTTATCTGCCAATCCAATACCGTACTTAAATTTGTAAAGTCGAGGTACCGACGAGGAAAGCTCATCAAAACAATTACCATGAAAATATTTATAGAAGAGGCAAAGGCAAGCAATGTTGCAGCAGCAGGAAAATGACTAAAGCTGAGATGTTTGGTCAGAACCGTTAATGTTGTGGATTCTCACTTTGGATTTTATCAAGAAACTCTAAACACATAGAAAAATCACCAAACCAGATGTGGCAACAATAACATGGATGTTTCAAAAACAGGATGTAAACTATATCAATTCTCATTTTTATATATGATATTAAGTAGACAAAAAGTTGAAAAAGTGTTAGAATTAGCAGCTACAGATTCTAAAATTTCTTAAACCAATGTTAGGAGTGCACATTATGCACAAAAAATTATGGTAGTGTTAAATTGGATAGAAAGGTTATATTAAATGATCTTACTTGACTTAAAGTTCAGTATTAAAATTCCTGGCTTTTACTGGGGCTCAAATATTAAATATATAACCCATCAAGCAGGACAAAGTAGTAATTTACTTAGCTTAACCTGGTAAAGGGCCACATTAGAAGAGCACTCAATGAGAGTTTAAACAAATATTTGAGCATGCTATGACAGCAACTCTTCATATTCTGTTTCCCATTTTAATTTGGTATCATATTATTTCCTTAGATTCTGTTATCCATATTAAAACTTCATATTTCTGTCTTTTATACTAACAAAGAAATATTTTTCTGTCTTGACATATTCAAGATTTCTTTCTTTATAATAATGGCAAAATTTTACTAAAGCATGGTTGTCAATGCCTAGAATTTTTGCAAGGCATTTCTAACACATGGATACTTCAATTCTGTCCAGTGTCCACTGATTGTTCTATGTTTTCCCTATGCTAACAAGAAGAAATTGGTAACTCCTTTCTCTTATATTAATGAGGTCACTTTAAATTTTCAGAACCTCTGATTAGAAATTGTTCAACAGAAATAATTCTTTTAAATATTTATGATTATTCTCAATTAAAAAAATAATTCAAAAATGTTTTCTGTTTTTTAACTCTAGTTTATTAGTACCTAGTTTCTACTGAAGGAAGTGTACCTGCCATGAAACATTGGCGAACTTATCTCAAAATTCAGTGATTGTATTTCTCACTGGGTGCTCCAGAGCTAAAGTTTCATGTTAAATTTGGTTATTTCAACGAAGAGCTGCTTCCATCTAAAAAACAATCAAAATCTCAAGTTTTTATCATATATTTCTGGAAGGGCTTTAAGATGGTACTAACCAAAATGTACCTCATACATTACCTGTTATTATCTAAGTTCATATACAAATATATAATGGTTTAATGTAAAATGCCCTGTAATATTGAACAAAAAAGAAACAATATTTTCTGACAGCTGCCTTTCTGGATCTCTTTATTTTTTTCCCTTTCTTGTAGGTTTCCTGTGCATTCTTACTCATTTAACATATCAACTGTTCACCATTCATTTGCTGATTTCATTAATATTCTAGGTTGTTGCTTGTATTGGATGGTTTGTCTGTACCTCTTTTATATTTTAACTTTTTTTTTTACTTGTCTTATAGAAAGTTCTGCATTCAACAAAAACAGTATTCCGAGAACAGGCTGCTCTCAAAACAAAATGGCTTCCATAACAATATTGTTGATACTCATACAAGTTGGCATCTGTATTATAGTTGAACGTATGTTTTCTCTAAAAGGACAAAGCCTTACAATTTTATTTAGATTATCAGTGATATTTGCATTGTCTTTTATGTTCCTTGTAACCTGATTGCTTCATCTGGATTCTAATTGATTTTGCAGATTTCTGAAGATCTCAAAATGCCCAGACCTTTTTATTCCTCTTGAACAATTTCCAGTTGCACTTAAATTATAAGCAATATTAATATATACAGAGTACTTTATTTTAATCTTTATTTCTAATAACTTAAAATCAGTTTAATGACTTTCAGTAATTAAATCTAATGTGGCAGATGATGGACTCATCACGACCAAGATGATTTCTTTAGTTATTACAATGACTCTTTGCTTAATTACTTTTCATTTTGAAGGGTTGGATTCTGATATTTTCCCTTACTAGTCAATATATAGTGTGGCACAAGGCCAAATTAGATGATGATATTATTATTTAGTAATTACTGTAGTCAATTCATTGTGCAACGTTTTTGGTAGCGCAATCAAACATGGACGATCAATAATGGAAACTGATTAAAGGAAATGAATGAAATAAAACTAATTTGATTTTGAATAGACATATAGATCATAAATTCTAAGCAGATTCCATACAAAGAATTCAAGAACAATACAAATTAGCATCACAATGGAATCATTAGTTCAGCATGAAAATGTTATCTTTTATTATAGTACATTAAGGATAATTTATGGTTAATGTCATACTAAACATAAAGATATACATAGATATATCTATAAATGGAAATGGTGTCTGTGTGTGCATATATATATAAAATATTAGTGGTAAATATACACATACATATGCAATCATATATAAATATATATATATATATATATATATATATATATACATGCACATACATATATATATATATTTGTATAAAAAATAATTCCCAAGAGGATAGAATCCAGGTAGAACTCAATGTCCAGGACAGAGTAAAGATATAATAAAAAGGCTTAAACACTAATATTCCATGGTTATGTTTGTATAAAAACTAATTCCAAGAGTGTTTAAGCCTTTTTATTTTATATATATATATATATATATATATATATATATAGAGAGAGAGAGAGAGAAATGTATACATGGAAATGGTATATCAGTAAGATGCTTTTTTATTATTTAATATTCATGATCACCACCAATATAATATTTTCTTTTTTTTTTTAATCTAGCAACTTTGTATCTTATTTCAATGGCAAAATTATTCTTTTGTAACTAGTTCAGGTAAGGCCAATAGAAATTATATAATGCATCTTTGTATAGATCCATTATGGAAAATTCATAATATATCTTGGAATATTAACCATATTATATACAGAGCACTAATAGTGATCCCTTCATTGAAAATTGGGAAAAATTATTTAGCGAATAATTTTTTGTAGGTCAATATTTATTTGGCCTTCCTCAATCTGCAATATTTGTCAGAATGAAGAAATATTGATTTAGAAGATGTGACCCTATTCATAAATATCAAGTTTGTAACTTTACTGATGTAATTGTGATTTGTATAATTTTTTTACTTTTCTGAATTTTTAAAACTTTTTTCATAGGAGCATTTTTGGCTGATTTTCTCCAAACATTTAGGGATAATGATTATTTATGCTAAATGAAGAATAAACTGATATATACTTTTATTTATGTAAAAATGTTATCCTTTAATTAAAAATTTATATATCTATTTGATTTGTTCTTTATTTACAAAATATCTTTTGTATGAATTGATTTAAAAAAAAAAATAATTTTAATTTCTAAGTGTGATAGTCAGGGAAAGGTTGTTGAAACTGGATTTTTTTATTACTATTATTATTATTATTTTATATATATATATATATATATATATATATATATATATATATATATATATATATATATATATATATATATATACTGGAGTTCAAATGTTTGAGGGAACCCCTGGTAATTTTTTTATTGACCCAAAATATAGTTGTTTTGTACTTTAAATAAGAGAAAATTATTTTACATGGTTAAAAAACAAGTGAGGCATCAATTTTTATTAGAAATTTTATTATGACAAAAATGACATTTTATGATTAAATTTTGTTCTTTTCAAATTATCCTCCTTTATCCTTAATTACTGCAGCACAAATTTTTGGCATTCATTGCAAAAGTTTCTCGAGATATAAGTTTGATAATTGATTCCATTCTTTTGTAAGAGACTCTAAGAGCTCTTTTTCATTTTTTTCCCACTCTTTTGTCAAGTTCATCCTATGCTAATTCTGGGGTGTAACTTCAAGCTTTTGAACTGTAGTGTATGTGTGATATATATATTCAGTGTGTTTGAAGTTATTATGTAAATCACATAAAGCCCAATAACTTCAATTTGCTTTCAAAAGATTTTTGTCAAATTTTAAATGGAAATGTCAAAGACTTCAGTAAAGTTAGATATCAAAACATTATTTAAGTTTTTTGGTAGTTTCAATGTTTTATTAAAGTTATTGTATTTAGTATAAAAACTGCAATCTGAAGTTATTACACAGATTAAACTAATATTAGTTTAAGGCCTCTGAAATTTAATAAAAACATTTTTTTCCCTGTAATATATGTTGAAACCTGGGTAACGGAAAGGATCTAGCAAATGCTGAAAAATAGAAAATACCAAAGTTATTGAGTGACACAGAATGTCCACATTAGAGATATCAATGGAGCTTTGCCAAAATCATTGAGCAATAAAGAAGTTGAAAATATAACTAAGTTGAGAACTAGAATAAAAAAAACAAAAAAGCTTTAAGAATTTGTCTCCTCAAAACTAAAGCAAGTTATAGTGAAAACAGTGATCTTTGAACAGGCTGGAATTGAGTGAGTCAAGAAGGACAAAAGTTGTAGAATACTTCACAAAATGGAAATCTGTCAAGAAATCTCCTAGGAAAACTCTTCTCAATAAAGCTAATATTTTAAAGCGTCAAAATTGGGCCAAGAAATAGATGAAAATTGACTTTTCTAAAGTAATTTATCTGATGCAGATGTGTCTGTGGCCCAAAGTAATCAGTTGTAAACAGTTAAAAAGAAAAGAAAAGACTTTAAAAACTTAGCTATTAAGAATGTGCTTGTTTGTGTGTGTGAGACATTGTGTGTGAAAGTTTATATGAATTAAATCAGAGAGGACATAGGGCTCAATGGATAAAAGTGTTAGTTTGATAAAGTGACTTGACCTAAAGAGTTGTGAGTTCAATACCTGACTATGGTAGTGGTGAAGAAAAACTTGGAGAGTTGAGTTAAAGGGAGGTAACTGAGACATCCAGAAGCAGCTTGCCACATGGAATCCATCTACCCTGATGGATGAAATAAAAGTATTCAGTTCAAAATTCCAATCACTTGAAGAAGGCCAGGGCATAAACATTGTGTATATGGCAATAAAGATGAGGACAACAGTCTGAACAGTGTAAATAATTACCTCATCTGAGAAATATAGACAGATGCAAACTTCACTGCCAGGAATACTGAACGTTTTACTGTTATTGTATATTTCTGAAAAACATATATAAATGTTATTTCATCTCACATTCTGCTTGTTCCGCAAGAAGATAGCCTTTCTATATTTTTTATTTAGAATATGTGTTGTTAAATGTTTGGAATCCTGACACTCAAATAGCAACAAAAACCTGGGTAGATGGATCATGAGTTCAGTTTTCAGTGAACCAGCGAAAGGAGATATTTGTTTTTTATAGATGTAAACATCACCACCTAACGCATGTTTGGTGAAGTCATATGGAGTAACCCACAGTTTTGATGTTTAAATTAAATATTTAAAATTTCACAAAGCAAATTCAAGTTATTGAGGCTTATGTGATTTGTATAATAACTTCAGATAAACTGTGTGTGTGCATATATATATATATATATATATATATATATATATATATATATATATATATATATAATAAAAAATGCTCAAACGCTAATAGTCCATGGTTATAATTTATTACATTGGAATCGTAATCACGATCCAGTTCATCAGACCTACAAATTCAAAAAAGAAATCAGAGAATATCTTTCTGATTTCTTTTTTTGAATTTGTAGGTCTGATGATTTGATTGTGATTATGATTCCAATGTAATAAATTATAACCAGGGAATATTAGTGTTTGAGCCTTTTATATTATATTCTTACTCTTTCCTGGACATTGACTTCTACCTGGATTCTATCCTCTTGGGAATTTATATATATATATATATAGGTTTGTGTGTGTGTCTGTGTGTATGAAGTGTTTTTAAAAATAGTTTTAATTTCTATATGTTAGTTGTAGGGTATTAAAATTTAAATGACTTATGTGAGAAAGATGACACTTTACAACATGTTAATTTAAGTTTTAAATTATGTAGAAATAAAATCTTTTCTTTGTAGATTACAATGTTGAACAAATTCTACTTGGAATATTATGTTTCATTCCTAATATTCAATAAAAGTAATTTTTATTTAGTTTTAAAGTTAATCAACACATACAACATCCTTTCTAATAAAATTTAATATATTCAAATTTGTTTTATCAAATTCTTATATCTTTTCATATTTATCCCCAATGGACATGTAATAATCTATAAAGTGCAAACATTTCAGGACATTTCAGGAAGACAAGTAAATAAGTTTTCAATATCATGTGAAGAAAGTATTTGATTATTTTGGTAGAACACAGAATCAATTCATAAAATGTGTTTATAATATATTTATCAGATTATATATATTTATCAGTTATTTTCAGTAATTGATAAAAAAGAAACAGGCAGCTGTCTTTTGACTTGAATTAGTCACTTATTAAAATATCATTAAAGTCACATTGATCACTTGACACTAAATTCTGTTTTCATTACCATGACATGTGACCACACTCATTTCAGACTCTAAACTGACTGCAAGACTGACAGCATGATGGTTATTAGGCTATTTTCATGCAATTTCAATCTTCTTTCCTTGATAATAACTAATAATGTTCAAAAGTACTTGGTTATTTTTTTTAATTATTTCACCCCAAGCAAGGCGATAATGCCACTGATGCATGGGGTTACTGGAAGGAAAAAAGAATGACAAAATTTAGTAAGGAGATAGGACAATAAAAGAATAAGAAACGGGAAAACAGGTTGCAAATGAAATTGCATTTAAATTTTCCAGATCATAGAGTAGCAAGACACCAGAAGAGTGTTCCACAGGTGAGAAGTGTGAGAAAAAACTATTAGAATAGAACTTACAGGTTACATCTATCTATTTCAATAGTAAATCATTGGAACCTAGTTGCCAATCAAGTAGTAAAACTAAATTTATGCTGTCGAGGTACAAAGGAATAGATTCCATTAGAACTGCCACCATGAAAATATAGAAAAACCAGAGGGACGTCACATCACGGTGTTGGGAAATAGACTGAAGTTGAGATACCAGGTCAGAACTGATAACATTATAGACGCTTCTTTGAGTTTTGTTTATAATCTCAAGATATATAGCTGAAGCACCAGACAATATACATCAGTAATTTGCAATGCACAGGTAAATGGTAAATTTATAAATGTGCAAAATGGATTCAAGCAAGAAAAATTGTCTCTTATGACACAGTGAACCAACATTTCTAGCAGCAAATGTAGCAATTGATTCAATATCATCACTCCACTTCATGTCAGTAGAATACCAAGAAGGAGCGATGAGTTTCTCTTTTGAAGGTTAGCATCAGCCATACTGATGAAAGGCAAAAAGGATTCTTTATGATCATTAAAAAACAGCAGCTTGATTTTGGAGGGGTTAAAATTTGCAAACCATTTCTTACCCCAATTAACAACTGATTATTAGGTCATTTTCATGCCTAGCTACCAGGTTTACTTTGTCATAAATTGTCAGACTTGCTATGAAGACAGGAGCAAATAGTTGTGTCATACCTGAATATACATGTATATATAATTATATATAAGCAAATGAAATAAAAAAAAATGAAATATCATGTTTTATTCTGAGAAGGAATTTCTTCAGGCAAATAATAAATGTTATTTCAGCATACTTACATATTTGTGCCAGCAATTAAACAATGTTAGAAGGATTTTCCATTGATTATTATTTTAGACTATTATTGTAGACTATTATTTTAACCAACTTCACACCTTGGCATTTATTAGAATTGTAATAAAACATAAACATATGAAAGGGAGTTTATACATTTTCTTTGTTCATGAGAATTCACAACAAAAATAATAAACACTATTCATTTATTAGATTGTTTATTGGAATGGTTGGCAAGAAATTGGCTGACTGTCAATCGATTCAAACTTTATAAAATAGTATATAAGGATTTATAGTCGGTTCACATATTTTAATAATTTAGTAAATGTTTATAAATTTATGAACAAAAAATTGTTTTTATATTTATTTCTTTATGAATTGGGAAATGATAAATACTGAATTGCATTAGTTTTAATTGTATTAGTTTTCAGAATGATTTAGCATAAAATTATTCTTGTAGATAAACAATCTAATAAATAAACATTTTTTAATATTTTTCTCAAACAAAAAGCATGTATAAATTCACTTTCATCATATGTTTAAGCTTTATTACAATTCTAATCATCACTTTAAAACAAACATTGCTGAGGAGTGAAGGTAGTTAAAATAATAGCAGTGTCAATGGAAAAACTGCTTTTTAGATACTGCATTTTTTTGTGTTCATGAAGGGCCATGTTTGCTGTTATTTCCCTTCTTGTCATTCATTTGTATACTCTTGTTGTAAATCATGTTTTTATAACTTTCATATCTATTTTTAAAACTGTATACACATTTACCTAAAATGTATTTGTTTAATGAATAATTGCATTCTAAAATGGAATTTTCTGATTTTGTATCCATAACCAAGTCTTGTTCTGATATGGCACTAGAATATGGCTGTTGGTAAGTCCTTTTACATGTTTTCATGTAAAATAAGATGAGAAATTTGGGCAATGATTTTACTACCTCCTGCTACTACGATACAGCCAGCAGTATGTCTTAGAATCCTATTTAAGATGCATGGGTATTGTGGAGTTTACTGTGGTTAGCCAAACTTCAACTGGCAACCACATCTGCCTTTGCCATGTAGTTAATCTGCAACTGACTAGTCTCACTAATGGGCTGTCACATGACTCAGAAGAGACTATTGAGACATCAGTAAGTTTGACTTTTGGGAGATAATTGCCTTTTGCTCAACCACATTGGAAAATGAAGCTACCAAAATGTGACAAAGCAAGATCAAAAAAATTAACACAAATTTACAGTTTTACTTCTACAAAGATTGTGATGTGTAGTCTATACATTGCAGAGTCAATTTATAGAAAAGTTTGGCTGACAATATATTTTCATTCAAGAACATTCCATACCAGATATACATTCTGTATTAGAAAAACAAAAAAAAATACTGAAGAAATAATGATTTTAGATCTGTTTCTGTCGAAATGGTGATTTGGTTATCATTTTCTAAAAAGGAAAAATACATCCTACTTTTTCTCACTTTTCAATAAAATCAATATTATCAACCCATCTTGTCAAGTGTTTCTAATTAACTTCTTTGAAGTTCTTTTCTTTGCTTTCATTTTTAAGATACTTCCATGTTTTCCCTGAATCCTTAAATAAAAAACACATTTTTTGAAGATTTTACTAAATTTTTGGCTTAAATGTTTTTTTCACAAGATTTTCTCTGAAATTTTTAGCTTTTACTTTTATTTTACATCTGTTAAATCTGTTTAAAAAATACATCAAGGAAAGATTCCAAATTCTCTCTTGCCAAAGACTTTTCTTGATATCCAAGTTGTTTTTGTCCACAAGTGACACATCTTAATGAAACTCACATTTCCCTGTTCCCATGGACTTTTTCTTTACTCTTGCATATCTCATAATTTACTTTTCCTCTTTATATGCATTTATCTTTTTACTTCTCTTATTGGTTTACCTGTTTTACATTCTTCCCATCTGTATAAACAAATGAAACTACAACCAATTTATAAAAGAACCAATAAATGAGAATAGAAAGTGGCAAACAAAATATTATCAGATTTTTAGCATTCTGTACCAAATATTATTTTTCTACTTCCTTTGTTTTCATCAAAAATTAACAGAAATAAGACTGATCACAAAATATTGTTAGTAGTAAAAGCAACAAGATATTATTCAACAATTCAGTGATTCATTTTTCATATCCCATAATTCCTTGCTGTTCATAAGAAGTTATTTTTTCATTTTTTTTTTTTTTTAGTCATATAACCCCATGCAAGGCAGGAAAGTCACTAAGACACAAGGGGCTACTGAGTGTGGAAGAACAAGAAAAAAGAGAAACTTAAGGAAATGAGAAGAATAGAAGAGTAATCAAGACAGTAGATAACTGTTGTAGAGTAGTTTTCACAGTGGAGGCTTGTATTTCGCTAAGTCGGTCCTAAAAAGGGTCCGACATACAAAACGTTAGGAACTTGAAATAAGAGTTAATGACGCAGCAATCTAGTTATGATGGTTGATACTTCAATGTCCGACATCGACCGACTAGCTCAACTCGATTGAGCTCAACTGGCGACCGCTACTACTACTACTTATGTGTGGGAGAGTCTATTAATAATAGAATAGGTACGTTCAGGTATAACAATAACAATTGAGATTTCATCTAAAGTTTTGAAGGTTGAATTTGGCTGCAAAGCATGAAGCCAGAAGAGAGTTCAGTAAATAAGATGTTTGAGAAAAGAAACTGTTAGCATAGAACTTACACTTATATCTAGCCAATTCAGTTGTGAATTGATGAGACCTTACCATCAATCTGGAACTTCAAGTCAACCGAAGAGTACATCTGAACAATTAGCATAAAAGTATTTAAAGAAAAGGCACAGGGAAACTACATTACATAGTGGGAAAGTGACTGAAGCTGAGATACAAGACCAATAATATTTCAGTTTCTTCTTTAGATTTTGTCAAGAATCTCTAAATATATAGCAGGAGCACTTGACCAGATGTAGCAGCAATATTCTAAGCATGGGCAACTTATGAATATGCAAAATAGATTCTGGAGAGAAAATTGTCTAGTATGACACAATGAACCAACTTTCTTAGCAACAGACCTAGCACTGGATTCAATTTAGTCCTTCCACGTCATATCGACCAAGAATATTAGAATGTGCAACAAGTCAACTCATGGAGGGTAGTATCAGCCATAGTGATGGGAGGTAGGAAGGGGTCTTTGAGGTGATTAATAGAGAGAAGTTTTGTTTTGGAGACATTAAAATTAACAAGCCATTCCTTGCCTCAGTTAACACTTTCACTGCTACTCATTTGCCCAGTGCTGCCACCATCCGGCCAGCCATTTTTAAAGAAAATACCAAATTTCAACCTCCATATTTTATTACACAGAAAACTGGCACCAGTGTGTTTTACAGCATTCCATTTTCATGGATATACCTGGGAATGACTTACCAGATTAGTAATGGGTATACACATGATATCTTTTGAAGCATTGTCCTTTGTGATTTTACTATAAATGGCGCAATGGGACACTCATACCAGCGGTATGCAAAAAACGTAAGTTTCCGTAGTTAGCCAACTGGAGCAAGATAACAAAAACGAAGATCTCCGTAGTTAGCAGCGGAAATGTTAACAACAAAGTGTAGGTCATTTTTAGATCACCTGCTAATTTTGCCTTATGAAACTGGTCAGACTTATTATCGAAACAGTAGTAAATGGTTGTATGATCAGCATCGACATCAAGCTGAGAACTGATGTCATCAGGAAGGTTGTTGATGAAAACAAGTAACAAAGTCAGTCGAAGAAAGAGTCCTGGGGGACACCTGCATTAGGACAAGAGATCTAGAATTGAATCCGGCACAGTGAATAAAAAGAAAGAAATTTTAACGTCTGTTGTATGAAAATTCTTATTTATATTGTACTTAGTTCAAGCAGAATAAATTTAAAAGTTACTTATTTTCATACTGTAGAGACAGATAAATCTAGTCTCATTAAGCCATACTTTGGAAACAAAAAACATATTTATAGAAAAGTTTGGGTACTATTAGCATTCCTACTAGTTTGAAGTTTAAAGCAAATTCTTCTTTCATGTGGCATGTCCCTTCTGAATACAGGTGAACATGACTCTCTACAACTTATATTTCTTAGGTCTTGGTAAGTAGAAAGTTAAAAAGAAAACCCCATATTCCCCAGGACTTTTTGCATTGTGGAACAAACTTCCAAAAGGATGCTTCCTCAGTCACTCCAATTTTAACCTCTTCAAATCTAAGGTCACCTGTTATCTATCCTACATATCCTCACAATATGCATCTTTTACTCTCTCCTGGCATTCTCTTACAACAAAATCACTCAGTAACGCTCTACTTTGAGTGGCTCTTTGGATGAACAATAGTTTTTAAAAAATCTCCAAGCAATGTTTGTTTCTTTACAATCCTCCCAGTCCCTATTTTGCCATTCATTTACACAGACATTAAGTAAGCTACTCGATGTTTCCCTCTGCCCCACTTGCCTTCACTATGTACTGAGAGTGTCAAATTCTCCATACCCTCTTTCCTCATTTGTCCAAGAAATTTTTCTGTTTGTCAGTATAAATGTCCTTTTCGTTCCTATTTTCCTTAAAACTTCCTCCTTGCTCACATACATTTCTCAGCATCTGGAGATCCATGTTCCAAGTCCTTTGTTCATCTGTGAAGAGAGTTCAACCTTCCCTCCTTTATAACGAAACCGAAAATATGCATAATATATCACTTTAAATAACTGGAGAAGATGTCTAATTGGATCACATTGATCTTGTTCTGTTATGTCCTAATTAACTAAAATCTACTACGATTTCGTTGAATAAAAACCAGTTAATTGATTGGGCCTATCTAGAAAAATAATATTTTCTTCAATACTATTGCTTCAATCAAAGACATCATAATAAATTAATATTGAACCCACTGATATTTACTCAGTGTTTTCACTTCAAAATTATTGTGTCAATAACAGCACAACCCTCGTCACTTTTGAGGCAGATATATCTTGGCACTTAATATGCAAGTCATGTCCACAGTCTTTCATCTGCCAAGGAAAAGTGGAAACAATTTTCCTTAATCAGTAACTTTAATTTAAATGAGTATTTAATAATTGATTCAAGCACAATGTACATTTTGAAAGCATGCTTACATTAGTAATTGGAAATGGTGGAATTAATTACTTTTCTGTCCAATAATAAACATTTATGGTGCCATTAACTGACCAAATATGGCTGCCATTTTCTATTTATTTACATCATAATTAGCTGCTCCAAGTTAGGCCCAAGTTATAGAAGAAAGGGCTCAAAGATTAAAGGTCTGAGATTCCAACAGAAATATCAGTCTAGAAAAAACATAACTGATAAACTATTGCATCACTGATTTATTTTTTTATTCAAATTTTGGTAATGGGATATGTAGGTATCTTGAAAAATATTTATTGTGCAAAATAATCTTGGAAATACAAATAGCACTGTAAACACTACCTTTTTTTCTTTTTACTAAATTTCACACAATAACAGGTTCAAGAACTACTCAAGGTAGAAGACTGCATCAAAATTGTAATTATTTACACTATTTACATAGTTTGAACTGTTGTCCTCCTCTTTGTTGCCATATTCATTATGTTTCAACCGTTGTCCGCTCTGGCCTTCTTCAGGTGTTTGGAATTTTGAACTGAATCCTTTATTTTGTTCACTGGTAGATCATTCTAGTTTTCCATGCCATGTCTTGTCCAGATATCTTAGTATCAGTTATCTCCCTTTTCAGTTATCTCCCTTTTAACTCAACTCTCCAAGTTTTTGTTCACTTCTGCTGTAGCCAGATACTGAACTCACAACTATTTGGGTCAAATCACTCGATTCAACCAACACTTTTATCCACTGGGCCATGTGTACTTGAGGAAGATGATTGGAGCATACAATGATCGAAATGTTGTGAATATGGCAATAAAGATGAGGACAGCAGTCCGAATAATGTAAATAGTGTAAATAATTACAATAGTTCATCTCAAGAATATAGACAGATATAAAAATTGTAATTATGAATGTAGTGTCTGATATGGATAGAAGAGGTGATTGGAAGTGAAGATTATGAAGACAAGGTGGAAAGATCATTATTGATCCCTGACTTAAAGTGGCCAAGATTAGTTTTCAGGGAAGTATCCCTGTGGGAGTTTGTTCCCCAAAGTAGCTGCTTTGGAGAAAATCTGTCTGGGTGGAATTTTCTTCTTAGAAAATGTGGACGAAATGTGTGATTTGACTCCATAGATGTGCTATGATATGTCCTAGCTGCAAAGATTTGTAATGGTGAAACTCAGGTGATGATCAGCTATAGCAATATCCATGGAGTAGCAATGGGCTTGCAACATTGCATCTATGAAAAAGAAACTGCAGAGTGAGAAATAAGTCTTCCTTGACATTAATTGGTTTGTCTTTGACAGATTATCAAACTTCTGTGAATCATTTAAAGCCAAAACATTTTGAATTGGAAGAATAATTGTATTTTCAATTTTTCTTGTATAGTGTTTTTTTTCCAGATACAAAACTATACTATTTCATTCATATCTTCATACCTTTCTCAAGGGTATTTTCACATAAGGGCATGTAACAAATTCAACTGAAATTCAAACTGGGCTCTTCAATTTCTCATTCTAAACTGCTATCTATTACATCACCCACATAATCATTCATCCCTAAGTGATTTTGAACAATCAACGCTAGAAAGATATCGCAGAAAGGCTGCATTTATGTTCTAATTTGACTTTTGAAAAGATAAAACATAGCAAAAGGAGTCAGATGCTTGAATAGCATATATGAGTTCCACTTGAAGTCTGGGATGAGCTTGTGACCCTGTATATATATATATATATATATATATATATATATATATACACAGGTGTAATTCCTGCTGGAGGACACATATTTTCTATGAAATGTCTCTGACCTTCAGGTTGGTATATGTTGTTAATATTGTTTATTATAAACAGTGCATTTACTTAAATATTTGTATCTATAAAAATAACATATAAACAGTAAATATATTAAATTAAATGTTGAATTTAGTCCATTTCATAATATATGATGTTACTTGTTTATGTTAAGATATACTTTGAATAGACATGAGCATTTGAGAGAAATCATGGAAAATTTGTAATTTAAAAGCAGTAATTTGACCATGCTAATCAGATGATTCCTCTGTAGCTAAATGGTATAGCAAGTCAGGCTGTATATATATATATATATATATATATTATGAAATGGACTAAGTCCGATAATTATTTTAAAATATTTTCTGTTTATATATTATTTGTATTGATATAAATAAATATATATATATATATATATATATATATATATATATATATATTTATATAACTCTATTTAATAAAAAAATATAAAAGTCTTACTTTTTACAATGCTATTTTATGCTAGAATTTATAGTTTCTGTCTTAAATTTTGAAACTTTTCCACTACAGAGAATGCAAATCACACCTGAAGAACAATACCCAAAATTATAAAATATCTAAAATTTTAATCTGGCATTTCTTTTATATATTTTTTAAAAATATGAAAAATCTCTTTCTTTGAATACACATTATAAAAAAAGCTTG
Source organism: Acanthosepion pharaonis (assembly GCA_903632075.3). Lineage (NCBI taxonomy): Eukaryota > Metazoa > Mollusca > Cephalopoda > Sepiida > Sepiidae > Acanthosepion > Acanthosepion pharaonis. Next base: position 723,451 of record CAHIKZ030005434.1, on the reverse strand, counting down.
CAATATAAAATGTTTTTGTAAACATGATAAATGAGAGTAAATGTAAAAAATGGTTTTACACATAGCTAAAAATATATCTTTGTAATTTTTTTATATTCATAGTGTTGTCTAAATGGATTTTATATATATATATATATATATATATATATATATATATATATATATATAATGTGTGTGGGTGTTTCACTTGAGATCCATGAGTTATTCAAAATATGGAGTCTTATTGAAAGTGGGACTGTTCATCATGACTGGGAAAAACCCAGGGCTTGAATGGTGAATGATGAAATCCTACTAGATTCGTTTATGAAGAACTGAAAGTTACAAACGTGTTGTTATTTCTTCTGTTGTGCTGTTAGAGCTTGGTCAGAGAAGAGATCAGCTGCAAGACTTCAGTCATCTTGATTTTGGTTTACTCTTAAAAAAAATAAAATCTCATATAATTCTCATTTATAGAATTGTTTAAACCGACATCCACTATTATGATAAAAGAATCAGAAGTTTATATAATGTTTTTTTGTTGATTGATTGACTGTCCTGTTTACTATATCATAGCTACCATTTGCAGTTTGCAATATTTTTATATTGTGAGATTTTTTTAAATTTTTTTAGTGATAATAGTCTTACTAATTAACACCTATCTGGTGGGGAGAAAAGGTAGATTTATACATTAACCAGTTGTATTTGAATATAACAAACTCAACAGGAACTCAAACTCTTCTCTTATACTAACAATTAAATGACATTAATCATTACAACACCTGCACATCCAAATTTACAGCACCTAGTATTCTCAAGGAGTCACCCATCTAAGTACAGATTTTGATATTGCTTAACTCTGGTGATCATATTGAAATTGGTGTTTCAATATGATATAGCCATAAACCCATAAATAATTAGAAGAATCCATGTAAACAAAAATATCTAATGCTCTGTCAGTAAAAATGAAAACGTATTTGGTTGGCCAAAAAAGTTTAATTAATTAAGTGAATTTTCTACTTAATAAGTGAACAAACTTTTTTCCAACCCAATAGTAAGTTTGATTGATTAATGGACTGATTCAATCTCCCACCCATCCTTATTATTCAATGGGTTCTTGTCCATCCTAGCATATGCAAATTAGTGTTTAATGTAATCAGTAATTGAAACTATTATTTAAATGCCAGTGCAGCATCACTATGCAAATTTATTCATATAAGTTTTTTATTCTTCTTAAAATATCTTAGTGCCAGCCATGAGTTCACATTTATTATTATTCTTTTCAATTCAAATGATATTGGTTTCAGATGGAATAGATGGTCAATTTGTATTTTATTAAGAAAACTTGTCTTCGGATCACATGTCACTGGCAGTAGGCATCTTGCCAACTTTTTGTCCTAAGAATCAGTCTTGAAATACAAGAAGATAATTATGTTATTCAACAAAAATTCTTAGCATGATACACTTCCCAAGATATAATCAACATCTGATGCTTTTTATTCTTTAAATTTTTTTTTTTTTTTTTTTTACTGAGAACTTTTGTGCATTCATTTAGCATACCTTGCTCAAAAGACTCTGCAATTCTTAGTAATGGAATTGTCCAAATTAACATCTTCATCATAAAAAAAACAAAAGGCTTAGATTGTGCGGACATTCACATCATACTAGCAGGGATAGCCTCATGTTCACAAGAATAAGAACATACAAGGAAATAACACTAAAAGCATTTTAAATTGTAAATTAAAATCATATCATTTTATTTATTTTCATGTACTTGCGTGTGTGTGTGTGTATTTTAGTCATATGTGTTTTAAGGTTGCATGTGATAGAGGAAGAAAGTCACTTCATCTTAAGACAAACAATGTGACAAGGAGTGGAAATGGATATCTTGACTCTTTGAGGATCTGTAGTGAAGAAAGTGAGTTTGGTATTTTTGGCATGAAGAATCCATTTTATTATTATTATTTTATATTTTTATTTTTGGGTAATGAAAAAATATTATCATAAAATAATACCAAAATAATGATTAAAAACAGTCAAACTGGTTTATAAGTCCTCTTTGATCTGAGTGAAAAGCATCATATGCAAAAAAAAAAAAAGCATATAACATTAAAGCCCACTAACTGCTCCATCTGCTTATAGAGAGATGGCTGGTAGGACTTAATATATATAACCAATAAACCATATTCAGCACGGAAAGCATACCTGGACTATATGACCAGGTACACTGCTGGTTTGTAATCAAATGGTCAGCTATCACTGAACCAGATAAATTAATACACCAATATACACTGTCCACCTTTCCCATGTCAATATTAGCTGATAGGTGTTGGTTGATCAGAGCTTCCAACCATTGACCTGTTCTTACATCATCATCACAATGACATCTGAATTTATAAATTACAGAAATAATATAATGGGTAGGCAACCTTCTGCATCTGTTTCAACAGTTGTGCACTAAAAATAATGCATGGCAGTAAAATAATGATACCTTTAAGTGACTGGTAATATTTTATCTTAATCTTAAAATTATATTTAAAATTTTCATATTGTTATGGGTAGTATACTGGCCTGCTAAAAGATATTGAATGACGGAAGATAGCAACAAATGAAATGGAAACTTGAGTAAAAAAATATCTATTTTAGTTTAAAAAAATACAGTGACAAAAATAAGGTTACAGTACACTAGGGAAAAAATACCACTGCATGCTCACGTATAGGGTGAGAAGAGTATTGTCCTGAAAAAGGAAGTTTTGTAATCATTGAAAAGTGTTGTCCTGAAAAAGGACAGTTTTGTAGTTGTCGAGAAGTGTCGTCCTGAAAAAAAGGACAGTTTATTGTATATCATTGCTGCTGGTGAGAATGACTGACTGGAGCTGGAAATGGCTGGAGTGGCAGCTGGTGACATACGTACTCCAACCGCAGTTGCTGATGATAAACTGCAGGACAGATCTCTGCTGCTTGATACTACACTTTGATCTAATCTCATCTTGGTCACAAATGGTTTTTGTTGAATTTTGAGACTTTTTTTATGCTATTTACAAAAGTCACTTGTCCTGGAAGTTGAAGTTTCTTCATCTGTGGGAGTGCCAACTTGATACAACAATATTTCTCTATAAACTTGACTATTTTTCTATGTGTTGTGTCCCTTCTGAATGTAGGTGATTATAACTTTCCACAACTTTCTATTAGGTGTGGCTCTCAGCAGTATCATTTTTTTCACTATCCCTCATATACTTGTTCGACCATCCATCTTTACCCAAGCTCAGTAGATTACTTACTGTTTCTCTCTCTTCATCTTGGCAATCATCAAGATTTGTCTGGTGATCACAAAGGGGATGAAACCCAGGGCCAAAAATTCACATTAATGCAACTAAATATGTTAGCTCTATTGCTGATATTGAGCACTTTCCAAAAAGTACCGTGCATATATAAGTAACTAGCAGTAGAGCCCGGCGTTGCCCGGGGATGTAACAGTAAGAGATAGATCAAGTATCGACCATCATAAAGACTGAAAAATAAAATTGACAAAGATTATTGTTTAAGGTTGACGGACACGCATGTCTTAATTAGTTTTTTTTTTTTTTACGAATTGGTCAAACCCAAACTCAAACAAAAACATTGTTTACAATCGTTTTGAGTCTATTGATTGGTTAATAGAATTTTATTATAAACAATTGTCTTGTAAATGGAATTTTTAAAGCATTCTGAATGTAAATAAAGAAAAAAGTGTGCAAGACAATAAGAAATACTACCTGCCAAAAAAAAAAAAAAGTGGATGCTTGTTTTATCGGCTGAAAAATGTAAGAAATCCGATCCCATATATAAAGGAAGACACACACACACACACACACACACACACACACACACACACACAACCTGGTTTTTTTTTTATCTAAGTCACTCCATGGAATCGCTAAAACATAGAGCATAGTCTGATGAAAAAGACGCTAAAGGTTATGAAAACAAAAAATTATCGTCAAAATGCTTATGTTTTTTATGAAGAGGATAGACTAAATTTTTTTTAATTATTTTTTTAAATTTTTCCATCTTTTAGAATATTCTAAATTTTGATTTAAAAAACCTTGTTTCTCTTTGTCGCAACAAGGGGGAGTAAATAACATAGATAATTTTTAGCGCGTTTTTTGTATTTACACACATTAATTTGGAAAATCTTGCAAAAATAAGAATAATTGGCAGATGTTAATGAAACTTTCAGAAACTATTCACAGATGATCGAAATTATTATAAATGTTTTTTTTTTATTAAAGTCATGGCAGAAATATTTTTTTTATATTTATTAACACCCCCATAACTAATTTTATGAAAAACTCTAGAAATTCGAGACCATCGGTTTTAGTGATTACAATAGTTAAAAGCACAAGGCTTTGAAGATTGCAAATCATGTATTTTTTTTTTGTTTATTTTTGGCCAACGTACCTGAAAATCAGCTGTGAATTGTAACATACAAAACTCAATAAACAAATATATTATTTAGTTTCAAATGCTTTTATTTGTTTTAATTTGTTTTTATGAATATGGACAATATTTTCTGAAGCAAAAAAATTTTTTCAATGAAAATTGAATTTTTAATACAATTATTTCTTATTTCTTTAATTTTAAAAAGATTTTTTAAAAAATGTTTAAATTGAATTTTAAAAAATATTTTAACATTAGTTAAATGCAACATCAACCTTTCAAAATGTCTGTGTGAGATTGTCATTGTCTAGCGCTTTGAAAATTGTATAATTTGGACCAATCAGATTAGCCATGGTAATTAAGAAATGTAATTTTTGTGTTTATAGTCGGGCAGTAATTATCAAGTACGGAAGACCAACCAGAATACAATTTAGTTGCATTATTTGAGTTCAGCATTGTTCTCCGCTCTTAAGCCCTTTACTTTTGCGAAACACGTATGGAGAAGTTAATTTGAGTTTTCAATTTCAACTGAGAAGGGTACCTACAAGTAACAGTATCATCTTATGAAATTTAAATACTGCTAAACTTTAATTTATATGATCTTATTTTTATATTAATCTCAGTTATGACATTTTTCCATAAATGAAATATCAAAATTAATAATAAAATGAATGGAAATACAAATAACACAGTAAAATGTAATAAATGTACATAAAATTATAGTATTTTATGTACACTTCTGATAAAATTTCATAAGAAAGGTACCTAAATTAATTAGATACTTTTTTCTTATGAAATTTAATCTCACTATTAACAGTCTTATTTTTTAATTTCTTTATATTTTCCATAAAGCATCGTAAACGTAAAAATTAAAACTAAGTACAAAAAAAAATAAATAAATAAAAATAAAAAATTAGAGCGCTGAAAGTTTTCCTTAACAGTAACGAGGTAAATAATTTGTTCACTTAAATAATTTCACTTCCTTCCATCCGTAGAAAGAATTCTCCTCCCGTAAGTTATCTAAACGTCATGAATGTGCCTTTCGTCAAGCGACGCGAAAGGTTATGACCTGCTTTGTTTTATTTTCAAATTACATTTTTTCGGCGCAGAAGCTAAGTTAAGCTTGGTTCAAAATATTTTAAATAAACAGTATAATTTCTGTTTTTATTAAAATCAGTTTTGAAAAAATGATAATTGATTTTTAAAAGAATATCAAAGTAAGATTTTAATCTTTTTTATCAAATCGAAAAAAATGATTGAAAATGATTGATTATCTGCCCTTTTTTTTTTGACCAAAAAAAACAATATTTTTAATGAAAATTTCAGACGTGCTAGGAACGATTAAAAAATGTAAAAAAATACCCCCAAAATACTTTGATCTTTCCTCTTTAATAATAATATGAACATTAGACGATAAAATTTCGTTTTCGTCAAGTTCGGCATTTTTTTCATCATGCTATGCTCTTTTGTTTACATTTTCGTGGGTGAGTTGTCCCCCTTTCATTCTCACGATGTGTCTTAATCGTGTTTTCAAATTGATTTTATTAAAAAAACAACTGTATTTTTCCCATTTTCGGCCCCGTTAGAACCACCACAAGGTAATTTTATGTAGTCCTGTGAAGTTTTGTTGAAATCGGCTAAAAAAGGTAGGAAATTCGATCCAACATATAAACGTTACAGACACACACACACACACAACCTGTGTTTTATAATAAGTAAGATAAGATATATATAAAAATTGCATATATATATATATATATATATATATATAAGCAACGTTGCTAATACCCTTGGAAAAAGTGTGAATCCTCTTCTTCTCCCTCCAGCTATGGGTAAATAGCAGGACAGACTGGGTTCTATAACCTTGGATGGCAACTGGTCGAGGAGAAGGACAACTCTGAATTCAAAACCTGTGGGAGGGTGGTTTGTGTACCTTGTGGCACGTAGTGCACCAGGTCTCTGTATTCGGCCCTTCAAAAAGTGTGGATAGTCCTGCACGAAACCTTCACCACTATAATCAAATCTCATGTGCTGTTATCGGGCTGTCGGTTTCCTAGGGACTGATCTGCTTTACCCTCATACGTCGAGTCGATATATATATATATATATATATATATATATATATATATATATATATATAGTGTAATATGTTTCATAGAGGGCATAGTGTATCTTGGATTTTATATTTATCTACCTTCTCTATAGAGGTTTAATGTGACACCTGGTTTGTTTCATGCAGGGTACCTATTTATATGTGCCAAAAGTAAAAATTGTCCAATCACTGTGCCTACTATAATGCAGGCATCAAAGTATTTTGACCCTCTCTCTCTCTAGTGTAATGGGGAGTTACTGCTGCAGGTTTAGAATTCTTAGTGTTGATCTGATATAACTTCATCAGGCAAATAGATTGTATCACTTTAAGTCAAAAGGATTATTCGTGCACACTGGAACCAACAACCATAGACAGGCATCGAATGATGGATTCACCTTTATCTTCCAACAGATAATCAACACTATTGTCATTATTCAAATCTTCAGGGTCCATTTCCATGGTGACATCACACAGTTTTCTGTGAAGTGAGAGCACTAATTTCACTTCCCTCTTCTTTTTGTCTAGGTCAGTCGCTAACTGCCAGATCTTGATTTTTGCATTCCAACACTCGTAGGATTTCTTATCATCAAAAGTTGGTTGATTTTTGTAATTTTCTGATGTCATTTTTTGTTGATTTTGAACTATGATCTCTTACCAATGTTGATCTAATGTGAACATCACCAAGCAAATAGATTTATAGTTATTTACTAGGTTACCCACATCACAACCAGATGTGACACAAGGTCAAGTTTTAAAGGTAATGCTGTGAAAATATTGCCCCAGCTCCCAGGCAATAAACCAAGTAATAAACCGAGCCTCTATGGGAGAGTTACTGCCTCAGGGGAAGGCCTCCTGGGGCTTGGGTTAAAATCATGATATGAATTCCAGCCAAAGGCAAATGCGTTGACATATTCCTGGTGGAAATACCACAAGTTTATATAGAACTCAATGGGCAGAACCCATTTCAACTGCAGGTGGAACAGGTCAACTTATTAAAGCACAAGTTCGGATTAGCTGAAGATTGTCAGTCTAATACTTGTGCTTGGTAGAAAATATGTTAGAGCTGTTTAACAACTTAACACTTCCCGCATTGTTACCCTATAAACTATCCAAAAGCAGGAACCTGGCGTTATGTTACATTGACAAAAATAAGGTTACAGTACACTAGGGAAAAAAACCCACTGCATGCTCACATATAGGGTGAGAAGAGTATTGTCCTGAGAAAGGAAGTTTTGTAATCACTGAAAATTGTTGTCCTGAGAAGGACAGATTCATGGTCGTTGAAAAGTGTTGTTCTGAAAAAGGACAGTTTTGTAGTTGTCGAGAAGTGTTGTCCTGAAAAAGGACAGTTTTGTACTTGTACTTTGATCTATTGAAAAGGTACATGAAGACACTCTTCACGTTGATCCTTGGCAGATATTTGGAAAGAAACAGTTTGATCCAGTGCAGGGCACATAGATACTCTGGTCCCTTGAAAAAGTACAGAATATGCATAAATAATCTTGTCATCTTTTACAGGTTCTATATTGCTATGAGTATTTTGTTACTGTTTTTGCTCTTCTAAGTGTCGTATTCCTTTAGAATGTTTGTAGTGCTGGCTTTCCAAAATTTCTTGTCATTTTTACCTCTTAATAATTTTTTATCTTTTTTTGCTATATCTTCTAATCCCTGTTCTACTGACTAACACAAGCTCATTAGGTAGTTAAAGCACTACTGTCCTCTCTCTTGATTTTAATATGTCTTGTCAGTGCTAAATTTTCTAAGACTTCTTTCTTCATTATGTGACCTAGAAATTTCAAATCTCTTTATAATGTTAAGTATAAGTATCCTTTTTGTTTCCATTTACTCTAAAACTTCATCATTGGGTACATGTCCAGTCTATTGTATTCTCGGCATCATTCTGTAGAACCACATATCTGTTGCTTCAGGTCTCATCTTCATGTGAGAAGATTGTCCAGTATTCACTGACATATAGGAGCACCCATTCTACATAGCATTTAAGTACTCTTGATTGTAGCAGAAATAACATATGAACTTAGACAAAATTAGTTATAAGTTAGTCAAGTTTAGTAAATTATTTACTAGCCTTAGGAAAAATACAGAAGCTAAGAAAATGGGTTCCAGAAGAATTTATTAAAAGCAATCTCAAACAAAGGTTTAAACACTTGTATTTCTCTCTTTTCTAAAGACACGAGAAATTCTATGAAATATTAGCAACCAACATAAGACAAATATTAGTGGATAATATCAAGATACTTTATAGAACCCAATGCATGGATAGACCAAAAACTCTAGAAGCAATTATTATACAAATTAAACAGACCCCATTATATAAAATATATTTCATTACATGGGACAAAATCTTGAGAGTTTGTTTGAAATATTTAAAATACATATAAAAATGCATAATATTCAATACTTTCTTTTTGGTGCAAACTAATTCTCTTTAATTGTTACACACAACGTCACTCTTGATTATTTTTCAAACATTCAGCTGTATATAAAAATACCAGCATGCAACACATGGTTTTTGATAATAACTGAGCTGGTCAAAAATACTTAAAGATATGGGTCAATAACCAGGTCTTTATAAGATGATTCATGCCAATAAAAGCTGGGGGAAAATAGCACTCAGCAGTTGGCAAGAAATGGTGTCTTGAAAAGCCAATCCCATGAGCATTTTGTTCCTCAAGTTGCTGTAGTTCCCATGGCAATGCTATTTTTTGTTACCTCCCATCTCTTTCTACTCTCTCCCTATTATCCCTATAGTTCTTGGGAGACAACTATTATCCCTATAGTTCTTGGTTTCCCTGCAGTCTCAATAAACTCTTTGCTTACTTTACAACAGTAACACTCTACCTTGAATGGCTCTTGCATCTTGTATTTGGTGAAGAATTATTTATAAAAACTAAGATTGAAAATAAATGGAAAAATACAATAAAAAAAGATAGACCTTGTTAGCTTTATTTAAAATTTAACAATGTTTGGATAGATTTGTACTTCTTAAATAAACCGTAACAAATTATTTTGATAAAAGATAATAAACTAACAATAAACAGAGAACACAAAATGGAGAAAATCATGGCAAAGATCCAGGAATGCCTTGAACATCTTAACCTAGGACAGATCTATTAAGGAAAACATTTTTCTCACTGTTTGCTGGGAGTCAAAGGGAATTCTTTATTCGGAATTACAATTGGTTTATTTAAATGACATCTTGATACCTGAAAGACCTTTCCCTGGGCAAGGAAGTTGTTCAATGATTTTTATGCATGACAACACCTGTTCTCAGGCTGTGACTGTGACAAAATAAATGATTATGCAGCTGAAATTGGAAAGTTTTCCCATGTGGTGATTTCTCCACATCTGTCATCTCAAGAGTTTTACTAATTTTTTTCTATGCATCTCTTTTCTACTCTTTTATTTTAACATTTTTAGGATACTAATATACTCATCAAATCAAAACTGCAACCATTTTATTATAATGTAATAAACTGTTAAATTCTGTGCTAAGGGAATAAATGCTTAACACCAGGTGGATAATAGAAGAAAGGTTTATTGTACACAACCAGTACAATATGGTACAGTTATAGTTGTGAGTGCCACTATTTGGAAGGTTGGATGTGCTTGTGTCATCTCGCTCTCACTCTTCCTGCAGTCTCTTGTAGACAGTTGACTTTATAGGTACTTACTACCTATAGTGTAATCATTCATGGGGGTGACTGGTTATTCCATTACATCATAAACAAATTAGCTAAAATCAGGCATAAGGTCATGGATAGCCAGGTAATATATTTGGATTATTGAATAATGATTTTATGAATTTATATAATTTCTTTTTCAAAATGAGGAGAAATTTTGACAGCAGTCTTGCATGTCTTTTTAGTCTGCCAACTGATTTGTCTACTTAGATATGTCTTGGTCAGCCTATGAACTTTTCAGTCAACCTTCATACATTGTCTGGAAAGATGTATTCGCACAAATAGAATGTAAATGATTGAGTTAAATGTAGTTAAAAAGAACATCAGGTTTAGTCAAATATATTAATATCAATAAATTTTCCTCATATACAGTTATATAGACCATACATAGTCCAGTTAGATGTGATTATATAGACCAAGTAAAGTTTAGTTTATATATATATATATATATATATATATATATATATATATATATATAATGTTTTAGTTATATATAGTTGTATAGAGCATATAAAGTTTGGTCAGATATTTACTTAGAGTATTTATAGTTGAGTCAATTATAGTGATGTCCATTTTCTTTTTCTGATTGAAAAATAAATTAAGGTAAGTAAGGATAAGAATGGTTAAAATGGTTGAGCTCTTGTCAGCTGTGTGCTGAGTTGGAACAACCAAATTACTCACTTCATGAGTGGTGCTGCAAAACATGTCCAAACACTATGCCTTTGTAAGTGAAAAGAAATATTCTTTCCTTTCCGAAAGTGGGTTCATTGCACAGATGACCAAAAACCCTTTCAGGTTCCTTTATTATCATGAGAAAATGTATTTATTTTTTATTATTATTATTTTATTTGTTGATTTTATTTCATTTTCTCCATGTCATATAAGTATATGAATATAACATAATTGTGTATATAACTATATAATTTATTTGTTTTCAATTGAAAAGTTTAAAAAGTCAAGCCTCCAGGTAAATGTTTGATTTCAATAGATAGAATAAAGTATTTGTTCGATAAAAGAAATACTTTTAAAATCTACATTATTTCAGTTGTGGAAGGTATCCATAATAGTCATTAACATTTCCAGTAAGTACACAATACATAAGCTTTAGACATCACCTAATAAGCATAGAAATTGGAAATCTTAACTCTCTGTCAGTTCTGACATAGCAAATTAAGAGGGTCACTTCTTCTCTCACTAAAGTCTCAATTATATGATATTCTTCCATGGAATCAGTTTATCCAATCGATCAAACAGAATCTCTGGTTCCTGGTCAGGCTGATTGGCCCGAGTAGCCATCTTCTTCTGGCTGCATGAACGCAAGCAGGCATATAAACACTGCAATTATGCATTGCCGTCTGTGTAAGGATAAGTTCCTGACACTATGCATTGTAGCCTGAGTCACTAAACCAGTTTTATTTCATTCTCTATCTACAAGATCAAGGAATTCACCTTAAAGCACTGAACTGAAGGCCACAGTTGCTTCTATAGCATTGAGAAATTTGAGAAAATTATTCAACTGTAACATAGGTTTACGCATCAAATCACACAATGCAATCTTACCATTCGGGCTAATATTATAATGATAATTACTATCATATGCGATATTGTTCTTATGGAAATGAAGTGAACAATAATGGTTCTCCACATCTTCCCTTGTAACTCTGAACAACTTTTGACTTTTTATCATCTCTTTTACTCCCTATTCTAATATTTCTAATCTATTCACACACATTTTTGGTCGGTCACTCAATATTCCCCTCTGCTTCTCTTGACAAGAAATATATCTTGAGTGTGTAAAATTCTCCAACTCCTCTTTCCTCCGTTCTTTAAATTCCTAATTCCACTATTGTAGCTACTGTTTTCATATTGTGTTGTTTTTAGTCTATTACTTGTATAATTTTCATTATTATTTACTAAACATTTGTTAGCATAACATCAGGCCATAAACAAACAGAAGATGAAGTAAAATTGAAGGAAAAAGAAAATACTAAACAACTAACAAAGAAAATATTTAAAAAAATAATTAAACAGTCTAAGAAAAAATCTCAAAAAAATTGGAAAGCAAATCAATGAAGCCAAACTACATAGACACTGTATTGAAAAGAGAAAAATCAGGTAATATCATAGACTCAAAACCAACACAAAAGATATCGGTCTGAAAAACACTTTGAGTTATGCTTTAATACTGCTGATACTGAAAATGCCCATGGGAATCAATCATACACGAACATCTCTTTCATATAACCTATACAATCAGGAACCTGTGAAAAAACTAAAGAATACTAATTCATCATTCAACATTGAGGGCAAACTTTTGAAATAATATACACGCTCTCTCAATTTAAACTCAAGGCTGAGGACACCATCATGCCGCCGTGTCCAGTGTTTGGAATCTTCCAAAACTAAAGTTTATAAAAACATACTTGCAGTTATCCATGACTCAAGATAGATTAAATTCTTTGGCTATTTTGTCAATAGAAAATGATCTTGTAAAGAAGATAGGTATAGAAAGTGCCATGAAAAGATTTTCAGATCTAAAGCTTAGAAAAAAAAATGTAGGATAGTTAAGAGTTGATACTTAACTTGACGAGATTAATGTGTCCTTGAGGACATCTGTATATGACTTTCAAGGACACATGGCACAGTGGATAAAGGTGTTAGTTAGATCCAGTGACAGGACCCAAAAAGTGTGAGTTCGGTACCTGGTTAAGGCGGTGGAGATCTTGGAAAGGAGAATTAACAGGAGATAACTTATAACTGACATCCATTAGACATGACACATGGAAATAAAACCCCAACGAGCAAAATAAAGGGTTCTACTCAACATTCCAATCACCTGAAGAAGGCCAGAGCATACAACGGCCAAAACATTGTGATAAATATGGCAACAAAGATGAGGATGATAGTCCAAACAATGTAAATAGTGTACATAATACCTCATCTCAGAAATATAGACAGGTACTGAATGTATAACTGTTATTCCAACTGACATTCTTCTATTTTTCCTCGAGAAAATAAACTTTTATATGTTTCATTTAAAAGATGTTTTGTTAAATTTTTGGGATCCTGTCTCTCAGATAAAAACTAAAACCTAAGTAGATAGATTCCAATAAGACTCATTCCCACTTTCATCACCCTGTAAACTCAGTTAACTAAATTCACTTAGGTATATATCATAACACAATGCTTAAAAAAGCTCAACTCAAAATGTAATGAGTTTGGTCCTAATTGGATGATTAAGTACTCCAAAAACTTAGGACAGATTTACTTAATATTTAAACAAAGAAATAATTACAATAATTTCAACCTTAAATGGTCATCAAGGCAATTCTTTTTAAGTTACTATTTTAAATGAAATAATAATTTTTTTAAATGGTTTATATTGCTGCAAGTTTTATGTAATTATCTTTCAAGAAGAGATAGTTACAACTGTGATTTTGAATCAATACAATTTACCTTCCCCAAAAAGATAAGGATATACAGAGGTAAATCCTTGTAGAATGGGAAAAAAATAGACCCTTACTTTTAATGAAGAGGTATGGAAAGGTCACTGGAAGGCCTTGGACTAATGAGCATTGATAGAAAGTTTCTTCACTTATTGATAAAATAAAAGATCATAGAATAGTTAAAACAAATTTATGGCTATGTACATACATATACATACATACACACACATATATATATATATATATATATATGTTTGGAATTGGGGGTTCATTAATGACTTTGCATGTTGGCTGCTGATTCCAAGAACTTCCTAATTTGATTCTAGTTTGGTACCTTGCCAATAATAAAGCAATTACGACTAAAGATCTTTCCAATGCATTTAAGGGTCTTACATAAACCCCCACACTCTGATCTTCCAAGCCGTTGTACATATTTAGTTTGAGGGTTGTTAGCTTAATTACAAGACTGACTCCCGTTAACCTTTTTGATGCATAATTGATGTTTACCATCCTGCCTCCTTCAATGATATTCTCCTCTGTGAACTTTCTCTTGACCAATAGCACCTCCAGACTCTTCTTCCTTGAGCCTTTTCCAGTTGAGCTTATAATGACGTTTTACCATGTTCTCCCCATCCAACCCATTGATCAATACTTTTGTGGCATTCTGGATGCACAGTAATTGCAGCCTGACAAACATCTGATGGCTTAAATCGGCAACCACATGTCATTCTTCAGCCATTGTAAATACCTTTACATAAAGATTTTGCAAATTTTATTAAAGCTAAAGTAAGTCCAAAACTCTGTTGGTTTTGTTTTTAAATTTCTGGTGATTTTGTTAACCATTTTTTTTTCCTGATGAACATCCTCAACTTTGTTTTTATCAGAATGTTTTGGCTGATAAGCTCTTTGGACTTCATCTAGTATATGTTATATACTGTTTGTTAACCCGAGTTATTTACTTCCTCAAAAGTAACCAAACTTTTAAGTTTGTGATTCTAAACTTGTATGAGAAAATAGTTTCTTCTCTTGTACTTCTTACTTGTAGAATTCTCTTGAGACCTTTTGCATTCCAGTCAGCTTTGATTTTCAAACGTCTAAATGCAATGTCAATCATTATCTTTTTCTGTCTTAATTTTTATTCATTTATTGTCCTCTCACCTTAATAATATTCATCTTTTTCTCATATTCTTTCATACTCAGTAACCTCTTGCATCTTAGTGGCTTTATTGCCTTGCTTGAGAGTGAAATGATTAAAGAATTAAATATTAGGCTAACTTTTGAAAAACTACTATCCTCTTATTACACAAAATCCACTATATAATAAATATAGTATAATTTATTTATTGTGACATTCATTAACTATAACGAGAAGCATTACTTACATAAATACTAAATAAAACTTTCTTCTTGAACATCGGACATTACTTTTGCACCAACCTGATAGAGATTCACTTGCCAACACACATACGTGAGTGCAAGATAGGTACTGTATTCTCCGAAAAACAGGGCCTCCTTTCATTCAAACAATTACCATGAAAGTATTTATAGGAAAGACAGGCAACCTTACGGCAGTAAGAATGTGACCGGAGATGAGGACCTAAAGTTTCAAATAGGCAGGGACAAATATTCTTTGTGAAGAAAATTTCACCCAAGACATCTTTATTGAAACCAATTTTATTAAATATTCATGAATTTTCTCACCACTCTTTAATTTAGGCTGTGAGGAAAGTTTCATTACTAAAAGTTGTAAAAAAAACTTTTTGAAAATTTGATACACCCCTATCATTCAGATCACCTTTTGCTCTAAGGTTTGTCTTTTCACCATTGCTACCACTATCTGAACTGTCATCCATATACTCAAGCTTGTTAGGTAGGTTACTTGATATTTCCCTCTCCCTTCTTTTTTTATATTTTTTTAATTGGAATCACCCCAAGCAAGGCATTAATGCCACTAACACACAAGTGGTTACAGGGTGTGGAAGAATTAGGAACAGAAACATTAATGATGAGCAGAAAGAGAAGAGAGTAATCAGGTGAACAGTAGATAGTGATTGATATTGCATTTTAATTTTTGCAGATTAAAGTTGCCTGGAAAGTATGGAGACAGAAGGGAGTTCCACAAGTGAGAGGTGTGAGAGAAGAAACTGTTAGCATGATTAGATGAAATCTTGACACTAGTATAGTGCTATGCTTAAATTCAAAATCTCTAGGTACCACAGCAAAACACTCATTCAAACAATTACCATGAAAGTATTTATAGAAAAGACAGAGAGGCAACCTTACGACAGTAAGAATGTGACTGGAGATGAGGACCAATATTGCAAATTCTTCTTTGGAGCTCAAGAAAAATAGCAAGGGCACTGAACCATATATGGCAGCAATATTCTAAGTATGGGTGAATGGTTGATGTATAGATATGTAAGGTAAATTCTGGAAGCCAGGGTATTTTGTGCATAGGTGAATGCAATGAACCTGTCTGATATTTGAACTTTGCTCTCTGATTTCTCATTCTGAGCCACTATCCATTGCAAAACAATGCATGTCCTGAATTCCCACTTAAAGCTGAAACATACTTTTGGATTGTAAGAATCATTATTTTTTTGGTAAGTGAATTTGAACAATTTTGGGGGAGGTAATAATGGTTTTCAGATAAAATTTCTTACTAATTAACACATAGCTAAGGGACAAGGAGTGGATACCTTTCCCAATGGTAAGGAATCTGACTGGAATTTAAACCTGGCTCTCTGTTCTCTCAATCTGAGCCATTATCCATTACATCACATTCACATCCAAGCTTACAGAACATGGTATTCTCAAGCAGTCACCCATCTAAGTACTGACCTGACTTGACATTGGTTAACTTTGGTGATTGAATGAGAGCTGGTATGTCAATATGATATGATCAGAAGCTCCAGTAAATGAGAGGGATGATGAAAAAACACACATTGCTAAAAGCTAAGAAAGATAGGATGTTGTGGAGAGCCATGATCGCCCATGTCCTTAAGGTATACAGAACACAGAAGAAGAAAAATCATTGTAGAACATAAAAATAGAAGTTCAGGAAATATCATAATGAAATCCAGGTTTGTTTGTTTTTCATGATCCAAATCCAAATCTTGTCCCCTCTTGCTCCTGATGTAGGATCCCCTTCCAGACTGACCACATCTTCAGGTGTCTAGTTGTATGCACCAAACTTGGTAATTTGCAGGTTGGTGAGGCTGTTTAACCCATAGTTGGTGGTTTTAAATTCAATGTTTTCCTTCTCCTAAATTAGTTGTCAACCAGGACAATAGAACCCAGTCTGTCCTATTATTTTACTCATAGTTGGGGAGAAGAGATGAATTCATACCTTTTCCAAGGGCATTTGCACATAGGTGAATGTAATGAACTCAATTTGAACACAGTTCTCTGATACCACAATCTGAACTACTATCCATTAAACTACCATGCCTCTTCCAGTTCCTCATTTATTTATCAAAAATTTTATTTATTTATAACTTCTCTACTGGTGAAATGAAAAGATAAAATCAAGAAATACTTAAGAATCTCCAAAAGTGAAGAAATTTTTATATTTCAAAAGAAAAACTCTTAAATGCCAATAAGATTCTCTATTGGAAAATGTAAATAATAATAAAGGTACTAAAAAGAACAAAAATAACAAACAATTCCCAAAACTTCAATTCCAGATGAAATGCCTTCTGATGGAAATTGACATTTGTCACAAAGATAAGTAGGGAAGAAAGACATTTATAATATCAACATAATTTTAAAAAGATTCCGAAAAGGTTAATATCAGAGTTGAAGAAAAGTAAGAAGCTCATTACACAATATTTATGGATGAGAAAAAAAATCATTATTCCTTGTTCCTCATTCCTACTAGTTTTTTTATATAAGGTTGGTGCAAAAGTAATGTCCACTTTCAAGGTCTATATTAAAAATGAAAAAGCCCATGATTATGTAAAAGTTTATTCGTTAACTGTTGTAATCCAGGAAGAGGTTACTGAATAGAATAATCAAATGAAGGTTGGTAATGATTGATAATACTTAGGACAAGAACAACACATATAACATTCACCAGCAGTGTGTAGAAGGAGTAGTCAACTACTAAAAGTAAGTCAATTCCACAATGAATCTCCAACTGCAGATCAGCATAGAGTATTTACTACTGTATTCATGTGAATAGGGACATACCCATTATCGTCCGTAGGTATGCTACGACATTAACATAATCTCTTTGCTTTCTAAAACATCATTCCATTTGTCAACAAGCTTATAAATGCCATGTCTGTAAAATTCCTTAGGTTTTTAAACAAAATATGAATTCAACTCATTTTAAACCTCTTCTATTGATATCAATCTAAGATCATCCAAATGATTCTATAGTCCCCTGAAACAATTGATAATCAGAAGGAGACAAGTCAGGAGAATATGGTGGGTGAAGCAATATTTCCCAACCAAGCTTTTCCAAAAGATTTTTACTTTGCTGAGTTGTGAAGATGAGCATTGTCTTAATGGATAATGATACTCTTTCTGTTCATAAGGAAGGTACCTTTGGTTCAAAGTTGTTTTCAAAAAATGAAGTTGATGACAGTATAGATTAGCTGTAATTTTTTGATTGTTGTTCATAATGGACAATTCCTTCAATACTCCACCATACACCCAATATGATCTTCTTTGGATGAAGTCCTCTTCTTGGTTGTTGAACAGATCTTCTTCTTCAAATGATCCCCAATTGGCAGCATTTAACATTATGGTAAATGATCCTTCTCAACACTTGTAACAAGCCTACCGAAAAAAGGTGCCTGAAGGTGTCATGTAATCAATGATTCACAACAAACAACATGCTGTTGCATATTCTCTGGAGACAGTTAATGTGGGACCCATTTGCCAACCATTGAAAAAATTCCGGACCTTTATAATTGGCATAATATGGTTGTATGGTCTGTTAAATTGTTTTGCAAGTTTCTTAAAGGTAATGATAGGATTATCTGTGAAAACAGCTTCCAACTTTTTGGAATCTTTTATTTTGTTTGCTTCTCTTTCAAACTGAAATCCTCACTTCAGCAACATGAAAACCACCTTCTGCAAATTCTTTCACTCACTGCATCATCTCGATAAGCGCTCTGAATAGACTTTGATGCTGCATGTGCACTGACACATTTATGAAACTCATACTGTAAGATATGTCGATTGAGGTCTTTAGATGGGACAACATGGGTGTGAATATTGTGGAAGATCATGAAAAATATTTTTATAATCTGAAAGAGAAAAGTATAATTTATTTCTTGTGACATTTTTTACCTATAACGAGAAGCATTACTTACATAAATACTAAATAAAACTTTCTTCTCGAACATCGGACATTACTTTTGCACTAACCTGATAGATTCACTTGCCGACACATATACATGCGTGCAAGATAGGTACAGTATTCTCTGAAAAAAGGGGACTACTGCTGGACCTATGTCTACCTTTTGTATTCTTGTGCAAGCCAGATCTATATATACCTTTCTGTTGTTTATCAAAATGACCAAATTTAGCATTGAATAACATGGAAGAAGTTGATAGGCTGTTAAACAAACTAAACATAAAAAATACATAGATGTAGCCAGAAAAACTTTTTCAAAGAGAAAACTTACCAAATAATCTCACTACATATATATATATATATATATATATATATTGCTATTTATCTCTCTCATATATATATATTTATATATATATATGTCGAAACTCCTAAATGTAGCCGTCTCTTCTACTCTAATAGCTTCATGTCTCGCACCTCTCGCCTGTGGAACTCCCTTCCTTCTCCTGTTTCCCTGTGAGCTATAATCTCCAGCTATTCAAGTGTATTGTCAATCGACATCTCCAGTTGCCTTGATCTATCCACTACCCTCATCCTTTCTTCTATTACTCCTATCTGATCTTGCTCTAAATTTTCTGTAACCCCTTGCGTCCTAGTGGCTTCCCGCCTTGCTTGGGGTGAAAAAAAAAAAAAATATGAGAGAGAGAGAGATTTTAAAATTTGCAATAATTTCAGAGGAAAAGTGATTGATATCAGATATAAATTGTCTTACTTCAATGTGATCTTCAGACCAAATCTGAAGATCACATTGAAGTGACAGTCAATAGGCAGTGTTGATTCCTTTGGCCAACCTGTTGATCTTTCTCTCTTTATCTCTCTCTCTCTCTCTCATGACACCTTGATGCAATTTATTCCATCATAAATTTGGAAACAGCACACCGTACTGCTTGGAATTTGTGTTTGAAGCTCCAATTCAAACATTCCAGATTGTTTTGGTCTCAATCTGAGGACAGTGCAGAGTTTAATGAGTCTAATGGTAATTACAATTATGAAGGTACGCCAGCTCAGAAAACTCACCCTGATTGTTCTGATAAGAAAAGAACTCCTTAATTTGTTAGTAAGGGCTTCAGACTCAACATGGAAGCATACAGAACATGCCTTGAAGAGGAATTTTGTGCTGCCCTGGGTCAAGTGGGTGACTGCTGGAAGACACTATGTCTGACAACAAGACTCTGTACCATGCCACACAAGCAGGAGAACCCAGTCATGGCCATCAGACAATTTCTGTGACTGCATCACCCCTTACATCTTGCCATCTAACTTCCAAGACTGCAACCCCCTTATTATTATGTGTTGGGTGCAGTTGAGCAAGAGACCAACAAAACTCCTTGTAACACCAAAGATGAACTGAATGCAAGGATTATGGCAGCATTCAACAACTTAAAATAGAAGAGCATCCAGAAGGGTTGCAGACATCTGGAGGTTGTGGTTGAAGCCAATGTTGATTTTATTGAATACATTTACTCTTTAGTATTTCAAGAGATTTTTGTTTAATTTTGGTAAATATATCTGTTAAAATGAGATGTCAGTGATATTTTCATTTTTGCAGAATTTAGATGAGAATTTATCCATTGTAACCTATAACTCTACCTACATGTATATATCTACAACTATAGCTGTATATTTAATATTATGTCTCTCTCTCTCATATATATATATATATATATATATATATATATATATATATAAACACATGTATCTATTCCTATTTATGTGTGCATAAGTATACACATAAAACCATATATAAACATATAAGTCTCTACCCTAAAGTTCATTGAATCAAGTAGTTAAAACACTTGCTGAACCTAACTTCCACTTGACACTATTCCTTTTGAAGTAGTTGCCTCTGGCATAGATACAGTAATCCCTACATTTTTTCCAAGATTCCATGCACTGCTTGGAGTCCTCAATTAAGACCATGACAAGAATTTCCTGTGATTCTGTTTGGTCTTTTCAATCATGACAAAATGGTACTCATTTTTTCACCAAAATAGCCCTTTGAAGATCAGTAAAATGTCACATGGTACAAACAGTGGGGAAAGGAAATGATGGTATTTTCTTTTCTTTAGTCAGAAGCTATCAATGATTGATTTGTGGATTAGAAGTTTGTCATAGTGGAGAACCCAATTGTTTTTTATTTTATCATTTTCAGATATTTGTACCAAATAGGATCTTTTAAGCTCTTCAATGCTTACAGTAAAATTGTCATTTACACTTTAATCAAAATGAATGAAATTCTTATATATAGTACTTTGGATATCTGAAAATAAAAGCATGATTGAAATTAACATGACATTGCAGTTAATTTGATTTCTGTGTAGGGTCACATTGATTTTGTTGATATCCACCACAACTACTTCTTTCTCTCTGAGTCAAAGCCATAGCAATTTGATTCATCACTAATTACATGGGGTTATATATAGACTGGTTTTTGAGTTTTCTGCATAAATGACAGCAGAATGATGTTGTTTCTGGATATTACTCAGTAGTATTAGAACAAACTTGAATGCAACTTCTGTTCAAAATGTCTGCTAAATTATATCAAATGGTTTTACACAAATGTTCTTTGATTCTGAAAATTTTGTTGATAATTTTCCTATGATTTGCATTGGTAGTGACAAGGCACTTTTGTGATGTAGTATTTTCAACCATGCATTCATTGATATCAATAGACATTTATCCATACTTGATGAGGTTGTACAATATAAAAGATTTTCTTTGGCTGATAACATGATCTCCAAATGCTTAAATATTTCATAACATTATCTGCAAATGCTTAAATATTTCTGTGGCTTTCTGAAGCAATTCTTCTAAGGTTAAGGAAAATTTGATGCAGTTTCTTTGTACTTTAAGGTCTTCCTATTCAGATGGAAATGGAAATCAGTGAAACACTGTAACTCAGTCTCAAAGATTTTTAGTGTTTCACATATTGGCTCATATTACATTCAGATTGCATAAGCTCTCCATCCATCCATATCTTTCTCTTTCCCTCACTCTCTCTCTCTCTCTGTTATCTTTATTTTCTCCCAAAACTAAAGCCACAATACAAAGCTTAGAATGACTCATAATCAAACATAATAGACAGTGTAATTTTAACTGTTGTTCTTAATTGCTTTTTAAAATATAGGAGTCCAAATATGGTATTTTGTTCTAATTCATAATAGACAAAAAAATGGCTAAGTCAAGCACATGTGTAAAAATAAAAAAAATGTGCCAAAACTAAATGGTTTGAGATATCTTGATAAAATAAAAACTGCTAAGTTTCTTTAATCATGTAGATTAACAAAATGTAAGCAGATAACACTTAGCACCTGTTTGAAATTTTCATCTGTGATACCTACTGTTTAACAATATATGTTTGAATAATGATCTCCTGTGCCAATATACTATATATATATATATATATATATATAATGTATGTGTGTGTGTATATATATATATATATATATATATATATTCTCATGCATACACAACTACTCATGTATCTAGTATACGTGTGTGCCTATATATATATATATATAATTATTTAAAAATATAATTCCAACGCTACATAAGAGTTCTCATGTTTCAAAACAAGAGCCGAAAACTTCAATATAATTATTTGAATTAAATTGAATTAAAGTACTAAGCTCTGTTCCATCTTCAAGCAAAATTTTTACTGGAATAACTTATTCCTGAAATTTACACGTTTTATAAGCATATTCATTATTGAAATTAAGATTACTATGGTAAATTATATTTATGCTCTACTTTTGTATCGAGCACTATTTTTGAAAAATAATAACAAAAATACTAAAGAACTTTGGATTATTTACCTAACGAGTTCTTTCCTATTTTCTATATATTTTTACACACACACACACACATATATATATATATATATATATATATATATATATATATATATAAATAAAGAATTATATTTATTTTAAAGCATTTTCATTACTTCAATTTGATTGGGTAAATGTTATTTCCTTAAAAAATAAGGAATAGTAGACTATTGCTGGACTGTTTGTAACCAAGCAGTAAAACACACCAGATCAAACTGTGGTTACTCCCACAAGGGAGGATGCAAATTTGTTTCCTTCCAGAGAGTATATGTTCTTTATTGAAATTTCTCAAATATGTAGGCTGATAAAGATAATACACAGTTTAAAATAAAATAAAAATGGGGCATCTATTTCAAACATATGTATCCACTATGATAACATTAGAAGTAATATATATAAACATACATATATACACAAATATGCAATAGCCTCAACTGAGCAATGATGATGGCTGTTACTTCATTTTAGGAAATGCTGTTGATTCATTCTCAAATAGGGGTAATGAAGATATTGCTTTTAATCCTTCTAGATTGTTAATTCGTTTGCACAGATGTGGCAATGTCGAGTGCCTTGTGGAGTAGCTGTGATATTTGTATTCAGGTGAACTTATGTGTGGTGACTTTTTGAGGACTGCTCTACTTAGATGCAATTGCATTCATTATGCATTGCATCAAATTTTGTTATGACATATTTGAAAATTAACATGAAGACCCTGATAAAATCTCTGAGGTTTTCATGCTCAACACAATTCTGCTCATAGTCTCCCTTACCATTGCACAATGCTTTCCTCCAGGATGAATGATCTAAAGAAAGGTTTCACCAGTCATTTTGTATGATGTTGGACTTCAATTGCGAAATACATACATCAGTATGGTTAATGGTAACTGTAATGAGTATGCATGGAAGCGTCCTCGAACTGTGTGTGTGTGTGTTGTCGCTGGGCACACCTTGGAGTACCATAATGGACTCGACCGAGGACTACAAGAAGAAGACGCATGAGTCATTTGGCGTCTTTTCTTGGGCGACAAAAGCCGTTGCGGTCAGTTGTCCATCAGCAGCAGTCTTGGGTGCCGTTTTGCTCATTTGCTGTCATAAAGTGTTCATTCGGAAGAGAAGGCATTTATTTCAGGTTCGCAAGAAGGTGTTCGTTTTTGTGTCGCAAATAAGCATTCGTTTCAGGTTTGCAAGAAGGCATTCATTTCAGGTTTGCAAGAAGGCGTTCATTTCAGGTTTGCAAGAAGGCGTTCGTTTCAGGTTTGCAAGAAGGCGTTCATTTCAGGTTCGCAAGAAGGCGTTTGTTTTGTGTTGCAAGAAGTTTTTTGTTCCCCCCCCACCTCGTTTTCTCGCACAGTAACCTCTAGGATAGTGATTTCTTGTGCCTTCTCAGGCTAATATTCTCAGCTGATATGAAATGGGAAGACTATATTGAATCCATTACTCTGTTGCTAAGAAAGTTGGGTCACTAAGTTATGCTAGATAGTTACCCTTTCCAGAATCTATCTTTCATATCTATAAGTCTATAATTCATCCATGCATTGAATATTGCTGTCACATATAGTCCAATTCTCCTGATATATAAAATCCAAAGAAGAATCAGCAATATTATTAGTCCTGATCATGCATCTCAGATTCAGTCACTTTTCCACCACTGTAAATGATTTCATGGTAATTGTTTGGATGAAATCTTTGCTATGGTACCTAGACTTTAAGCACAGTACTAGACTGACAACAAAGTTTTCATCAATTTCCAGTTGAGTTGCCTAAATTTAACCATAGGTTCTATGATAAAAGTTTCTTTTGTCACACTTCTTGCCTGTGGAGCACTTTTCCAGCTCCATGCTTTCCACCCAACTTTGATCTTCAAAAACTTTAATGCAATGTCAGTCATTACCTACTGTCTTCCTGATTACTCTTATTCTTCTCACTACTTAATACTGTTTCTGTTTTCTAATTCTTTCACACCCAGTAACTCTTTGTGTCTTAGTGCCTTGTTTGTGGTGAATCTGCTTAATATATATATAATGCCATAACCAGATTTCTCTCCATTTCAGATTAACTTTTAAAAATTATAAAACACTGAAACCGGGTAAAGTTACTCTAAATAAATATTCTTTTATATATATATATATATATATATATATATATATATATATATATTATATATATATATATATATATAGAGAGAGAGAGAGTGTGTGTGTATAGTTACATAATAACAGAATTCATTATGCTAAAAAAAATAGTTGACCAGGTATTTCTAAAAGATAATTTTTTAGGCAAGATTCTTCTTCTATGTGCCAAGTTCATTCAGGAATTGGGCAATCTTGGCTCTCTATGACTTTCTGTCCTTTATAACCCTTAGAAAAGTTGGGTCATTTTGCCATATCTCCTAAACCCTGTTCTGCCAGCCATTTACACAAGCTCATTATGTAGGTTATGCCTTGCTCTCCTCTGGAGACAGTCTTATTAATTTCAGTGATCAGTATCATGAAATGACAGATTAATAATAATATTAAATAGAATATTATTTCACTCTACTCAGAGTTTTGTAGATTTTAAAATCCACTCCTCAAAAGATAAAAGTATTTGCATACAATCATATACATAGAGAGTTTATATATAACATACACATTTTATTTGAACTTGAATATTCATGAGTCTATCATACCAAATATCATGGTTCTGCATCAAAGTTGGAAGGTCATTCAATGGTATTCAGTGTAATAATATTATTGGTCAATATAGGGGTGTGGCAAGGTGCTGTAGTGAACTACCACAGAGAGCAAAGAATTCAAGGGTTGCATGTATTTTTCTAATGTTTGAATAAAATCAAGAATACAATAACTTACCTCCAGTGCGAATAAAGATTCAAACATGCCTCATATATAAACTCTCCAAAGAATAAAGAAATGGCAGTTTCGCAGTTTACATATTTAAAATAGATAGATCCTGGAGTAAGATATTCTCTTGTGAGATTATCTTTGTGCATATGCAAATTTTGGCTATCAATGATAAACAAAAACAGGGAAAATGAGGTGACAGCAAAATGGTTTGCTGCTGTGTTGAACCAGTTACATGTGTTGCAGACAGTAGAGTGTTACGAAATTGATTGTTGTCATTGTTTGCAAGTTTAAAGATTTTTTGCTACAGGTGTCCAGAACAGTAGATCACTTGCATGTTCTTGTTTTGCTTGCCAGTGTCCTGCAATGTGCAATGTGCATTCCTGTAAGATTGTAGAAATGTCAGGGATGGGTCCATAGAGTTGTGATTTAGGTGGATGTAATCTCCAAGAGATAAGTATAGCTCTCAGTGTCTGAGTGAAGGTCCATCTAGCTTAGACTCAAGGGTTTTAGTTAAAGTACAAGTAGAAGCAACATCTGTCTATATTTCTGAGATGAGATATTATGTACAGTATTTACATTAGTCGGAATATGGCGACAAAGATGAGGACAATAGTCCGAATAATGTAAATACTGTAGAAGCAACATATATTAAAACTGCCTCTACAATGGTTTGAAAGAATCTTCATTTAAGATCTGATTTCCAGATTTCATCCATTTTTATGAGTACCCCAAATAAACACATACATACACATGCAAAATCTCTCACTTTGTGTGTGTATATATATATATATATATATATAACAATATTTTTATATATCAAGAACAGTATTACGGTAATTTATGACAAAGTGGAAAAATCTTTTTTAGTTTAAGTCCAAGCAGAGTGGAAAAACATTTTCCACTTTGTCATATATATTGGGTTTTTGTAAATGAGTTATTTGTTAATAAAAATTCTTGTTTTGCTTCCTTTTTTTTAATAAAAATGTTATTTTATTTTCCGTTTATAGAAATGCATTTCGATAATCATACACTCCAGAATAATCCTGTAAAAGTGTTATTGTTGAATTGTTAGGATTTCTTTTCATGATAAATATTGTTTAATAAACGCCTGATAATTATGCACAAACCCAGTATATATATATATATATATATATATATACACACACATATATATATATATAGAGAGAGAGAGAGAGAGAGAGATAGCGATCAATTTAGGAGAAATTCATGAGAAATTTGCAATCTGATGACCCAATGGTGAAAGTTGTCATATTGTTTCTCATCATTTTTCTTAATATCATAAATTTCTTTACTTTTGTTAACATTAACCAGTTCTTTATACTTGTTACCCTTTTTTATACAGTGGTATAATATGGCAACAACTTATAAAGCTTTATCTTACTGATTCATCATTAGAACTGAAAAACGTTATTTTATTTTGATGGATGGTTAGTGAGAGGGGAAATGGGATGTGCTGATTTTATTACCAACTTTAATCAAGATTACACACATTTACTGCTACAACCTGTTCTACTACTTCCACAGAGTTGAAACATCCTCATTTCCCCAGTGTTTCAAATATAAGTCAGTAGTTTTACTCAGCTTTTTCCCAAGAACTGCCACATTGTGGAACAGACTTTCAAATGGGTTCTTCCCTCAATACTAAATTGTTAAGATCTTGAATCAATTTCAAATTATCTATCATACTTATCCTCATAACCTTTACATTTTATCACTTTCTCCACCTCTCAAACCTTACTCCTCATTCATCATTACAATAACCCCCTATCTTGACTGGTTCTTGAACCTTTTATTAATTTACTTATTCATGCCTCCATGGATATATCAATAATATGTCATGAAAAATACCCATTTAACAATTTAAAAAATAAACTTTAAAATATTGTTACTGTATATAATTGAGTAGGGTATAAATTTCTATGATTATTTTTTTTATAGATAAAACAGGAAGTTGCATTAAACACAGGCAATTTTTTTAAAGTGGTTAAAAATCATCTGTTTTTAATGACTGGTTGCACTATGCACAGGCAAATTTTTCAGAAGGTTTTGACATTCATGGGAATAAATTTAGAGGTTTCACTATGAAAGAAGTCAGCTTTATATACAAGTATATATCGTATATTCTTTTTAAAATTTCCTGTAACAGCTCCCCATATTTTCTACATGGCCCAACTTCCATGCTTCCCTCTCACAGAATGCATCAAGATTTTTTTTTTTTTTTAAATCATTTGTCTTATCAAGCCAAAAACACCTGGTAGTGGAGGAAGAAGTGGATTCATGACTTCCCAAAGTGCTGGGGGTAGTTCTGCCAAACACTGCAAAATGCCAAGCAAAAATAATGACATAATCAAGATGTTGATGGTTGACACTGCTTCAAATAAAAAGGTTAGGAAAGAAGACATCATCAGTTCTGGAAAGAACAATAACAGCTACTGGACTGGAATATTTTGAAGAGAAAGATTTGATAGATTTTAACCAACAACATCACTGGCTGCTCATTCAATTAATGCTGAGAGTTTTCTTTTAAGGAAATGGCTAATATTACCATTGGTGCTTCATGAAGTATTCTTAGCAGCATTTCAAACACAGTTTGCCAGTTCTGTGTTCTCCTCTTGATATCTATAATGTTACTCCTTTTCTCTCTCTTTCTCTCTTACAGAGAGAGGGAGATATATAGAGAGAGCAATATAAATGCATATATGCCTCATCTATTGTAATGTCCATTATTTATCCTGGCCAGATGGTATGAGCATGCAATGTCAGAATATTAATAAGATCTGTGCAGGCATCCTTAAATTCACTCTCGGTGTACTGTAATCCATTATTTATCAATATGCAATACAATGCACATCTGGTGCAGATTTTTACTTGTAGATAAGTTTCTCTAACCAACAATATATACCTTCTTGTGAAATGGTGGGCTTCAGGAAAAAGAAGTAATGAATACCATATTGCCTATCAAATAAAGAACACATTTTTCTATAAGGATTATCAGATAAAGCATACATTTTTCCATATTGTCTGTCAGATAAAATACAGTTTTAAGGTATGTTATATTTATGAGTAAAAGTTTTCTGTATCCTAGATAGAGTGTATGTAAATTTAAGAGCGGTCATTAAGGTCAACACCAAGTGGTAACTGTTTATTTCCTGCTTGAATGCCATAATCAGGCTACATGTTTTGAATAGTAGCTCAACTATTTGTATATGCTTGTCATCAGTACCTCATTGGTAGCAAGGTCAGATATTTATGAAGAGGTGATTGTGAGGAACCTAAAGCCACCTCTTCATTGGTGTTCCCACGTCCACCCTGACCTGCTAGCACCTGTTAGGTTCCCAGCTATGGGCAAATATCAAACCCTCAAAAAAAAAAAAAAACCTCTATGAAAGTATAAAAATAAATATTTATAGTAAAGATTACCAACAATACATTTTATCTGTACTTGAAGGCATGCAACTGCATTCAAAATATTTAGATTTCTTCATTAAATATTCCACAGAATTTGATATGCCACTAAACAAAATCAACCAAACAACCAACATGAAAGAACTTTTTCATGACATCAGTTCATATAATATCCTACAATTTCTTTAAGAATTAAAAAGTATATTCCAAAGTATAACTTCAACAAAACTACAACATAAAACACACATATCATTGCCTGTAGTAATTATGTCCACATAAATATGTATATGTACAATTATGAAAGCAGAGTAACATATATTGTATTTTTATTACTTCAATGCTACCAAGAAAATTAAATTACGGCATTAAAAGGCCCATAAGTAGTTATGCTGTTAAACAACAAAAATATAAATTATTAAGGGTCAGAATGTTGTGATTTTAATGTTATTGCACAGGGCTGTTAGTTAACTTTTAACTCGTTTATTTATTATCAATTTCTTTAGCGTACTTTGTAATTACTCATTAATTATTCACTACTAATTATTATTATTTAATTTACTTTGTGGGCACTTGTACAGTTTGTTAATTTGTTTATTATTTCCTTTATAATTTAATTTATTTTTGGTGGGGAGGTTAACTTATTTTTCTGTTGAGTTTAAAGTATTTGTTTTGTTTGAATTATATTTCATTATCTGTGTTGTATATCATGCATATAGTTGCATTTTTCTTGGTAATGTTTTACGAGATATTAACTTTAAATTTTGATTTCCAAGTAATTTAGTAAATTTTTTGTGTTTGCATTTTAAGATGATCACTTATTTAGTAATTTGTTTTGATCTGGGAAGGTTATTATAGCTATTTTCTCCTTCAGACTAATTTTTGGAGTTATAGATGTAGGATTGTGCTGTTTTCCTTATTTTCTATGATATTTTTGTTTCCAGGTTCTTTCACTTACTCCTATGTCTATTTTTTCTTTGTAATGTTTTTATAGTGGCTTGGTATAATATAAAGCATTGCAGACATTTCCTATTTAAAGGACATTCATGCTTTATTCCGCAGTTATATGTGAGTATGGTTAGTGTGGGTGATTTGTTGGTTATTCTTTTGTTGTGCTTTTTTATTATTTGTGTGATATTCACAGTGCAACTGCAGTTGATTTATAATTTGTTTTTATATCTTGTGGAGGGTGTTTGATGGGGGTAAGTGTTTCTGGTTTAAATTAAAGAAGACTTTACTTACATTTTTGTTTTTGTTTTTGTTGTACAGTGGGTTAAACTAAGTGTTGTTCCCTTTTCTGTTTGCTTTTTTTCTACTGTGTATTTGTGTAGTTGAAACACTATCTTTTAGAGCTGCTTCATAATCTTTTGGGGCTTTGTTGTAGATAGTTTCATTAGAAAAACTGTCAGATAATCTATGGTTAATTGATTGTGGTATCTTCATGATATTTGTTGACTGGTGGTTGGAAGAAAAGTGGATGGATGGAAAGTTTGTTTTCTTTAGATTTTTGATATGGCTGATATGTAACTTTCCTTAGGTCGAATGTGACAATTTCCTGTCTTTTGTAGCTTTTATGATGTTTACCTTTTTGCTATCCCTCATAAACCCTGTTCTGTTATCCATTAACACAAGCTTTATTAGGTAAGTTGCTGCTTTCCTCTATCACTATTGTTTTCAATATGTCCTTTCAGTGTCAAATATTCAAAGCCTTCTCATGTGCCCTACAAATTTCAACTATCTCTTCCTAGTGTTATGTAGAACTATCCTTTTTGTTTCCATTTGTTTTAAAACTTTGTTGTTGCTCATATGTTGAATCCATGATATTCTCAGCATCCTTCTGTAGAACCACATTGGTATTACCTCAAGTTTCTTCATATGTGTGGAGATGATTTAGCATTCACTGCTATATAGGAAGACTATTACATCTCAGTTCAGTACTCTTTTTTTTGTTTCTAATGAAATGTTCCTCTTTCTTAATACTTTTCTTAGTTTTTGGAAGGCATCTTTTTCTATTCCATTGACCTTAATATTTTTTGTTACACTTTCTGTTCTCTGTTAAAACCCTTCCCAGATATTTAAATTGTTGTACTTGTTTGATTATGGTATCTCAAATTTGTAATTTACATATTGGTCTGTTCCTGACAACCATGCATTCTATCTTCTTGCAATTGATGTTTAGTCCTTTGTTCTTGCTTTCCTTCATTACCTTCTACAGGAGTTCTTGTTGTCTCCTTTTTGTATCTGCTATCAACATTGTGTAAGCTGCATGTCTAATATAGTTAAGATTGTGAACAGGAACAGGTTAAAATATTTAAAAAATGCAACTACCATATATACTCAGGCATCATGCAACATTTGAAGACCTAATTTTGCAGTTAATTTTAAGGGGGTTGCATCATACATGAGATAAACTTAATGTACTGCTGGCCCTGTTGACCACATTATATATCCATTTAGTGTCGTCAAATTAGCTTAAAAAATTAGATTTTCCAAGATCGCATTATATGCAAGTATATATGGTATATAAAATTGCTATAATAGCATTTTTATTTTTTCAGAAACACATCATCTCTTTACTTAACTACTTACTTAATGATTGGAGCTTATGTCTTGATCTTGTTTACACAAACCCACTTCAAACATAGCATGTCTGAAATGTGGTCAGGTACAACTTCTTACTTAATAACCAGTTTGTTTAGCAATCAGTTCATTGGAAAAGTGTCTGTACTAAATATTTCTCTCAAATAGTAAGTGCATGTTCTACACCAGAGAATATGTTATTTAGAAAAGGACAAGAGAAAACGAGACTATCAAATTAGTATTCATGTCTTTTTCATTCTTTTCCTTAGAGAAAACTAGAAAGAAAGTTGTGTCAGAACTGATTCTCAAATGTAATTAAATATTAAAATCAGTATTTATGATTCTGTAAGCCTCTACTCTTTTTTTCTTTTAATTTCTGAATAGGTAGTTATCACCAAAGTGGGAAAAGGTGATATGAGGAATAAAATCATAACTGAGACATATCTGATTAAAACTGCAGCATAAATTCTTATTTATGGGAAGTAAATTTACTGTTACGAGTTAGAAAGATAAATGCTCTAACCTGTATACAATGACAGGGCCTCGGTGATTGCTTTTACATTTGGTCTGGTGCTCCTGCTATATTGTTTAGAAATTCTCGAGGTGGTGTGATGGCTAACAAGCTTGTCTCACTAGAACAATTATGACTGAGTAGTGAGTTCGATCCTCACTGGATGCTCCCTACTTTTGGCTTTGTGCCAAATTTAAGCTACACTTGGAAAATCATTATATTTAGAGATTCTTGATAAAAACCAATGACCAGGACCAATAACATTGGTCCTGATCTTGCATCCCATCTTCAGTCACTTTCGCACTGCTGTAATATCACTCCCCTGCATTTTTTACAAATGTTTTCATTGTAATTGTTATGATGAACTTTGCTCTAAGGTACCTAGATTTTATAAATTTAAGCACAGTACTACATTGGCAATTAGGTCTCATCATTTTACTGTTGAATTAACTAGATATGACCGTAAGTTCTTTACTAACAGTTTCTTTTCTTGCACTACTTGCCTGTGGAACTCTCTCCCAGTTTTTTACTTTCCTGCCAACTTTGATCTTTAAAAATTTAAATGCAATGTCAATCATTATCTATTGTTTTCTTGATTCATCTTTTATTGCTCTTGATCCTTAATAATGTTTTTCTTTTCATTCACAGTCAGTAACCTCTTGTGTCTTAGTGGCTTTTTGTCTTGCTTGGGGTGAATTGATTACAAAAGTAAAGTTAGTATGTATATGTATGAGAACATTCTGAGGTGATAATTGACATGTATGCATCAGAATGATTGAGCAAGAAGCTACAAAAACGGATCTGTTTGGAGTCCTCTAACAATGGGATAATGATTCTATTCTCTGGAATTTTTAGATGGTTAAAAATTCTTGAACAGTCTTTCCTTCTTTTTATCTTTTGCTTATTCTTTTTTTCTATGCCATGTTCCCTTCAGGACATAGGCAGTCATGACTCCCCAGAGGTTTCTCTTGTTTATTTGTGAATTGATATGCATTCTTGGGGAAAATAGTAGTTTCTCATTGTCTTCTCCATAGTTTGGTATATATAATTTTCTTTTACTTAGACTGGTTGCTTCAGACAGCAACAAGTCTGAGATATAGGAAATTGGTCTACTTTACTATTTAACCCATATTTGGGTGTAGAGAAGATACAGATGCATGACTTTTCCAAGGTCATTAGTACAAAAGTAAAGACTATTTTGTTTAAAAGTCTCCTGACAGAATGCTTACTGATCATTACAATCTTAATCTTTTCAAATCTAGAGTCAACTCTTATCTATTGTACATATTCTCATAAGCTCCTCTTTACAACAACCTTACTCAGTATCTCTCTAACTTGAATAGCTCTTGGGTCTTGTTTTAGGTGAGTTTTTAGTTAAAAGAACAGATCAGCCCAGAATTTGAACTCAGCTCACTAATTCTACTATGCTACATATATATTCTGCTTTTTATGTTTATTTAAACAATAGAAATAAGAAGGAAAGAATGATGAAGAATTGCTTTAAATAAGTCATTTTCTTTTATATTTTATCATATTTTTTTGGTGCTTTCAATTTGGCTGTTAGAATAAAAAGTAACAAAAGTAAGTTGAAAGATTTCTTGATTAATTCACTTTCTACAGTTTCTCAACCTTTTACAGGTTATTTAAATTTATATTTTATTAAATTAAATTTTATATTTATTAGATTTTATATTTCTTAAATATTTCTTAAATTATATTATTAAATATTTATTAAATTTTATATTTATTAAAGTAAATTTTATATTTTATCATACTTTTCATGCTTTCAATTTGTCTGTTATAATAAAAAGTAACAAAAGTAGGTTGAAAGATTAATTCATTTTTTACAGCTTATCAACAATTGCAGGTAATTTAAAAACAGAAAATATTTTTAGATTATAAGAATTATTTTGTTGAAGATAATGATGGTTTAGTGATATAGTCTTACCAATTAATCCATAGCTGGGGAGGAAAGAGATCTTTCCTAACGGTATTTTTTGTAAATATAACTAACTGGAATTGGAACTCCACATTCTGATTAACAATTCAAAGCCATTATCTGTTACACCACCTGCGTATCTAAGATTACAACATCTGCTGTACTGTTTTGTTATTTATATTCAACTTTTTAGCTGTCAGTTGCACCATTAATTTTCTATTTGAACACACCAAGATACATGCACAATGTTCATTTGCATCTTTTCTTTGTGTTTTTAGCTGCCTCTTTCTTGTGTCTGGTGCATAACATCTTGTTCCCTGAACCAACTGTGCTATGCAAAAACACTCTATTTCTTTACAGCATGTTCAACATAAAACATTTTTACTAATCTGGACACACAACCTGATGCTAATCTGCTGCTCCAGATAACGTTAACTCATTTTCCACCAACAGTATAGCATATGAATGTAAAACTTCCTTTTGTATGCATGAACAAATTAATGACTCATCTGGTTCTGTCTCATAAAAGCAAAAAGTAGAAAATTTTTCTGTAATTTACTACTCCAAATGCACACTTGCCATTCTAGTAATTATACTGCTGCACCTTCTGTGTGTGTGTGTGTGTGTATATATATATATATATATATATATATATATGCACATAGCTGAGTGGTTAGAACATTCACTTTCTGACCATGAGATCTCACCATGGTTGATTTATCAGGAAGGAGAGGGGAAATCCCAGCATGGAAAGTGCCTGAAAAACATACCACGGGTTGACACAAGCCTTGTGAGTGAAGTTGGGTAGATGGAACACTTGAGGCTGTCGATAACTGTGCTAGCATGAAGTTACAAGTCATTTTGAGTATGCTGGTGTTGTTCAGATTGCCAATCATTCTAGATAACACACTTCTCCCAGAAACTGTAACTAAGGTTGGCTCTGTGGGTTTTGAACAAACACAAATGTGTCTCAGCGGGAGTTTGCAATAGGAATTAGCTAGCAACCCTAGTAGATGGGTATACTCATGGCCAGCTATTATTTATATATATATATATATATATATATATATGAAGCACACACAAACACAGGGTGTATAAAAAATACTTTTACAAACTTTGTGGTGTGTTCCTTATACCAAAACAAGGAAAATGTCCATATAAATATATGTTCACAAATCATTCATTTTTGAGTTATTAAGTTTAGAGAAAGTTTACAGTAGATAGTACTGTGTTGACATGTAGACTAGGTTACATTTGTCACTCATGTGCATTTGTGGCTCGTCTGACCTCACACCAAAACAAGGGAAAAACTCCATATAAACATATGTCCATAAATGCTTTGTTTCTGAGTCATTAAAGTTTATGATATATGCTCTCTACAGCACCATCTACCATACACTTTATTTAAACTTAATAACTAAAAAACAAAAGATTTGCAGACATATATTGATGTGGACCTTTGTCCTTGTTTTGGTGTGAAGAACCCAGCCTCAATGTTTGTATGTGTGTGTGTATATATATATATATATATATATATATATATATATATATATATATATATATATGCATCCAAAGACAGACTGTTTTGCTATATCACAGCTCATCAGTGTGTCTAGACATTCAATTGCCACAAGCCAGGATCAAAATCCAACTGATTTGGCATCAGTCAGAGATTTTACTCCAGAGCTATCAGTGCCTGGTTGAGAGAAAGGCTAATTTTTAAATACTTATTCTTCAAGTAAACATGCCAATAACCAGAAGAATCATGCAAAAACTTTGCAGTATTAGCAATAGTAGTCATTGTTTACAAATTTGCACTTTCTCCCAAAAGTGCTCAACTGGAAGTAAATTTTGCAGGGTTGTATATATTGTCATTTACAGACAGACTGTTTCACTGTATTACAGCTCCTTGAAACCCAATTGATTTGTCATCAGCCAGAGATTTTACCCCTGAGCTATCATCGCCTAGTTGAGAGGAAATATAATATCACATTGAATACACAGGTTTCTCTTTTATTCACCTAACTGAAGTACTATTGATTCTGGTCAGTACACAGATGAGGAACCATTTGGAAATTCCTAAAACTATGTTTAATGTCAGAGGTCATATCATGATGATATGATTTTTGTGTTAACATCTCTGTCAGTGTATTACATTTAGTCAACTTGCAACATATAGGACATCAGAAAACTTCAAATATTCTTATCTTTTGATCAAGGCTTTTTAATGAAAAAGCTCCACATTTTATAAACTGTGAATGACAACAAGCAATCACATCAGAATTGTTGGATTTCTGCAGATACCTCATCTGCCAGCTATCTCATTTTTCATATACATATATGGGAGAACAGTATATAAAATAAATAAAATATATAAGTAAATGAAATTTCTTAGACTGCATACCCAAGCACAATAAAAAAAATTAAATTTAAAATTTCATTCATGTGTATGTGTAATTGCATCAACATAAACATTAATTTAGTCCAATGAAGTCCTAAAGGATGGAATCAATTACGGAAAATTTTTTCTATTTTGTCAGAAATTTTCCTAATAAGTTTGTCTAATGCCCAGTTCACACACTGACCTGGTCATTTGAACAGGAGTATTGGTGTATCCATTGTTGTGTTTCTGGTTCCTTCTAAAGTCTACTTCCACTCTATACTTCTAACAACTCCACTTGAATTCTGAAATTTTATTTACTAATTATTTATTTTCTGCTTTTTTATATGTTATTCCTCAGTAGGTGGAGATAGGTTTGCCCATCGCCCAGTTCACACTCCTTACCACCCTTTTGAACAGGAGTAGAGATTTATCCCTTTTATCTGTTTGGGAGTGGGTTTCTGATTCTAAAGTCTTTTCATTCTCTTTCACTCCGAGTAGCCACTTGTACTTTAGGGGCCTTACCACCTTGCTTGGCGTGAATTGATATATATATATATATATATATATATATATATATATATATATATATATATACACACACACACACAGGTGTGTGGTGAAATACCTACCATATATGCCAAAACAGTAACAGGTATGTCTGAGAGGATTATATGAAAGATATTTCTGCTGAACTCTGTATATACACATGTATATTTGCATGTGATATTAATAGTGAAGGTGATATTAAATAGATTATATGTAAGTATGTATATTTTAACAATCATTAAATTGAAATATGATTTGTAAACAACAGTTTGAATTTAAAATGGAAATTAATATTCTATCAATATATTAAAAATATTCCCATAAATTTTTATATGTATGTAAGTGCAGTGGGGAGAGAGAGAGAGAGAGATTCTGCTTTATCTTCCCTAATCTTAAATCATATAAGCTAAACAAAAATCATAGAAGCTACAAAATCAATATAATGTATGTAAACCATTCCTACATCAGGTAAAAGAAAATGCATGAAAGATGGTGGATATCATTATTTCAGTTGTATTTTATTTTAATTTAAGAAGGTGATTGCGTACAGGATGGGTGAATGCGTACAGATTTATAAGTGAATATAATTTGTCAAAAATGCTTAAATTCCTGTAATCATGTTAATGATTAATTTATGCAAGTGCTACAGATACAAAAAATGGTATATATATATATATATATATATATATATATACACACACACAATTTCACACTGTATTTCTCTCACTTAATTTACACACACACATATATATATATATATATATATATATATATATATATATATATATATATATCCATAAATGTTCAATGGATTTATCTTATTGATTAACTCCATAGTTTTGCATTAGGGCCAACTGTCAGGGTCATATGTCAATATTTCATATTTTAAATACATTTGTCTAGAGTCACTTAATATGATAATAAATCCATTGAACATATATATATATATATATGTTTGCGATGGAATCATATTTTTAAATAAATAATTATATTTATGGTCTACTTTTGTATCGAGCACTATTTTTTTAAAATAATAACAAAATTACTAAAGAATTTGGATTATTTACCTAACGAGATCTTTGCTATTTTCTATATATTTTTACACATATACATACACACACACACACACACATATATATATATATATATATATATATATATACTTTAAAAATTAGAAAGTCAATTAAAATACATGATCATGGTTTCAACCTGATGGTCTCTTCAGGCGATACATTTAAAAAGACAACTTTAACACTTTATTTAAAAAAAAACACAAATAATTCTATATAATTATCTTCCAAAAGAAATTAACAGACTCTATATGAATGAAAGGCAGGACATTGAGTATAATGGAGAGGAATGCAAAAAAGAAGGTTGAATAAAAAGAGAAGAAAGGAACAGGAATGCAAATGTATTGTAGATGTATGCAGAAAGAGGGAAAGCAAGTATATGACTTAATTGTTATGGTGTGTGAGGAGGCTAGCATATCAAATGAGTGACAGTGGGGTTTTGAATTAGATTTTTTTTAACTGGTTTCATATTCACTTAATAAAATTTTTTATGTGAAGGCAAGGGCTTAAAATTTCTGACCTTATGTGTAAAAGATTTTTTGATCCAGGAATGTCATAATTGTAATTTCTCATATTGGTATAGTTTGCAAATGTTTTCACCTTTTTTAAAATTTTCCCCCTTATGATCAGATTCCTTTTATTTACTCTTTTAAATTCCACATGTTGTTGGCAAGTTTGGTGGAGTATCTAACGTTTGGTAGCTTAAAAGACAATGTGTGATTGTACCATCTGCACCTGAAAGGGCCTTTCGTCCAGGTTATATATGTTTTAATTTGACCATTAATATTTGTTACTGCTTCTTTATAAATTGTAGATTCTGTTTTACAAGCTCCATTTAATAGGCATCTAGTTTTATTTCTACAGTTGCATAAATTACTGTGGTTATTTTGCTGCATATTGGGTTTTATGTGTGTATATATATATATATATATATATATATATATATATAATATATATATAGGCATGAATGTTACATTCATTCACTTACTTGCAAATACACTTGGGAAAACTATAAGTAAATAGTCGGACAGACTAGGTCCTAAAGTCTTGGTTTGCAACCAGTCCATGATGTGAATAATATGGAAGTCTTAAGAAAAGTGAAAGAAAAAATGGACACTTATACTAAGAATCAGAACGAGACAATGGAAATTTGTAGGATACATAATGGCAAAAGTATTTTGATACTCACAGTACATTAAAAATAAGAGAGACACAGGGAAACATTGAGTAATTTACCTAATGAGCTTGGGTAAATGGACAGCAGAAAAAGGAGCCAGAAGGATAGTAAAAAGTCAAACCTTGCTAAGAGCTATTATGATGGGAAATAATGTCTCTCCATGATTTCCCAAATCCTGTAAGATTATAAAATAACAAAATATAGGCACCACAGGAAGAAGGAAATAACCAAGAATTGCATGTATAACTTCCTCTGCAGTTGTGGCATAATGTGTGAGATTAGATGCACTCTAAAAATAAGACATGAGAAAAACTAAAAAGACTCCTTAAAATCTGGTATGACTGTTTCTTGAGTAAAAGGGGCACATAAAACTTATGCAATGAAGTTAAAATATAAGAAGCATTAGTTGAAAATATATGCCAATGTACCAAGCATTGATAGCTTAAGGTAATATTAATAACAGCTGTTTCCTTTATAGGGAAATATTTGGCATTTATTGATCAAGCAGCCAGTACTACTATCAGAAGAAATTTATAAAATATTCCACTTAAAATAATTTATCAGGAAAATAGGTTTCTCAAGTCTAGTAACTGTTATAGCTCTTTCCAGTACTGATGAGGATTTATTTCTTAAGCTTTTGTTTGAAATGGTGTGGGATGTCAAGATCTGATGTCATTATTTTTCCTTAGTGTTATGTTTGTATCCATTTTAGCTTTTGTCACTTTTGAATGTCCTCAAGTGATATGACTTCTGTTATTTGGTACAATGCTCTGTCTGTAATTCTTTCACACCAAGCAACAAGGTTAAAAAAAGTATGGTCTTCACTAAGACCTAAAGACTTAATTCACCTGGAGATATTTTTGCCCATTGATCCATGAAAGCTGCTGTATACAGTTGAAAGTTTAGATATTTCTGAATGACTTTGATGCCATGCTTGACATACATAAAAGAATACATGACAAACTTGGGATGCCATAGAAATGTTGGCTTTTACATTTAAAATGAATAAACACTGTGTGACAGAATTCATAGCTCACTCTACATTGGAACTGAGAGGGAGATAAACTTCTTTCTCATTGTAGCAGGCAGTTATCCTGAGTAATTCTTTGGTGTTTAAAGGAATGGATCAGCCTGCCCCACATCAATCTTGAAGCCCTCCTCTTCTGGGTTAATATTGAGGTTGGTGAGTGTTATATGATTGTAACTTGCTTTTGTACTTGGTTTTTGATCTTTTGTTTCACTTATCCAAATATCTGATTTCAGAAATAAAGTTATTTGACTGACCTCTCCTAAAGAATGCTGGTGTTTGTTATTGAGATGTAAAGGAGACAATGTGATAATTTTCAAGGGATTTAAGAAATATTTTTAACTTTTT
Organism: Acanthosepion pharaonis; assembly: GCA_903632075.3. NCBI lineage: Eukaryota > Metazoa > Mollusca > Cephalopoda > Sepiida > Sepiidae > Acanthosepion > Acanthosepion pharaonis. Next base: position 682,775 of record CAHIKZ030005434.1, on the reverse strand, counting down.
TTGACTTAGCGTACTACTATAAAATGACAATAGAGATGAGAATGCGCACAAGTTTCAACAGAATGTCACAAGTTCGGTGCAGATTTCGGAAGGAAACAATCTGAAGAACGCAAAAATGCAAACACCAGGTATGATGTTCATGAAGATAAAAACATGTTCTCTTTCTCAAAACAAGATTCGAGAACATGCCAGAACATAAAAGATATCTGAGGAAGGCCTGAGGGTACATGGTTGAAATGTTGTGAAGAAAACAAACCACAAAGATGAGGAAATTAATTTGTAATAACAATATACAATGAGAAAAAAAACAAACACCTGCTTAAGGTAATATATTTGATGAAAAAAGAGATACATTTTCAGCTCGTCTTTCATTAATAGAAAAAGAAAGATGTTTTTGTTTTACAGTAAAAATGTCTCTCTCTTTCCTATCTTCCAAGCATTAGTTTAACAAGAAATTTGCTTATAGTAATAACTGAACCGCGGAAGTGACTAGCTTCTTCAACCCACCTGAACTTTCTGTGGCAGGTGTCTTGAAAATGCCAAATGAATGTTCTTACGAATCTTGTTCTATTTTTCCTTTCAGTCTGATCAGGAAGCCGGAATGCCCCAGGCTTTGGCAAATGAAATATATAACAAACTCAATCAGACAAACAATATGTATTAGCTTAACAAGCTTAAGCATGATCTGATATTTACAATTGTCAGGTCAGTCGGATATGAGATATTACTAGTATCTATAGAAATAGACATTACTTGTGCTTGAATTGGAGGTGGTAATAGCTTGATAGGTAGCTTAGATAAATCAGACACTAAAAGAACAGAGGTTCGATCCTAGGTAAAATAAGAAGACAGAAACATGTCAACATATTTTACAGATATTTCCTTAAATCAGATTAAAAACAGCTTTTTAATAGTGTCTTCTTTTCTGAACTGAATTACCAAATTAAAACCTAGTTGCTTTTATTAACACCACATACATGTTTGTTAATTACTAGCAGTAGAGACTGGCATTGCCCGGGGAAATAACAGTAAGCGATAGATCAAGTATCGACCATCACAATGATTGAAAAATAAAATTGACAAAGATTATTGTTTAAGTCTGACGGACACGCATGTCTAAATTAGCTTTTTTTTTTTTTTTTTTTTTTTTTATTGGTCAAACCCAAACTCAAACAAAGACATTGTTTTCAATCGTATTAGTCTACGGATTGAATAGAATTTTATTATAAACAATAATTGTCTTGTAAATGGAATTTTTAAAGCATTCTGAATGTAAAAATAAAGAAATAGTGTGCATGACAATAAGAAACACTACCTGCCAAAAAAAAAGTGAAGTTTTGTTGAAATCGGTTGAAAAATGTAGAAAATCCGATCCCATATATAAACAAACACACAAACATAATAATAATTATAACTCGATATGAGTTGTCTCCCTTTCATTTTCACGACAGCAATGCCTCTTAATCGTGTTTTCAAATTGATTTCATGCAAAAATACTTGTGTTTTTCCAATTTTTGGTGCTGTCAGAACCACCGCAAGGTAATTTTACATAGTCCTGTGAAGTTTTGTTGAAATCAGTTGAAAAATGTAGGAAATCCGATCCAATATATAAACGAACAGACACACACACACACACAACCTGGGTTTTATAACAAGTATGATTAAGTCTTTATTGGATTTTAGTGTTGTGCCACTGGGCTTAGGATGAAGAGATAAATTTATATGAAACTGTCCACTAAAAAGTCCGAGCAACACAAAGACAACACAAGACCTGGCAAACTATACAACTTTATTCACCCCACCCCACCCCGACTGAATCCATTTTGATCCCAACATTCCTTAGTGGAACCGGAAGTGCTTACAATCATCATCATAAACAACATCATTGCTGTTATAACATCTCTCATCCTAAGGTAATTTACTTTCTTTATTTATTTATTTCTCACTTTTTCAAATTACAAAATAAATAATTACAAATCAGTGTTTGTTTTGGTTACAGTCCAAGTGTGATAACTCACTTTGTGAAATCAAACAGATATTTTGGAGTTTATAGGTGATTGTAAGCACTTCTGGTCCCACTAAGGAATGCTGGGATCAAAACGGATCCAGTAGTTAACTTTACCACATTTTGTGCTGTCTTTGTGTTGCCTCAGCTTTTCAGCAGCCAGTCTCATATAACTTATCTCTCCACCATAAGCCCAGTGAAACATGGTATCAGAAGTGAGATCACAAGTGCTTACAATCATCATCATAATCAACATTATTGATGATGCTATAAAAAGTCTCTATATTATATACTATGGAATGGATATTTTTAATCCAGCATTATTTCTTAGTACTATAAATATTATTTTTTAGAAGGTATACAGGTTTGAATTGCTTTCCCTGCTTTTTATTTTCTTGAACAGTAAAATTAATAACAATTGTTTGAGAAGTTCTACTAAAGAAAATATGTCTCCCGATAGCGATGCAGACTCTTGTACCTACTGAAAAATAACATTGATAGTAATAAGAAATAATGTCAGATTAAAAAATATCCATTCGGTAATTTACAATTGTTTATGCTTCGGGTATGAAACAGAAGGTAGCAGATATATATCCATATGTATATTTATATATATGATAGGATTATGAACAAGTAAAAAAACTTTAATATATTCAATGTGTTTCACTTTTATTAAAGAATGAAATAAGGAGAAAAAGAAACAGTAAAAAAAAATTATGGTATTTTAAATTTTTGCATTTTATTGGTTAAGCAAACTTCATGTGCATCTA
>CAHIKZ030005434.1:592500-675000 GCA_903632075.3 Acanthosepion pharaonis | reverse complement strand
TCAATATTTTTAAAAATATTTTCATTTTTCAATAAAGCCTGTTTCTTCTAGCTGGGCTGACCACATTTTGTTTTCAAGAACACTTCTCTGATATGATACTCAGTATCTTAGTGTTTGACTGCTAAATTCAAAGGATAATCATCATTATTATTGTATTAGTTTTAACTATTGTCCTAATCTTGTTTGATATAGATGTTATTATAGACATGATGTTTCAAATAAATACCCTCTGTTCATTGACTGTCTGATATAGGCTATCTGTCGTTATTGTGATATTTTGTCCCAGTGATCTCAGGTGTTTGTCCCTGATGATGACTTGTGTGTACTAAGTTGAAACATTGTCTATAATAACATCTCTGTTCAAATTTTATGAAAACATATATATATATATATTTTTTTTTTTTTTAAGCATTTCACCCCAAGCAAGGTGGGAAGCCACTAGGACGCAAGGGGTTACAGAAAATTTAGAGCAAAATCAGATAGGAGCGATAGAAGAAAGGATGAGGGTAGTGGATAGATCAAGGCAACTGGAGATGTCGATTGACATTACACTTGAATAGCTGGAGATTATAGCTCTCAGGGAAACTGGAATAGGGAAGGGAGTTCCACAGGCGAGAGGTGCGAAACATGAAGCTATTAGAGTAGAAGAGACGGCTATGTTTAGGAGTTTCGACAGTGAAGGGGTGAGAGCGGGATGCCAGCCTTGTGAGGCACTGGAACTCGTGACGTCTGGGAACCAGCGAATGCAGCTCCTCGGAGCAATTTCCATGGAAGTATTTGTAGAACAGACAGAGGGAGGCGACAGCGCATCTGTGATATATATATATATATATATATATATATATATATATATATATATATATTACAGTTCAAAAGTTTGTAGCCACCCCCACAATTAGCATGAAATGAACTTAACAGAAGAGATTTCATCCCAAAAATGAGCTCTTAAAGACACTGAAAAATGAATGTCATCAATTATCAACAGAAAGCTAAAGTTTGTGCTGCAGTCATCATAGATAGAGGAGAGTATTTTGATAAGAGCAAAATTTAATCTTAAAATGTTTTTTTTTCTTTTTGACATAATAAAATTTCTAATAAAAAAAAAAATCATGTTGCACTTTTTTAACCATGTATAATAATTTTCTCTTATTTAAAGTACAGAACAGCTAAATTTTGGTTCAATTTTAAAAAATTCCCACAGGTTGCCTCAAACTTTTGAACTCTAGTGTGTGTGTATATATATATATATATATATATATATATACATATTCACCTGGTTGAAATTGAATTTTATTTAATATACATATGCATATATATAATATATATATTTGTAATTGGTAGGGATACTTCCAAGGAGGACATTAATCCAAAGAGTGCTCAATGAATTTTAGATTTGAAATTTTTTATATTTCTTTCTTCCTTTTTATTATAAAAATATTTTTCTTTATCTTTCCTATTTTTCCTTTCCCCTTTCTTTTCTCCCTCTCTTTTTTTCCTCTTATCTTTTTTATCTTGACACATAAAATTAATGGATTTATTTATATCCAATATTTTTATTATTGAATATACTTTAGTTAAGAAAATGCAATCCCTGGTAGGGACTGAACCTGCATCTGCCTTTGTAGGGGGAACCATCATTTGACCCATTATACTTTAGCACTTGACCACAATGACATCACCACAAGCATGGTTCTATTTTACCTTTTTGTGGAAAGCCCATCCTTTACACTCAGATTATTTTCTCAAAAGCATAGTATCTACTCAGTTATGTATCCAAAGCATAAAGGAATTTCTAAACACTTAATGGATTTATTTTCCACCTATTATTACTTCAAGAACTCTTATAGTGAACACTTTGTATTTGAAATAGATGCTCCATTATATATGTGTGTTCAAGAAATAGCTCATAATAAGGCAGTTATATAAAACAATAATTTTGAATCTCTTTAAACATTCCTTCCAGACCATAGAGGTGTCATTCTAAAGACAGATACTGAAAATATCATGAACAGAACATGTCAGCAATGAAAATGTAATAGTAAATGTAAATAGTAACAAAAGATGGGATATGTTGAAAGAGGACTTAGAAAATTTAACCATCAAAGAAAATAATGAAAGCAAGAGGGACAAAAGGAATCGGTTACTATCTAAATGTCTTGTGTCACTGGATGGTAGAAATTGAAATGGGAGGAATTGTAAAGGGAGAAAATTGCTTAGAGCTATAAAGGATAGAAATTTTGAAGAGTGATAATAACGCAAGAGACAACAATAAATAATAAACATCAGGTTCAGATTCAAAATCTTTTGGAACGTCTCTTGTATCTCTATAATCATACTTATTATAAAACCCAGGTTATGTCTGTGTGTGTGTGTGTGTGTGTGTGTGTGTGTGTGTGTGTCTGTACGTTTATATATTGGATTGGATTTCCTACATTTTTCAACTGATTTCAACAAAACTTCACAGGACTATGTAAAATTACCTTGCGGTGGTTCTGACAGCACCAAAAATTGAAAAAACACAATTATTTTTGCATGAAATCAATTTGAAAACATGATTAAGAGGCATCGCGAAAATGAAAGGGGGAAAACTCATATCGAGTTATACTTATTATAAAACCCAGGTTGTTTGTGTGTGTGTGTGTGAGTTCGTTCATATATGGGATCGGATTTCCTACATTTTTCAACCGATTTCAACAAAATTTCACTTTTTTTTTGGCAGGTAGTGTTTCTTATTGTCTTGCAGACTTTTTTCTTTATTTTTACATTCAGAATGCTTTAAAAATTCCATTTACAAGATAATTGTTTATAATAAATTTCTATTCAATCGGTAGACTCATAAGGATTGGAAACAATGTTTTTGTTTGAGTTTGGGTTTGACCAATTCGTAAAAAAAAAAAAACTGATTAAGACATGCATGTCTGTCAACCTTAAACAATAATCTTTGTCAATTTTATTTTTCAGTCTTTATGATGGTTGATACTTGATCTATCACTTACTGTTACATCCCTGGGCAACGCCGGGCTCTATTGCTAGTAAATTATATAATGAGCCCAAAGAATAAATACTAAATATTAATGCTCGTTGGTATTTTCTCTTTTCATCCAAAATACCTAATTACATTACAAAGAATTTAATAAAATTATCTTTTCACGAAATGGACACATTCAACCATTTATCACAAAATATATTCTCTGATGTAAATTGACTATTAATACATGCAGACATAAAAACAAATCTCTATTATCAAGAAAGATCAACAAATCAATTTAATTTTATTGACTGACCATTAATAAGCAAAATTTGCCTCTAAGTACTTTGTTTCTGATCTCTGAAGAAGTGGATTTCTGGAATAAATGCCATTTACTGGAAATTAATAACCTTATCTTAAGTAGGAAAAACAGAAGCAGATAATTTTTCAACTTCATATAAATAGATAGAATGACAAATAGATAACTAGATATATATGATTGTAACAGGCTGTGAGTCATATAGGAACTTGCTTAGATAGATATGAATAGACAAAGATAGACAAAGTGAATTCACTTATATGCCGGTTCATACATATATATAATAAACAATAAAATCATAAATCACCTCATATGGGAAATAGCCTATTGCATGCATTTCTATAACCTCTTTAAACTATATTAATTATAATTCATAAACTTTCCTCTCTAAAATCTCCCCAACATTCTTTCCATTAATCCTTTACATCATTTTATCTATATATTTTAAAGTTATTTTTAAACCCCTTTTTATTCCTCTTTTAAATTTAAATTAATAATGCATTCCTCATATAACCCAGAATTAATGTCATAAGGCTAATATTCGGATTTAATTTTGTAAAACTTCTTCCCTTTAAGACAAATACTTTCCGCCCTCCACTGACCCCTATCTTGTGCCTTTCATCTGAATGAAACATTGAAATGGATAAATTCTGTATTAATTTTTCAACTGGTTATTTTTTTTTTTTTATTTTAGCTTGCACAGTTAAATTTCTATTTCTGACATGAACTTGGTCCACACTGGGGTTGATAAGACAGACAACCGATTAAAGCTATTTATTATCTTCCCAAACCAAAACAAAACTATTAAATAAGCGATATAAACAAATTTTTAGTATGTTAATAAAACACCGATTAAAATAAATAAATAAATATATAAGATAAGATATAAAAATGAAAAATAAATAAAAACAAGCAAAATAATTTAACCCAAATAAATAAATGACTTCCGGCAAAATAACCACCAAAATCGACTACCCACACTGCACCACTGACCCATATATATAAATCGCCGAGAAAAAAACAACACTCGTGGCCTGACAACTGCATCTAGGATGAAACAGCCTGTTGCCTCTAAGTGTTGACTTCAATGTTCACTTTTATATTTACACACACTCTATCTCTGATATTGAGCACTTTATCCCATAAATATAGCACACCTTAAAAGTATATTTCTTCATTTATTTTATATATATATATATATATAAAATGTGTGTGTGTAAAAGATTAAGCAATTTTATTTTTAACCTAAAATTATTTCTTATTATTTTAAACATTATATTTTAATCAGTGTCACCTGTTAGTGGGTAAAGCTTCTTTACTATGACAAGCTGGTAGATGCAATATACACTCTTTAAAAAAGGCAGGGCACCTACTCAGACATGTGTATTCACTAAAATATAAAAATATATGATAATATATAAAAAGTAAAAAATATATATTTGAAGTAATAAAAAATATATATGCCTTTAAAGCACACTCATATGTTCAGATTTTTTTAAAAAGCAAAATGAAACCTAGCTTATTCATCACTGAGTGGGAAAAAGCAAAGAAAAAAATATATATATGATAAAAATATAGTTTTAAGTTATCCCATATTTATAGGTGAAAGTACTCAATATCAGAGATAGTGTATGTAAAAGTAGACATGGAGTTCAATACCAAGCAGAGACAGTCTGTTTCATGCATGAACATTATCTTGCATGAAACAGACTGTGATCCTTTGATGTTGACTTCAGTGTCCATTGTTTTATATATATATCAAAATGACTGACATTGATAGATCAGTAAGTATCTATATAGATAGATAAATAAAAATGCCGTGAGTTCAATTGATTTATCTTAGCCTGATGAGTGATTTGGTGTCTCACAAAAACTTCAAATCAGAAGATAAGTTATTTGAATTTTTTTTATCTGTTAAATCTAATCTATAGCTTCATCTACCATGAGGAAAGTTGGTTCTCTGTGTCATGCCAGAAGGTTTTTCTTGCCTGTGTCCATCTTTCAAATCAACCATTTGTCCTTGCATGGAATACTGCTGCCATATATGGGCTGATGCTCCTACTGTTCATCTCGAGGTCCTCAACAAAATCCAGAGATGGATATGCAACATGACTGGTCCTGATCTAGCATTCCGTCTGCAGTCATTTTCTCACATACGTAATGTGGCTTCCCGCTGTCTTTTCTACAAGTATTTTCATAGGAACTGCTCTGACAAGGTTCTTTCAATGGTTCCAAAACTGCATGAATTTAAGCATGCTACTAGGTTGGCAACTCAGGTCCCACCCTTTCACTGTCAAAACAGCTAAATGTAGCCATCTCTTCTACTCCAACAGCTTCTTATCTCACACCTCCCATCAGTGGAACTCCCTTCCTATTCAAATGTAATCCCTGTCCTTCTCTTTATCCTTTTCCCAAATACTCCTCTTTACTCTTGCTCTCTGTAATCCCTTGCACTCCTGCCTTGTTTGGGGTGATTTGTTTAAAAAAAATATTGTTTCTATTTTTTAATATTGAACACGTTATATGCTAAAACATTCTTGCCTTGAATGCATCAATTTACTGGTTGATACATTTTGTTAGGTGTAAACAATATTTTTTTGTTATTATTACTAGATAGCTGATCATATTAAATTTTAGTAAGTGATAGCCTATACATAATACATTGGAACCAGTGTATTTATATTGTTATGGAATTGCTATTAATGCTTGAAATGTACAATGATAACAATAAAATCTTGAGACACATGTTGACATTAATAACAAGAATTTGTATTTTCTTTTTTGATATGAATTACAGAATATTGGTATGATATGTGTAAAAATGTTCTCAGTGTCTCTTTTGTTTAAAGGTCAGTTCTTACTTGGTTTGGTTCCAAGAATTTTGTTTGTGAGGATAGTGTTTGAAATTGTCTGTTTTTGATCTTCAAGTGTTTCTGTATTGCTACTTGTCTACTTATCACTGACTACTGCTACAAGTACCCTAGTTTACTTTACTGTTCTCTACTCTACTCTCTTATGGTGGAAGGATTGTTTTTATAATGATGAGGGTTAGGATGGTGAAATATCCTATTTTTCTATCATCACTGATGACAAGGTTAATTTTAGGATGATGGAATATCATCATCATTCTAGAACATAACAGTATAATGTTATTTATTTGTTTTAAATATGAGACTCATTTATTAGCAAACAGGTTAAATAATATTTATGTACATATTTTGTCAAGTGTGACAGCAATTATTACAAAGTTCTTATTGTCAGATGCAATGAAACAAAAGTCTTGAAACAATGTACTGAGGTTCAATAAAGTAGAGATAAAGAATTCACAACTAAATAGAGGCCAATGAAGCATTTAATTAATCTGTTCCCTTTATATTTTTTACACATTCAATGGTATCCATTTGTAAATATTTTCATTTTATACAACATATTCTTCGATGTGCCATGTGTTGTAAAGTTTAGAGAAAACAGGAGTCATTTCCAGATCATATTTCTTTAGAACAATTATATGGTTATCATAAAGTTTGAATACTTTGTGAAAATCAAATGCCAGCAAGTTACACTTTGATCATAGGAAGAGAACACAGTCTGATCAATGACAGAATTGCTAATTCTTGCATAAATTATCTGGTCTTTTTTAAGGGACTTAACAATGAAAGAAAGTTGAAAAATAAGGATAGGAATTTATGGTATGTATAGAATGGAAGATTTCATTTCATTTGTTAGATGCATATTAAGATATTACTGTTTTCCACAAAATTTTACTGATACCCTAATATATCTGTTTAGGGATAAAAAAATAATCTGTGTGCCAAATTCCACCTCAATCAATCTGATAGGTTTGCTGAGTGTAAAGCCTGGACACACATACAATCAAACACAGTAGATTTTTATTTTAAAATTATCTAAAGAAGTAAGCAAACATTTGAAGAGTGTTGGATCAGCAAAGCTTATTATCATAAACATTTACTTTTATTTATCTTTGCATGTTTTACAATATAGAGCAGGGAAGTCTTGTTTCATTTTGTGTTTTTAAAGACCCCTGAGCGAACATTTTGACCTAAAGCCAAACTGATTATTTCTCCTTGACTTCAGTTGTTTTCTGAAATAATCCAAAGGAAAAATGACAACAAATAAAAGGAATTCTTCTCATTTTTCTTTTTTTCCATTTTACCATTCACATCTCTGGGCATTTAGTTGAAGCATAAAGCAAGAGTATAAATGCTCTGTTTCCATTTAAATGATTCTCTGTTTGTGCTGCTTGGCGTAACAAACTGAATTACCTTTGCCTGATGCCATCCAAGAACAATGTTCAGACTGATCCATTCTTAAGAATTTTTTTGCTGCAGGTTTCTAAATGCTACTTGCTGGTTAACTTTCTTTTTTTCTTATCGAAATATCCATTGCTAATTTTTTAGTTGGACATCTTCTTAGGTTGTTGCATCTCTATTGTGGAAATACCTTGAGCTTTACAAAATATTGCATTTGTAGACATAAATTAGGAAAGAAAACATGAAAAGGAATGTTCTTCAATCCCCAAATCTGTTTTTTTTTGTAAATATTAAAACCATTGATTTACCAAAGAGGAAACTTTAACCACTTCTTAGAAACTAGTATCTGCTTACTTAAGAATTGTTTAAATAAAAGGACAAATTTAAATGACTAAATGATATGTGCCATGTCCATTCAGGACTTAAGTGATCATGGTTCACCACAATTTCCTTTCCTTTGTAGCTCTTAATTAATTTTGTCTTGTTCTTATCTCTCCTAAACCCTGTTCTGACATTCATTTACTCAAGCCACTTTACGAATGCATAAAGTGGCTTGAGTAAATGAATGTCCTTTGTCCTTCTTGCCTTCAATCTGTCCTGTGAGTATCATATTTTCTAAGCCCTTTTTCCTCTTTATATGCTCTAGAAGTTTTAACCCTCTTTCTGATGTTGAGTATGTTTTATTTTTGTTTCTATTTTCTTTAAAACTTTGTTTTTGCTCACAAGTTCGGTTGATGCTATCTTTCTCTAGCATTCACCACCATATGAAAGGACTGGTATTGTTATGTGGTCCACCCCTTTTTCATACAAGTGGACTCGCCCAGTGTGTAGTACTGCTGCCAGTGAATGCCCGAGGGATAGAGTGAGTAACAGAGATACAGTGAACAGTGAGAGAGTAAGAGTGTGAGGTAACCGCTTTGTAGGAGTCACAGTTGTGAGCACATAGACTCAGAAGGAAGTCATACTTCGATACTGAATTTCCCAGACTGTATATATATTATTATTGCTACTAACCACATTTCTGGATCTACTAACCGTATTACCAATTGTATTATTGCGTCAATACATTTATTTGCTATATTTCATTCCTGCGTTTGTTATTCATTTGAGACCGGATTTCATCTTGGAATCCACAACAGGTATCATGTCAAATTTTTTTGCACTAAGTGCTATTTAGATAATTCATTTTATAGAAATAAACATACAAAAGGAGACTGTATTTATCGTGAGTCCATGATGATTTTCAACTCAGCTTTTAATGACACAATAGGACCATCAAACAATCTAAGATAATTTTCCTTTTTAAACTAGTTTTTCTATGTGCTATATCACTTTGGGACATTGGCGATCGTGGCTCTCTACAACTTCCTGTCATTGTAGCTCTTGCAAGGTTTGTATTTTTGCTATCCCTCCTAGTTATTGTGCTACTATGCATTTACACACTGCTTTCTTCTATCTTTCTTGCCAACAATATGTACTGTGTGTGCCACATTTTCCAAGTATTCTTTTCTCATTATGTGCTCTAGAAATTTCAATTTTTTTTCTCATTCATTGAGAATGAGAAAAAGAATTGAAATTTCTGCCCTTTTTGTTTCTATTTCCATTAAAACTCCTACCTTACTAATATATTCATCTATTGAATTCTCAACGTCCTGTTGTAAAATCACATTTCTGTTGCTTCACATCTCTCCTTCATCTATGAGGAGATTGTCAATATTTCACTATCATATAGGAGGACTGATATTACATAACAATTCAGCACTCTTTGTTTCTAATTAAAATTTATTGTTTCTTTATACTTTTCTTTAGCTTTTGGAAGGCATCTTTCAGTATTCCAAAGTGCATTTAGATTTTGGTGTCACATTTTCCATCCTAAGTTGAAATTTTTCCCAAATATTTAAGTTTTGTAATTGCTTGATTTTGGTGCCTCCAATTCATAGTTCATATTTTAGCCTGTTCCTTTCTCTTATGAATGTCTATCCTGTTGTCTTACAATTGATGTTTTGTCCTTTCTTCTCGTTTTTCTTTACTTCATCTGTACGAGTTCCAGTAGTTTCTTTTCTCTATGTGATACCAATGCAGTATCATCTGCATATTTTATGTTGTTAAGCTTGTGGCTACCAATAATAAATTCTTGGAGGACTTTTAATTATTTCAGGTTCATCTCATTGGAAAGGTTGAATAAATCCAGTGAGAAGATACAACCTTGTTTTCCTTATGTACACTTTTCAATCATATGATAATATTGAAAAAAACTATGGCTGAGAATCAAAAGTTAGTGCTGAATTTATAGAATAGCATATAATGAAATCTGATTTTCAAAATGGATGTTTCTTGATTTATTGAATGAAAAGTAATTAAAAATTTACTTTTTTTTTTTTTTCAGACTTTATACCTTACAGTTTTTCTGATATTTTAACTGGAAATCTTTTCACTTTTTCTTAGAAAAAAATTATGATGATTGATTTTTCTTTTTGGGTATTGAAGTTCACAAGAAGACAAAAAGAACACTTATTTTTTAACAGGACATTTTTTTTTTTTTTGTTTTTTAAAACAAAATTCTATTTTGGTTGCTGCTTTGACTACTTTTAGTCCATTATTTCATTATTTTGTTAAGAAGGACTATAGTTTTTATCCCTTATCCCGTTCTGTCAGTTCAAACTGATATAAAATGAAAACTTTGTATTTGCAGTGTATTGTAGGTGGGTGCCTGTTCACATGATAATAATTAAAGAAGAAGCATACAAAACTTTGTTTATACTATACTATACTATACTATACTATACTATACTATACTATGGTTTATACTATAGACCTTTCACTCATTTTTATAGGGAAATAAAGTTCTTAATGTCTGTTTGCTTTTTCTGGTTCAGAAGTAACTTAGTAAGAATGAGAATGGTTGCAATGAGTTAGACTGACTAAAGTAAAGTTTGTACTTACTTCCTCAGTAGTTATAATAGTTGAGCTCAAGTCAGCCTTGCACAGAGTTGGAATGACTAAAGTAAAAGTCTTACTTCATTGGTGGAGTCTCAGCAAAACACATGCAAAAGCAATGCATTGGAAAGTAGAAAGCAGTTTCTTTTTCTGGTCCTTCTTGGAGTTGGTGTTTACTTTTTGGTCAAGAAGTATGTTAGGGTAATCATGGTAAGGATGGCTGTACTGGTCAAGCTCAAGTCAGTCTTGCACTGGTTTGAAACAACCAAAGCAGAGCTGGTAGTTACTGACTGGAGAAATGAGACATTCCCAGCAGCAACATAATTTCCACATTGTGCTACATCTGGGAGCAAGAAAGAGAAAAAGGAAAGAACTTAGACAACACCACCTAACAGGTGTTTGACAAAGCCAAGTCATGTAATAAAATTTCTGCTTCCTTTATTGCTAGCATTTTAGAAAAATATATTATTATTACTTTATTTATTGATTTTATATCATATTCCTATTCTGACACATTTTTTTCCATGAATCTAAACTATAAATATGAAATATAATTTTAGGAAGGAAAAAATTTACAGAAATATGTTGGAAAGTTTCTAGGTTTTCATCTGAAATTGCAACAAAATAGTCAAAATATATATAAAAATAAATAATCAGTTTAAACTGACATAAGAATATAGGTACATTAAGTACTAGGCAAATTACCTGAACCTTGTTGACTTTCACACATTTTTTTTGTAAGAAAATGATGATTGATTCTAAATCATTTGTATAATTTGTGAAGAAAAATGATGCATTTTCACATTACTCAATAAGCTTGCCAATGTGATCTTCATCTTCTGATTTCTCCTATATTTTGGATAGGAGTCATTTCCTTGTTCAAATTTCAATTTAATTTAAATCAAAGAGAAAAAATTTCAGTGGGATTTTTGTGCTCCCCAGGGGCCCCTTTGATCAAAATGAAATATACTTATCTAAGTACCCTAGCAGTCATTCCCTTATTCAAATTTATATCAAAGGGAAAAAAAAATTTCAGTGGGAGATTTGTGACTGCCCCCACTGGGGCCCCATTTGATCAGAAATATACTTATTGAAGTACCCTGGATAATGTAGTTCCACAATAAGTATAGTTACGGGGGTCTATCTCCAAAACCCTAGGAGGAGTTCGATGAATTGATAAGCAGATTTTAACATTGAAATGATAGTTGAATTGTCTCAACAAATATGTATTGTAAGACAATCTAAATCAAAGGAAAAAATTTTCAGTGGGGATTTTGTAACCCCTTTTGATCAAAATGAAATATACTTATCCAAGTACACTAGTAGTCATTACCTTATTTAAATCAAAATAAAAAAAAAACAATCTTCCATGGGTGGGTGTTACACTCCTCAGGAGTACCCTCTTTGATCAAAATGATCTTGCCAATGTGACCTCCATCTTCTGGATTTCTTCTTCTATATTTTGGATAGGAGTCATTCCCTTGTTCAAATTAAAATTTAATTTAAATCAAAAGTAAAAAAAAACTTTCAGTAGTGGGTTTATGCCCCCACCCAAGGACCCCTTTGATCAAAATGAAATATACTTATCCTAGTACCCTGGGTAATGTAGTTTCACAATATATATGGTTATGGGGATCTATCCTGAAAACCCTAGGAGGTGTTTGATAACAAACAAATAGACAGAGGCTACCATCTTATATAAGCCATGTAAGACTTTAATTCAGAAATATCTAAACTGTTATCTGTATACAACTGTTTTCTCAAATCAATGATTCAAAATGGCTTTGAATAATGAATGAAGCATGCAAGTCTTAGTGAGAACCATCCTTCTTTGAATCACATGAACTGACACTATAGAATCACAAACAAAGAACTATACCAAATAACAGGAATCATCACATCTGAGAATGTTATAACAGCAGCAACAACTAAAATGATATGTAACTCAAAGAAAAATAATGATATAATCAACATTAGCTGCTGAGTCAATGAATGTCAAATGTTTCCTTATAAGGAAACAACTAATATTACAATTGCCAATGTGTATTTAATTTATTACTAACAAAAGAATTGAAAATCAACTCCTTGTATAAAAAAGAGAATTGTGTCACATAGTGTCTTGTTAGATTTGTTGTAATAGGTTGACTTGATGACTATATTAGCTACTATTTTGCTACCATCTTTCTTCTGTTGTTCCATTTTAGTGGACACTATTAGAGAAATCAATAATGCTTGTCTTTCCTTATGCATTGTACACCTGTGAAAGTTTGAATAATGAATTAGTCAAAAGATTGTGATATCAGCAAAAAAAAGGAAAAAATACAAAAAATAAGATCAGTAATTTGAACAGTTCTTGAAATTGGTGAATATTGTATTATAAAACGTTACTTTTTGGAAAAAAAAATTATTTTGATAGTTTTACTACTTGGACTAATTATATTCCATATTTAGTTATCAAGTAGAATAAAAAAAAATAATGATCAGATGCTTTTGATTATTAAATCTCATTCTTCTGCCTTCCTTGAAGGCCGGACTTCATCTCATGACGATCTTTGCATTGTTTATACAAAAGAATCATCTTGGATCTTAGAAAGAGTTTTTGACTGTGTTGTCTTTATTTTTTCCTTTTTTTTTTTTTTTTTTTTTTTGTTGCCATTGTTTGGTATTGATTGATTCCATGGAATTTTTAGCAGCATGAAGCACAAAGAGGTGCCATTATAAGAAAACTATAGAAACTTTCTTGGATACTTGATGACAATGTAGCCTTAATTTTTGCTGTTTTTCTCTCCTTTTGGTTAGAAAAAAAAAAAAACAAGTTCTTTGTTCATGCGATCCTACTGGAGGAGGTTATCAGCTGGTTCCAAAATTGTCGAATATTTCAGGTATTCTTTGTATGATAACAAAAAAAAATAATCTTTCTTTGATGTTAATGATAATTATACTATATATGGAATTGAAGGGATTCACTTGTGCAAAAGAACACAAGATCAAAGCTCTAAAGACACAGAAAATCATGTGTGATTCTTTGTTTCTTTTAATGATTGATAAGTGACACATATGATGGACATAAATGATGGACTACTTCTTATCTGTTTAGAGAATAAAGCATTTTCACAATTATAAATTTGATAAGTTTTCTTTCATCTTTGTATTTTTGCTTTTTATCATAGTGTTTTATCAGCTGAAGACATTGTCCTAAAAAAACTTTTTGTTTTAATGACTAACAAGTAACTCAAATTATGAACTTAGTAGTTTTGCAAATTAAATATTTTCACAGTTACAAAACTGATAAGTTTTTTTTTTTTTTTTTTACACTATTTACTTTGTTTGGACTGTTGTCCTCATCTTTAGTGTCATGTTCACAATATTTCAGCTGTTGTATACTCTGGCCTTCTTCAGGTGATATAAGTTGGAATTTCAAACTAAATCCTTTATTTAGTCCACTGGGGTAGATTGTTCTAATTCCAGTTGGTATACCTTGTTAGATATATCAGTTTCCCTTAATAACCCAACTCTCCAAGTTTATGTTCCCTCTGCTGTCAAGTCACATTTTGGATTTGTCAACCAATGCTTTCATCCACCTTACCATGTGTCCATGAGGACAGTAGAAGGAACATCAATAGAAAATATCAACAACTTGATATAAGTGAAGATATGAGGAACAGAAAACTTATTCTTATTTAACATACTATTACAGGCTGCTAGTAGTCACTTGGCTCAAAATTGTTAGAAGGTATAGGGCACCTCATTCTATCAATAAACAAAATCCTAGCCTCTTTGAGGACACGTTTACATTTTATTTCTTTAGACTTTCTATTCAGAGTTATTCATAGCTGAAGGATACACACTATTTTATACTAACTACATCATTCAGACTGTTGACCTCATAACTTTATACAAGATGTTTTGTTCGTTGTACATTCCAGCCTTTTTCAGTTTATATACATTGAAATTTCAAACTGAAACCTTTTAGTCCACTGGGGTAGATTGTTCTAATTCCAGGTGGCATGCCTTTTTAGATATATCAGTTTCCCTTAGCTGTGGCCAGGTATTGTGTCAAATCACATTTTGGATTAGTCAACCAATGCTTTCATCCACTTGACCATCTGACTATGGGGACAGTAGAAGGAACATCAACAGAAAATGTCAACAACTCAATATAAGTGAAGATATGAGGAATAGAAAAATTATTTTTTGTTATATTCTGTGCTAATAGAACTATATACTTGAAAAACACTGTGGATAAAATAAGTTATTGTAAAAACCAATACAATAAGAAATAAGATAACAGTTATGCACACGATTACTGCAAGTCAATCCAGTAGTGAGTGCTACTATTGGAAGGTCAGTAGTTCTCATGTAAGTCTGAGTCGTACACAACAGATCTCAGCTAGACTCCATAGTTCATTGACTTACTGATACTTATAGGTAGTTACTACCTATAGTGTAGTTACTCATGGGGGGGGGTGACAGGTTATATTCCATTACATCATTCTTATTTAACATACTATTACAGAGTGCCAGTAGTCACTTGGCTCAAAATTGTTAGAAGGCACCTCATTCAATCATCAAACAAAGTCTTGTCCTCTTTGAGGACACGTTTACATTTATTTCAAGCTGACACAAATAGGCATCTGTTATGGTTGGAATTATCAGGCTGGTACACTCAAAAGTGATTCCTGTGGGCTATAGCAGCTCAATACGCTGGTTTAAACAGAGGAGAAAATTTTCACCTAATATATATTTATTTATACTATATTGTTCAGACTGTTGTTCTCATCTTTGTCATATTCACAATGCTTTGGCCATGGTACACTCCGGCCTTCTTCAGGTGATATAAGTTGAAATTTCAAACTGAAACCTTTATTTAGTCTATGGGGATAGATTCAAAATCCAAAAAATATCATCTGTGAATAAGTAAATGAAAAAATGTCTTTTTATGATGCCTTTTCATTCCAAGAAGAAACTTATCAATACTAATAATAGTTTTACTGGTGGATTCAGTATTGTATATAAAAAGGCAATAGATGGTGGGGGTGGGTGAGAGACACAACTAAAACTGGTTCCATTTTATTTATGTTAAAGATACAGAGACATTCAATTTTACATAACCGTATATACTCATGTATAAGACAAATTCATGCATAGTGTGAACCCTGAAATTTAAACCCATCCATAAAAAAATTTACCTGTGTATAGCACAACTAGTCATCATAAAATGTATGATTTTTAACCTCTTCAAAATAATTACTTATGTATAGTGCAACTGCCTATTTTTTTCTTAAAAAATAAAAATTTGCAAAAATAAAATGTTGCACTGTACTTAAGTATATACAGTAAAATTTTAAGATCTGATGTATCAAGATGTTTAACTTAACCTTTCTTCTCTTTTTTATTTTTATTGTTGTTTTTTTTTTATTTGTCCCACATTATATTCAGTCAGTTATGTGCCATGCATGATACATGCTTAGGCGATCATGTATCTTTTGATACATGACTGACATGGCACATTTTTTCCCACAGTTGGCTGCCATTTCTTTCTACAGTAGGCCAGTTGCCATCCAAGACTATAGAACCCAGTCCATTCTGCTATTTACCCATAGCTGTGGGGAGAAGAGGATTTATACTTTTCCCAAGGGTATTAGCACATAAGTGAATGTAATGGATTCAAGTGGAATTCAAACTTGGCTCTCTGATCCCTCAATCTGAGCAGCTATCCATTACTCCACCGTGCCTCTTGCCACATTATATTAGTTGTACGTTTATGAAGAAGGGAGAAATTGAATGATCGTGGGTGTGAATTTCTCACAGAGACTCCCAAAATTGTTGAATACCAGTTAGATGTTTAAAATGTTCATTGTTGCCACTGTTTTGCTCTATAAGAACATCATTAGGATAAATAAAAAATAAAATCTAAGGACAAAAAATAGAAATGCTGTAGTTAATAAAGTTGAAAATTAATATCTGTGAAGTGATCAATAAGATTCGTACAGAGGAAAACTAAATTCAAATATTATGCTTTGATGTAGGAAAATAAAAGGAAGTAATGTAAGAGGATTAAATTGTGTATTTCTAATGAAAACAGTAAATACTTCTGACATGCTAATATTATTTAGGTGTTAAGGATTTAATTAAAATTCATAATTAAAATCTTTATTAAGATGTTTTTTAATCTATTCACCTCAAGCAAGATTATAATTCCACTAAGATGCAAGAAGATACTGGGAGTGAAAAGGAATGAAAAGAATTTAGAGGGACCTGGAAACCCACTTCTAGCCCAGAAACACGGGATAGAGCTCCACTCCTGTTTGAAAGACCAGTGATGACTATGAACTCGCCGGTAGGTGAACCTATTTACTCCTAGTGAGGAGTAAATGAATAAATAATAAATAAAATAGTTCAAGTGGAGTCCTTAGAAGTATAGTTGAAGTAGACTTTAGAACAAACTGGAGAGGTGTGTGAACTGGGTGATATGCAAACCTATCTATTTCTATTGATGAGAAAAATTAATTAGAAAATAAAATTTCAGAGTTCAGGCAGAGAGATTAGAACTATAGAGTTTAAGTATACTTTAGAAATAACTGGAAACCTAATCCTAAACTAGAAACAAAGGATAAAACTCTGCTCTTGTTCAAAAAGAAAAGTGTGAAACAGATGTTAGGCAAACCAATCTACTCCTGTTGAGGTTAAAAATTAAAAATATTAAGTAAATAGCTAGCAAATAAAATTTCCGAGTTCAAGTGGAGACATTAGAAGAATAGAGTTGAAGTAGAATTCAAAGGGGATCGGAAACCCAATTCTAAGCAGATAACAAAGGATAAACTTCTACTGTTTAATCAGTATTTACTCTTATATTATTTCCTTTAAGTATTATCTTCATTAGAAAAGGTAAGATGTTATGAAAACATATTTAAACAGCAAGAATTCATCACAATAAAAAATAATTCTTTTTCAAAGTTATGAAATTATTGTGTTGTCATTTTGTACACTTTTGTGTTTGAATGTGATAAGTGTTACAATCCATGAACTGAGTTTGAATTCCATTGAAGTTCATTCCATGCTATAGCTTTGGGGAAAACATTTAAACAATAAATACTTCCCTTAAACTTTTTTACTGTGGCAGAAGCCATTTCCAAAATATGGTGGTAACTTGTTTTGTGGGTAAATTAATAAAACCTGTTTTCTTTTAATTTTGTTATTTGAGCATAATTTGGAATATTGTGAATAAGAAATAAACTTTATATAAATGGGAACGAAAAATGTATAGAAATATTTATTTAGAAAAATTTACTTTTGTTGTGGTATATTTCAAAGCATTGTATATTAAATAAACCCTCAGAACAGCTGCTGCATGGATGTGTCATTTTATTTTCATTTAGCCACACAAACCCAGAATCAAATAGATTTACAGATTTTTCTTTGTATAAGAAGTAAAGTTTACATGTATATGGCTGAAGAAGGTGAAAAAAAATGTAAATTATGATCTTAGATCTATGATCTTATATATATATATATATATATATATATATATATATATATTTTCATTAAAGATGACAGACGAGGTGCTGTGATTAAGCTTTGTTTAATTTTTCTTGTGTTCAAATAAATGTTTTCTTTTCTGCACACAAAGTATGTAGAAACTGTCCAAATATTCTGTAATTCTGAGTTACTTCAGCTATACTTTTAGTCATTACCAAGGGTGATTTTATTTTTGCTTTTTAACTGGGTGCATGGATTGTGTGTGTGTGTGTGTATATATATATATATATATATATATATATAAAATCAATCTTTCACTCACCAGTAGTTTAACATCACCCAAGTTGAGGAGATACATTATTTGTGTTAAAACACAATTGCCATTATTTAGCTCGACTCTGTATTGAGCCCTCTTTTATATTAAATGTTACGTACATTGGAATTATGCTTCATTTGTTCTCATTTTTCCCTGAATATATATATATATATATTATATATATGGGAACAATGAATTCAAATGTTCTGTTTCTTGCTTGATGACCTCAGTGTCCACTTTTATAATAAATATATATACAGAGAGCAATGGGTAATTCTTGTCATTTTATAAATTTTATTTTATGCATGCATGTTGTTTGTTTTTGATTTTGTCAACTGCACAATATATCAGAGTCAGTAGGGCATCATCTGTGAGAAAAAGTGCACCATGACGCAATTCACCCCACCAGCAATTTGGAAACAGCATGCTGTACTGCTTCACACAACAGATCAGAAAACTCACTTTGATTATTCTGATAAGAAAAGAAGTCTTGGATGTTGTTAAGAGCCTCAGGCTTAACATGGAAGCCTACCTCAAGTGCCTTGAGGAGGTAGTGTTGCTCTGAGTCAAGAGGGTGGCTTCTGGAAGACCCTTTATCTGGCAACAGGACTCTGCACCATGCCACACAAGCAGGAGAACCCAGTCATGGCTGTCAAACAATTTCTGCAACCACATCACCCCTTACATCTGGCCACGTAACTCCCCACACTGCAACATCCCTTGATTATTATCTGTGGGGTGCAGTTGAGTGAGAGACCAAGAAAATTCCATGTAACACCAGAGAAGTACAGAAGGCAAAGATTATGATAGCATTCACCAACTTAAACAAGGACACCATCCAGAAGAGATGCAGGAGATTCTAAAGTCGTCTGGAGGCCATGGTTGAAGCTGAGGACGATTTTTGTTGAATAAATTTACTCTTTCATATTTCAAGATATTTTTGTGCAGTTTTGGTAGATATATCTGTTAAAATGTGGTGTCAGTGTTATTTTCATCTTTGCATAATTTAGACGACAATTTATCCTGTATAAGTCTCCTTTTTGGTTCCATTTTTCTGTAAAACTTCTTAATTAAGCACATGCCCCATCCATGTTATTTATCCATCACATACTGTATGTGTGGAGCCATCTTCCCCGCCAAGCTATGTGACATTTACGCTCTTCCTCGCCAAGCTGTGTGACACTTACGCTCTTCCTCGCCAAGCTGTGTGACACTTACGCTCTTCCTCGCCAAGCTGTGTGACACTTACGCTCTTCCTCGCCAAGCTATGTGACACTTACGCTCTTCCTCGCCAAGCTATGTGACACTTACGCTCTTCCTCGCCAAGCTATGTGACACTTACGCTCTTCCTCGCCAAGCTATGGCGTACTTACGCTCTTCCTCATCAAGCTATGTGACACTTACGGCTCTTCCTCGCCAAACTATGTGACATACGCTCTTCCTCGTAAGCTATGTGACACTTACGCTCTATAAGCCAAGCTATGTGACACTTAAGCTCTTCCTCGTAAACTATGTGACACTTACGGCTCTTCCTAAGCCAAGCTATGTGAACGCCGCTCTTCTAAGCAAGCTATGTGACACTTACGCTCTTCCTCATATTTATGTGACACTTCGCTCTTCCTCGCCAAGCTATGTGACGCTTTAAAACTCTTCCTCGTAAACTGTGACACTACGCTCTTCTCGCCAAGCTATGTGACCTTACATCTTCTGCCAACTGTGACACTTACGCTCTTCCTCGCAAGCTATGTGACACTTACGCTCTTCCTCGCCTAAGCTATGTGACACTTACGCTCTTCCTCGCCAAGCTATGTGACACTTACGCTCTTCCTCGCAAGTATGTGACACTTACGCTCTTCCTCGCCAAGCTATGTGACACTTACGCTCTTCCTCGCGCTTATGTGACACTTACGCTCTTCCTCGCCAAGCTATGTGACACTTACGCTCTTCCTGCAAGCTATGTGACACTTACGCTCTTCCTCAAGCTATGTGACACTTACGCTCTTCCTCGCAAGCTATGTACACTTACGCTCTTCCTCGCCAAGCTATGTGACACTTACGCTCTTCCTCGCCAAGCTATGTGACACTTACGCTCTTCCTCGCCAAGCTATGTGACACTTACGCTCTTCCTCCAAGCTATGTGACACTTACGCTCTTCCTCGCGCCAAGCTATGTGACGCTTACGCTCTTCCTCGCCAAGCCATGTGACACTTACGCCTTCCTAAGCAAGCTATGTGACACTTACGCTCTTCCTCGCTAAGCTATGTGACACTTACGCTCTTCCTCGCCAAGCTATGTGACGCCCTCTTCCTCGCCAAGCTTGTGACACCCATACCTCATGAAAGCTATGTGACGCCACGCTCTTCCTCATAAGCTATGTGACACTTACGCTCTTCTCATAAACTATGTGACACTTCGCTCTTCCTGCCAAGCTATATGTGACCTTCGCTCTTCCTCGCCAAGCTATGTGACACTTACGCTCTTCCTCGCCAAGCTATGTGACACTTCGCTCTTCCTCGCCAAGCTATGTGACCCTACGCTCTTCCTCGCCAAGCTATGTGACACTTACGCTCTTCCTACAGCAACTATGTGACACTTCGCTCTTCTCGTAAACTGTGTGACACTTCGCTCTTCATCGCAAACTATGTGACACTTCGCTCTTCCTCGCCAAGCTATGTGACACTTACGCTCTTCCTCGCCAAGCTATGTGACACTTGCACATTTCACATCAGTTTCTTTCTTGCCTCTCAATTTAATACACATACATGCAGAGAAGCCACATTTGTTTTCTTCTTAACAAACAAGGAACTTTCATACTTTTACACTCTGAGAAAGATTTAGTTGTAAAAATATAAAAAACTATTTTATATTTTCATATTTAAATAACTTTCTCGCCTTTTTTCTCTATTGTGGGTTAATTCAAATCCACAGCATATGCAGTAGCTGAAGGGTAAATGCTAAAACCAATCTTACCAATATGAAGCCTGCCAAAAAAGGAAAAAATTAATGAAGAAAAAGGAAATAATAATAAGAAACAGAAACCTATCTGAACAAAAATCTACAGGGCTCAATATCTATAGAATCAAAAAACCCAAAATGCGAAACCAAACCAAGACAGGAATGTGTTCAGGAAACAATGTAAAACTTTGAGTTAATCATCTGACAATTGTGGACAGTGTGAGTTATGGTTTTAGATCATCGTTCCTGGACACTCTCCTGATTTTTTTTTGTGTGCATATATATATATATATATATATATATATATATATATATATATATGAATGAAAGAGAGAAAAACAGAATGAATCAATTCAATGGGTTACACTGAAAAATCATAGTAGGGAAAATTATTCAGAAACATATCTTTAGATTTTGGATCATTTGTTTGTTTAACAGCATGTCAATTTATTATGGGTGATGTAATATCAAAGTTTAATATTCTTGGGTGCTTTGAAGTAATAGTTATATGATATTCTGCTTTCAGAATTGAATACATGATAGTTGACATTCATCTTTATGCATATACATGTTTGTGTGAACATAATTATGAGAAGCAGTAATATGTATTTTATGTTTTAATTTTGTTGAAGTTATGTTTTGAAATGCAGTTTGATTTCTTTAAGAAATTGTAGGATATTATGGGTTAATACCATGAAAGAGTTCTTCCATGTTGATTCATGTATTGTTGGTAATTTTACTATAAATAGGTCTTGTTATTTAATTATTTTTATATAAAAATATATTATTATACTTTCATAGTGCTCACTATTTTCCCCATACCTAGGACCCTAACAGGTGGTACCAACATGAGTCAGGGTGGACCTGGGAACAACAGTAATTAAGAGGTGATTTCACACACTTCAAAACCTCCCAACCTTGCTGCTGGATGTAATTTATCGTCATACCCAGGACTTTGATGAGAGGATAAACAAAAGATGTTGAAATTGTACTATTTCTATGTCAGCGATGTTCTGGTCTCCTTTTTTCTGGAATAGAAAAAAAAATGATACATATTTCATCTTAATATCTTGAACTTTAAAAGCACATCCCAGTTGAGTAACAAAAGGTCTTTCTTTGCTTCAATGTTTTTTTTTTCTATGCATGCCAATAAGCATCACTGGAATGGAACATATTGACTTCCCTTTTGCTTCTCTGTCAAAGTTAACTAGCAAACATCTTCCTAATATTATTGTTCATCAGAATAATATCAATACAATATCTAATGCTTTGTGAGTGCTCTAAGTGCTTCTGGCATTACAGTTATCAGATGTTTCCCTGTGTTATATCCCCAAAGGCTTCAGATTTTGAATCAACCAATCTCTTTTGGCTAAGATGATTGTGGTATCTATTGATCCAGTAATTTCGTTTTCCTTTTTTTGTTTTTGTTTTAAGATTCAGATCAAATTGCCAGTGGTAAAGCCTCTTTGAACCCTGAAATTTATTATAAAACATTGGAAATTTTATCATCCATTTTAAAATAAAAACAGATTATACTTGTGTTTAGCTTTATTGAGTTATTTTTATTTTTTTATATTTTTTTTTTGTGATTCTGAAATGCATTAATGCCAAAATGGATTTCATTTATATTTCTTTAAATTTTCTTTCGTTTTGCTTAAACTCGAATTCCTTTGAAAAATAACCTCAAAAATTGCACAGTGTTTCTTGAGATTCAAGAAGATGAGAACTGAAGTTTGCTTATTGATGTTTGTTTTTTGATTTTACAACACTATACATTATTTGTATTCCTCTGGCAGTAGGAAGGGCATCTAGCTGCAAAAATAAGTATAAAAGTCTATCATGAAACTGACAGCGACATACACAATTCACTTTCTTACACTACACTTGCACAAATATACATCTTTTTGTAAACTAAAAATTTAGTTAATATAAAGTTCAACAACCACTCAAGCACTATTAAAATGTTAATGATGAATGAGGTGTGCAATATGAAATTTAATAAGAAGTGAAGATTAAGAGGATAAGAAGGATAGATAATGATTGACTCAAGACTTGAAGTGGTTAAGATTGTAGTCATTTGGGAAACAGCTATATGGGAGTCTTTTCCAGAACAATAGTTCTTTGGGAAAAGTTCTCTGAGTGAAGGAAATGAGGATGATTCAAATCCATGGAAGTAGCATATCATGTCTTGAATGTGAAGGTCTGATGTGGTGAAACTAAAGAAAGGATGTCATCTGAACACATCTATCCATTATTTTTCATTCAAAAATGAATGGTTCAAATATAGAAACAAAAACCGATGAACCCATGAACAATAAGAAAATCTTAACGAAAATAAAAACAAAAATGCGACTTAGAAAGAGCAATTGATATTTCTAGGTCAAATACTGAGGAAAGAAAACTTGGAGAATCTGACACTCACAGAACATATCAAAGGCAAGAGGGAGAGATAAACAACTCTATAAAATAGCTGCATACTGGCCAATAATTATTTCTACCCAACAGCCTTTAGAACCATTTCTACCTATCCAATAACCATTAGAATAATAATAATAATAATAATAATAATAATAAATAATAATACCTGACTTTGCTACTCAGAATGCCTCACTGACCAGCATATATAGTCAAACTATCATCCAGCTCACATGGCCTGAACATAGCATTCAAGACTGTCGCCACTCGATGTTGACTTCAGTGTCCACTATATATATATATATATATATATATATATATATATAAATTTCCAGATATGGGATAAGAACAAATGAAGTATAATTCCACTCTCTGTAGCATTTAATTTTTAAAAAAGGGCTCAATGCAGAGTAGAGTTTAATATTATTTATTATATGAGATTAAAACAAAAACTTGTTAAAAATTGCTACACAATAGCTTTCATGTTTCAGCACTAAAATTGTACTTCCTCAAGCGATGGTAAATAACTGGTGAGTAAAAAAAGCAGATAACAACAAAACAAAATTGAAATGAGGCTTGTGGGTTTACCCTGATTAACCAATTAGGTGTCAGACCTACACTAAAAAAGGGGGAATTTTGATCATGGTAAAATGTGGTTTGATATGTAATCCTAGACAAGGTCAAAAGTGGCAGACAATAAATTAATGCAAACTATCAGTATGTGGCAACCATCTATGATAATTATGGAACAAATGTAACTTGTTCAATTTTATAAGATGCTAAGGGAGCGAAGACAATCAAACATATAACTAATTGTAACATATATTTTTTTTATAATTGATAATAAAAAGGCTTCTTTAAGAAACCAGTAAATTTACTATTGCCTGAGAAATCATATTTTGAATGCTGAAACATGGAAGATGTTGTGTTGCGATTTTTAACCTGTTCTTGTTTTAATCCTACACCTCTTTTATCAGACATTTTGGCAAATATTCTCTTGATTTAACAAGTTTTAGAGTGTTTTTTTTTACAATGGTGTTCACTTGAAGTAGAAGGTTACAGAGTAAGAGGCACTCCTTATATAGATGTTTGTAGAAAATAATGGTTAACCATAGACAGGTTAAGATTGTAAAAATTGGAAGAACATCCTCTTGGGAGTCGGTTTCAGAAGGGAGTAGTTTATGGGAAAATGGACTTTACATCTCACTAAAGGAATACAAAGAGAATGAAGGTGCTACAATGTCTATGGTATGGTGGGTCTTAGGATTGTAGTTCATCTGAACACTTTCGATGGAAATAGCGATAAAGCTGTGATGTCTCATCTATGAGAAATTGATTGTAAGGTGAAATATAATTTGTTGCCCCTTTTGGACTTTATAGAGAATGGAAAGTGAAAACTGGGAAGTAGTAATCCCTTCTCAGCCTGATCTAGTACTTATAGAAGATGGCAGGAGTCAGGTATTTGTTGCAGAGGTACTGAGAACCAACCCTTTTTTTCAGCATTTTTAGCAATGGATTATATGTATCAGTTCCACTTGAGGTCTAGGCTGAGTTCGAATATACACAAGTCATGGGGCTCCCTGAGGTAACATCTGTTCATCACAATTGGTGAAAGTTCTGGGTTGGATTGCAGTGATAGAATGTCTCTAGTTTAGTTTTTACTCAGTCTTTTCTCTCCCTGTAAATCCTATGTACTTGTGGCATTTTTGTCTTGTTTGTTGTAAAATGATTAAAAAAAACTTGGGGTGCTGTTATTAAAAATCTTCAAGTGATGTGATTTTTTGTTCTTTTTTTTTTTTTTTTTATATAGTTTTTTGTTAGTGATTTTGTAGCACCAGTCTATAAAGTTTGACAAAGGATGGTCTTCTTTAAGACCAACAGGGTTATTTTTTTTTTTTTTTATAGTTTTCTTATTCTGAAAATAATGACTTTTAAATTCAAATTAATATCAGCCTTGAGCAAAAACAACTTTTTAAGCATAATCAAATATACTTAAAATAAACGACTATTTCAGTAAATAAGACATGGAACTTTTGAAAAGTGAGTCAACACCTGTTTCTATGCAAGATAACCACACACAGGCGCAACTCATTACATAGTATTTTCTTTTCTTCAAATATCAGAAAGCTTATTTGTTTAACATCCATATCTGTCACTTTTCTGACACTGCATGTTCTGCATACCAAACCACTGACCAAATTGATGCATGCCTTCAGGTTCTGATAGATAAGCAGCAGATGTTAGGAGTAAAGGTCATCTTGTCCTTCCTTCTGGAGATTGTTGTTTCTAGTGTCATTAGTCATATTGGTTTTGCTTATCTTCTCAAAAATGCCTGGAACTCCAGCAGCTTCTGTCTATACACACACACACACACACACACAAGCTCTTATTCATTATCTAATCTTTGAGCCTTAATCAATAACATCCTCCTTGCTGACAAGTTTAATTGCTTCCCTATGCCTGGTACAGAGAGCACAACAAACTTTTATAGATAACAAGTCAGTAGTGATGTAAACATTGAAAGCTTTGTGATTTATAGGTGTAAACATTTGCAATTAATTTTATTTATAAGCACCAGCAGTATATAAAATTATAACACCCAGAATGTCTGTTTCAATTTATTTCATTCAAACACGAAATCACAACTTTCAATTACTAAACAGGTTCTAGTCCATCCTAATAGTTACATATTTTTTTCTAATAGGTTTTTATAGTACTGAATCCATTGCTAGGCCAGCTGCTAAGCAAGTTGATTCACTGTGTTGGGCAAGAGAATTTTTTCACCAGAATCTATCTTAGATATTTATCAGTCTACCATTCACCCATGCTTAGAATATTGCTGTCACATATGCTATTTACCTTGAGCTCCTTGATAAGATCCAAAGAAGAATCAGCAATATTATTGGTCCAGATCTGGTGGCTCGGCTTCATTCACTTTCCCACCACCTTAAGGTTACCTCTCTGTGTTTTTTCCATAAATACTTTCATGGCAATTGTTCGGATGAACTCTTCATATACGGTACCTAGATGTTGTGAATTTAAACGTGTTACAAGAGTCGAGTTCTCATCAACTGAGCTGGCTAGATGTAAATTCTATGCTAACAGTTTCTTTTCTCACACTTTTCACTTGTGGAATTCCCTTCTAACTCCATGCTTTCCAGCCAACTTTAATCTGCAAAAATTTAAATGCAATGAGAATTGCTATCTACTGTCCTCCTGATTACACTTTTCTCTTTCTGCTATTGTTTCTGTTCAGAATTCTTCCACACCCTGTAACCCCTTGTATTTTAGTGGCTTTACTGCCTTGCATGGGGTGATACCAATTAAAAAATATATCTATATCTTAATTATAATATATTTTAAAAATTGGTAGTCTTCAATTTAAACTAGACTTTTCCTCATATATATGTCATGTGTCTTCAGGACATGAAAAAAAAATCATGACTTTCTATCTTTTGTAGCACTTAACAATGTTCATCATTTTAGTAACCGCTCTATCCAACCATTTGACACAAGCTTGTTAAGGAGGTTACTCACTTTTTCCCTTTGCCCCTCTTGCCTTCAATAAGTCCTGTGAGTGTCAAATTCTCCAAGACCTCTTTCCTCATAATGTGCCGCAGAGATTCTGTTACTTTCTGACTCTGAATATGAGTGTCTTTGTCTCCATTTTCCTTGAAACTTCTATGTTGCTTACATGAGCTGTCCATGTTATTCATAGGAGAAAATCGTCCGGCATTAACTGTCATATAGGCAAATGGTTATTACATAACATTTCATCACTCTCTTTAATTTACTAACTCTGATCAAAAAGTATCGGAACTGGTGCTAAAAATATAATATAAAAATAATGCTACAACACATATCAATTCAGCATTTAATCTTCTTTGAACTAGTGCTGTTCTAAAGCTACACAATTTATTAAGCATTGTTTCTGTTGATGGAAACATTCCTGGAACTCCTTTTTTGAGATAGTGAGCAGCAGTCTCATTGCATTCTCTTGGATTTTGTCGACATCTTAAAATTTTCTTCCTTTGAAGTAGGATTTGATTTTTGGAAAGAGGTAAAAGTTGCAAGTGTTAAGATCTAGAGAATATGGTGGCAGTTGTACCTGGGAAATGTTGTACTTGACAAAAACTGCTGCACAAGGTATGGTCACCATTGAAACTTTTGTGGTTAAGTGAGATGACCACACTTTCTTTAAAATGCTTCTATTGGACAAAAAAGGACAATCCTTATATATAATTTACTAAGAGCTACAAAGGATAGAAAAATGTGAAGAGCCATAATTGCTAACAATCTGAAGGACATAGAAGAAAAAAAAAGTTTCTTTGTTCTTCCTCCACCTTTTTTTATTTTATATATATTCAGGTATATATTTGCATCTACCTATAAAATGTCCATTTTAAAGTCTTAATAATAATTTGTATGTCCAACAGATTATGTAATTACAGTATATATATATATATATATATATATATATATATATATATATATATATATATATATATATATATAGTAGTGTTCAGTATGTGTGTATGTATATATTTATATATATATATATACATACACATACTGAACACTTATATATATATATATATAAGTGTTCAGTATGTATATATTTATATATATATATATATGTGTTCAGTATGTATATATTTATATATATATATATATATATGTGTTCAGTTCATATATATTTATATATATATATATGTGTTCAGTATATATATATATATATATATATATAATTTTCAGTATGTATATATATATATATATATATATATATAAGTGTTCAGTATGTATATATTTATATATATATATATATATATATAAGTGTTCAGTATGTATATATTTATATATATATATATATATATATAAGTGTTCAGTATGTATATATTTATATATATATATATATATATATAAGTGTTCAGTATGTATATATTTATATATATATATATATTATATATATAAGTGTTCAGTATGTATATATATATATATATATATATATATATATATATAAGTGTTCAGTATGTATATATTTATATATATATATATATATATATATATATAAGTGTTCAGTATGTATATATTTATATATATATATATATATATATATATATATAAGTGTTCAGTATGTATATATTTATATATATATATAAGTGTTCAGTATGTATATATTTATATATATTTATATATATATATATATAAGTGTTCAGTATGTATATATTTATATATATATGTATATATAAGTGTTCATTATGTATATATTTATATATATATGTATATATAAGTGTTCATTATGTATATATTTATATATATATATATATAAGTGTTCATTATGTATATATTTATATATATATATATATATATATATATATAAGTGTTCAGTATGTATATATTTATATATATATATGTGTTCAGTATGTGTGTATGTATATATTTATATATATATATATATAATATAAAAGGCTCAAATACTAATATTATAACCATATTAGTGTTTTAGCCTTTTATTTTATATATATCTTTTTGAGTTGGACTCTTTCATAATTCATTTCCAAAAATTTCTGATGAACCTTATATAAGAGTGAAACATATGAAATTTATAAATGTTGTTATTTTTTCCTTATTCTATCACATCTCTTTTTCTTTATACAAGAAAATCCTTTGAACAATTTAACCAGCTTGCAGTCGTATTTCTTTCCTATTTTGGACTTTCACTCCAAAGTTTGATATAAAATTTGCTCATGAAAGAATTGCAAAAATGCAAAGTAGTCTTTATACTCTTTAAGTTTTTTTTGTTTTTTTTCTTATAGCTTTATACTCAATCAACAGACTTAATTATCAGTATTAATATATATTAATGGTTTTGGGAAGAATTAGAAAAATAAGGCAGCCCCATCAATTGTTGGCCACCTTACTCATTTTTTTTTTCCACTTAGCTCTCAATTGCACTGCAATCTAAAAATCTTTTGAATCTGACTTTTCAGAAAACTCATTAATTCGTTGAATAATCATTTGTTAACTTAATTACAGGCTTCTGCCAAGAACAATCACTTTTAGTGCAGTATGAACAATTTTCTTTTGAAGCATCGATCACAGAGATTTCAACTTTCCGTTTTTCTTTGTTTTGTTTTGTTTTTGAAAGAGGAATAGGAAAAGACTGGTATGTCAGGTACTTTTCTTTTTCATAAAAGCACTCTTATTAGTTATCTAGAGATAAAAATAATGAAGAGAGTGCCATTTTTAAACAAAGGAAAGAACAATCAAAACTGATATCGTACAAAAAAGTAAAAGAAAAAACAATGTTGGTATGGTGGCTGCATTCAACTGGGAACAAAATTATTAATTCTTGAAATCTGCAAAATTGAATGTTCGTGTAAGACTAATATTTCATTTTTTTTTTTTTTTTGTTGTTGGTTAGTTTTTTCTTACCTCGATGTTCATTTAAGCCGATTTTAAAAATTAATTAAAGTTCTTTAGTGATTTGTCTTTTCATCAGACAAGAAGGCAAAAATTTTATTGCCACAAATTGTGCATAATTATATGAATTTCAGTTTGCTTAGTTTTATATTTGTAGCAAAGTGAACAGCTGCAAATCCAAGGTATAGTAAAATGAACAGTCAAAAATATGAAGTGTAGGAAAATGAACCATCACAAAATGTCATCTATGTCATAATACTGCCGAGATGAGATCATTTTATGTTGGTCTGGTTCTCTTCTCCAATGTTCCTACTGTTTTTTTAATTGAAACATCAGTGAAGACCAAAGGGTTTGTAAAATGTAGGTGAGGAAGACTGTGTTGCACCAGTCTTTTGTTTTCTTTTAATAGTGATGGCTTCCCTGTCTTATAAATCAACTTTTGAAATCCTAGCTTTTGTCTGGATTCAATATTAAGTTCTAGTTAGCACACAATAGCAACCAAATAGCACCTTTCTATCTATCCGTATATATATATATATATATATATATATATATATAATATATAATTAAATCAAGTGTTCATTTGACTAGCCACAGCTGTGAGTTTCATACATGCTATGCATACAAGCAGAAATTACTTTTGTGCATTATATTATTCTCTGTGTGCACACACACACACACACACACATTTTATATATATATATATATATATATATATATATATATATATATATATATATATATATATATGATGAAGATACATTGAAATATCCATGATCTTTGTATCTCTTACAATTTAGCTTTATCCTGCTTTAGCTAAATTAGTCATAAAACAATGTGGACTATGTCGACCATGATCAGAAAAAAACCAAATAGAATCAATTTAAACTGTGTTGAAATCAGTTAAAATCTAACTTCTGTAGTAATACATAAAGTAAAAATCCAAAAATGTAATCAAGCAGGTTTTGTCTTGTTAATGAAGATTTTTTTTCTAATGATTCCTGTCCATTGACAAAACACATTAAAGCATAAATTTCCCAAATTGTTTTATAAATTTGCCACATTTATAAATATATATTTATGCCTATTTCCTTTCTTTTTTTCTTTCAGGTAAGTAACTTATTCAGAAGAGAATGCCCTGCTGGTAATGTAATTTTAGTTTCTCACATTTTTCATTTAATTTTATATTAAATTTATTTTGAAAAAAAAAATATATATATATATATATATATATATATATATATACCTGTGAGTGAATGTCTAGGGACAGTGGTTATACAAAATGGTTTTCAGCTGTTTATTTAATATGAAAGATTTTACAGACAGAGAAAACTGTATTTAAACAAGCTTGTAATTCACCATAACACATCCGACTACAATTTCTATAGCTAAAAGCCAGTCTTATTAGAAGAAGAAAGGATTCACTAAGAAGAAAATGTATTGAAAGTACACTGATCTCATAATTTTTTATGGTTAACCTCAGACTGGGCTCATACATAATACCACAAATCATTTCAAAAGCAATAGTAGCAAAATGGAGAAGAGAAAAAGAGAGGAAAAAGAAAAAAGATCTACTCAGAGTTGAGTTATTTCAAATCCAGCAGATGTTAACATTTTCAATACAGAAACAAAGAAATATTTCTGGATATAGTAGCTGATACTCAGATCATTTGTAAATATTTATGTCAATGCTACGATGATATAAAGGTACACCTGTAAAACTTTTGATGATCAGAGATGGGCAGCTGACTTCTCTTCCGATCTAGCGCCAACTTCCTAGTAGGGGAAAAAACTGGCTGGTTACATTCAATGCCTCTTAATCATGTGAGAGAACCCTTTTCGCTTTGCATTAGCATGGCTGATGCTAACCTCCAGAAGATTGACAAATTGTGTCTTCATGGGTTAATGTTTTCCATTGAAAGACTATATAGAATTAATTGCTATCTTTCTCACCAGAAATTGCACATTTCTAAGTCTACCATTTCTCACCAGAGCTTGCAAATTTCTAAGTCTACCATTCATCCATGTACTGAAATATTGCTGCTACTCTGGTCTGATGCTTCTGTTATGTATTTTAAAATTCTAGATAAAATACAAAAAATCATCTGCATTGTTATCGATCCTGACCTGGCATCAGTCCCTATTGCACTGCCATAATGTAACTTACCTATAACTATTCTGTAAAGCAATCCTGGGTATGACGATAAACTATATCCAGCAGCAAATTCTTTTTTTCGGGAGGTTTTGAGGAGTGTGGAATAGCCTATTAATTGCTGTTATTTCTGGTTCCACTCTGACCAGGGGTGGTAGCACCAATTAGGGTCCCAACTATGAGTAAATAGCTTTCCCCCTCCCTTGAACTGGAGAATGATGACTGGGAAAGTGTAAGAGTGCGTTTTTGTAACAATTATAATGCAATACCAATTGCAGTATTTAAAAACCACATTCATAAAAAATGATGTACTAAAACTAAAATTCCCCTCAACGAAGCCACCTGTTTGCCATAGTTGGTGACCTATGATGTCTGGGGATGGAGTACTGGTGAATGAGTGACTCCCGATCGGGTATAAGATGATCAGGAATTTTCAGAACATATCTCTTTGGTCCCTACCTGGGATAGACGGGTGGATAGAATAGCCCAATCCATTCCAATTGGCTAGTCACGTAGTGGCAAGGGTTACTTGGGATGAGAGATAATGGATCTGACATGGCCTAACATCATTCTATACTTGGGTAGATATGGTGGGGGAGTGCGTGTGCTTGTATCCACTCTCATCACTACTATACTGTCTGTGTAGCCCTGGCGGATCAGGGCGAATGGGATGAGTCCCCTCTGGTAGCATCCCTTAAGAAGGAACTCTGAGGTGGGTGGGGAGCACAGACAGAGATTTCAAAAAGCAAAAGTAGATGACTACCTCTCACAAACGAACCACGAGACAATATGATTTCTCAGAAATGGAAAGTGAAAATGAAATAGAAAATAACCATTTTCCAACATTTATTGTTGTAGAAGCAGTTGAGTGTGATATAACAAAAGTTTCTTCTTTTATGTTGCAAAAGGTGATTTCTGGAATGATAAATCCACAATCCATTAAAAAAAATAAAGAAAAACAATACGCTATTAATACAAGTGTAAACTAAAAAAGATGCAGAAGAACTACTAAAAATCAAGCAGATTAACAACAAATGTAAAAGCTTACCGCCATCAATTTCTGAATTCAGCCAAAGGTATGATAAAAAGCCCAGAACTATCATTTTGTACATCAACAGAAATTGAAAATGATGACTCTCTAAAAAAAAAAACAAGGACTAACAAATGCAAAAAGAATTCAAATTAAAAAAAAAATGATAAAGTAATAAATAAAAATACATACATTCTAACATTTAATAAACCAATTCTACCAAAAGAGATAAAGATAGGGTACTCAATAACCAAGGTAGAGTCTTACATCCCAAATCCTCATAGATGCCATAAATGTCAAAAATTTGGACATTTACAAAATAGTTGTACTAGAACAGCAGTCTATAGATCTGGGGAATCCAAGACTGATCATGAGTCACCTTGTGTCCAAACTGTAATGGAAAGCATACAGAAGACTCCAAAGTGTGTAATATTTGAAAAAAAAAAAAAAAAAAGAATTAATTAAAATGAAATACACAAAAAAAATTTCTTTTCAAGAAGCCAGGAAAAAGATAGAATGGACATAGAGGAACAAAACTGTAGCCCACCACAAACAAGGGAAAAATCATCATCTAGACAAAGTCCATTAAAAAAAAACGCATGGTAAAACTAAGGGAGCAAAATCAAACAAAGTAGAAACAAAAGAAGTTCAAAGAACAAAACATGACAAACAAAATGCTAATAGTCTGAAGAATATAAAAATCATGGACACTTCACCTATATAAAAAAAAATTGGACCTGTAAAAATTCATAATACATAATCAAGATGCAAAACATTGTTCAATCGAATTGTAACTGGGGTCAAAATACTATGAAAGTGTAAAAATAGGTTTTAATACCAGAAATACTTTGTAAAAAATTATTACCAGCAATACATTTTTGAAAACCAAATGTTACCAGCAATGCATTTTCAAAAAACAAATATTACCAGCAGTATATTTTTGAAAAAGAAAAAGAAAAATATATATTACCAGCTATACATTTTTGGAAAAAAAAGAAAAAATATTACCAGTGATACATATTTGAAAGAAAATTATTACCAGAAATAGAATTTTTGAAGGAAAAATATTACCAGAAATAGATTTTAAAAAACAAAATATTACCAACAATAAAAATTTTGTCAGCATTAAATAACTCATTGAGGTCTATATGCTGTAAAACCAAACCAAACCAAACCTATTCTATAAATATTTTCATTCTAATTGTTTTGTTGAACTTTTCTCTTTGGTACCTAAATTTTATGAGCAGAACTAGATTGGTAATATCATTTTACATTTGAAATGGCTAAATGTAACTAAGTTCTATGCTAACAGTTTCTTCGCTTGGACTATTTCATGTGGAACTCTCTTCCAGGTTCTTGCTTTCCAGTCAAGTTTGATCTTCAAAAATTTAAATGCAATGTCTATAGTTATATTTTTTCTTCTTAATTCCTATTCTTTTATTCTTCTCTTTACTTAATGTTTTTAATTTTTCTCATATTCTTTCACACTCGGTAACCCCTTGCATCTTTAATGGCTTTATTGGCACAAATGATTTTGAAATAGTTAACTGATCTGTTACTTTCACCTGTCATGTTTTCATTCCATATATCCTTTAAGTGTCAAATACAACAAGCCTACCTTCCTCATTATGTGTCACTGAAATTTCAGCTCTTTATTTCTGATTCTGAGCATAAAATTGCTTTTTGTTTCATTTTCCCAAAGACTTTTTTCATTGCTTAGCTGCTCCATTCATGGTATTATCAGTATCCTTGTGTAGAGCCACATTTCTGTTACCTCCTGTTTTCTCTTCATCTGTGAGGAGATTGTCTGGCATTGACTACCATGCAAGAGGATTGATATCAGAATTAAATTTTCTTATTTCTTAGTATTTTGCTTAGCTTTTGAAATGCCTCTTTTGCTATTCCTTTCTATTTTGGATTTCAGTACTGCATTTTCTATGCCATGTTAAAACACATCCCTTGTACTTTAGAGCGACATACAGTCTTGAATTCAGAGTTTTCCTTCTCCTCAAATGGTTTCCAACCATGACTAGAGAGCTTGGTCTGTCCTGCTATTTAACTGATATCTTAAGAAAAGAGATGAATTCATAGCTTTCTGAAGGGTATTTGTATAGTGATTGGAATTGGAACTCAATTTGCTGATTTTTTGTTCTATGCTACCGAACATTACACCACTTTCACATCCTTTTATTACATGCTATTGATCTGTTACAAGGACAGGTTACAGGTAGAAGTGGATTCATGCCTTTCCCAACAAAATTAGTTAGAAGTGAGCATAAATGTTGGGTTTTTCATATTTGTTAATGCATTCAGCTATTCTCCAGAGTTCCTGAAGGGAATTTATTTGTGACAAGATAAATTGTGTTGAACAAAGAGGATGACATCTTGGGCAAATCTTACTCATAGCTCATTCCTTATACAACCCAGTTGGCCATACAATATTGTTCTTAAAAAAAAAAGGACTCATCTATCATTCTATCATGTTAAGAGATGCTGTTACTTGTTAAGGATATATATATATATATATATATATATATATATATATATATATATATATATATATATGCATGTGTGTGTCTTGTAACCCATTAGGGTTATACAGGCACCACATTTACTGAAGCCAGAAATGCACTTGTGTGTCTGGTGTAAGAAAGCCTGAAAGAATCCAAGTATTGAAAAAAGATTTAGCAAATCAAGATCTTATTCTTAATAATATTCTTTAGGTTCTTGTTAAAGTCACTTTCCCACAGCCATAATGTAGCTTCCCTGTATCTTTTGTATAAATACTTTCATGGTAATTGTTCTGATAAACTTTTCTTTATTGTACATATGGTAACTAGTTAGGACTACATAGAGACTATGAGCTATTACATTTGTATAGTGATTGGAATTGGAACTCAATTGGCTGTAGTAAGAATGTTAAGTAAGTATGTGTTGTTTTGGTGTAAGGAATACTGTGGCATATTTGGGTCAGTAATTGTGGCTAGATAAGTTTAAAATAAGACAGATTGAAGACCAGCTTCCCCCATTGCCTTTCTTGGCCTTGTGACCACATCTTTTGTATTTACAAAATAAATATTACTTTCCCCTTTGGTATCTAAACTTAATGAATTTAAGCGCAGTACTTGATTGGCAGCTAGGTCTCATCATTTTACAATTGAAATGACTAAATATAACCATAAGTTCTATGCTAACAGTTTCTTCTATCACACTTCTCCTTGTGGAATCCTCTTCTGGCTTATCGCTTCCTAGTCAACTTTGATCTTCAAAAATTTATGTACAATGTCAATCATTTTCTTCTGTCTTCTTAATTCTTGTTGTTTTATTGTTCTTTCTCCTTAATAGTAGTTTTTCCGCATAGTCTCTAACATGCATTAAATCCTTGAATCTGAGTGGCATTATTGTCTTGCTTGGGGTGAAACATTTGAAAAAGAATATTAATG
Source organism: Acanthosepion pharaonis (assembly GCA_903632075.3). NCBI lineage: Eukaryota > Metazoa > Mollusca > Cephalopoda > Sepiida > Sepiidae > Acanthosepion > Acanthosepion pharaonis. The sequence continues at coordinate 638,292 of CAHIKZ030005434.1, read as the reverse complement.
CCTTTTGAGAACGGTAGCAACAATCCATTTTTTTGTGTGGAAAAAGGTTAAATTGCACTTATAAATTTTCTTCATCTGAAACTTAAAATTCCTGTATCCTTAAAAGTTTTACTATGATGCTTAATTTTTCTGCAACATCCCTCATAAAAGAAAATAGTGCTTGTGGCCTTGTGTCAAACTAAGGTAAACTCTTGTCATGATAAGATATATTTAGTGCACAAAGATCTATTTCAGTTTGGTCTTAGTCTGGTTGAAATTTGTGACTTTTTCTTTTTTTAAAAAAAAACTTTTCTGTTTTTGTCTGTCTCATCAAAAGTGCATGAAATGGAAAGTTGCCCTTTTTTTTTCCAGAAATTATTTTTTCTTGGCAACTTTTAATAAATTATGATTCTTTGTTTGTTGGATTTTTTCTTTTTTAGTTCACATTGCATTCCCTCCCATCAGTCACTCTCAGACTAGGCTAACTTAATCAATGGAAATAGAATCTCAGATGAATTCCTTGAATATTTTTGCAATTTTGAATGTATTACTTTCTCAAAGACATAATAAACACAAAAATAATATGCTTCGACCCACATTATGTAAACTTGTTTTTGTTTGACACAAATTCCAAGTATCATACCTATGTTTTAAAATATAATCCAATGATTATTGAGTGGGACAGGTTATCCCTGAATATATTGACTCAAACAAGTCTTCAGCCAAGATTTTAATTACACTTGTAGATTCATCTTCTATTTTCTCCTCTTTATGAAATTTGGCATCATCAGGAACATTTTACAATCAACAATTTCAGCTTACATTAAAATTGGTAGCACTTGTTACATTGTAAAATCTGCTAATATCTATAAATCAAATCAGCTCTGAAATCAAAAGAATTTTGTTTATTAATCATTTAACCACAAGAAAGTCAATAAAGCTACTAAGATGCAAGTATCTACTGAGTGTGAAAGAATATGGGGAAAAAAAAAACATTATTAAGGAGGGAGAACAAGCAGGAATTAAGAAGAGAAAATATAATGATTGATATAAAGCATTAAAATTTCTGAAAGTCAAAATTGATTAGAAAGCAAGAGGCCAGAAGAGAGTTCCACAAGTAAGAAATATGATAGAAGAAACTGTTAGCATAGAACTTATGGTTGCCCATTTAAAGTAGCTTTCAATCTAGTACTGTACTTAAATTTGTAAAGTCAAGATACCGATATAGAAAGTTCATCAGAACACTTACCATGAAAATATTTATAGAAAAAGCACAGGGAAGCTACATTACAATTTTGAGAAAGTGATAGAAATTGAGCTGCTAAGTCAGGGCTGATAATATTGCAGATGATTCTTTGATTTTTATCAGTGATCTATAAATAAATAATAGGGACACCAGAACACATGTGTCAGATGTATTTAAAGCAAGTATGAATGGTAGACTTATAAATATGTAAGATAGATTCCAGCACCAGACCAAAAATAATAGCTTAAAATATCAGTTGATAACATTGTTTTGGTCAACTGACTCGTCAGCAGGACTTAGAATACTTGAATATATCAAATAAACTCGTTCAAAATAAATAGAACCCATCTCCAAAAACTGGATAAATTCCAGGTGCTTACCTGTAGACGTGTATAAACCAGACCAATATTTACCTATAAGTCTAGTGCAAATAAAACCGCCGATGTCTACCTTTTTGATTCCCCTGTAAACCTGACCTATAGGCATCATAATGATACTCGGGTGAACCTAAACTATATCTACTTTATTGAATAAACCAAACCTAAGCCTACCTTTTTGACTCAGGGCAATTTTTATCAATTTATTAACTTTTGAAGTTATGTCTACCTGTCTAGTAACTCAGTGTTATTTTTACCTTATAAGATTAATATTTAACAGTAAATAATTCAGCAAGTGTTTATATATTGGTAACTTAACCAATCTAAACTAAAAGTATTCAGCTGTCAAGAAAGATTAGTAAGGTCAATGTTATAAAATAAAATAAGACATATCTCGGCTGATTTGCAGGCAAATAAACTAACATACTCAAGATCGAGAGCCGGATGTGAACAGGACAAGGCCCCGTCACAAAATGACCATTATCATTGTTTACACATATTCCCGACGCACGAGTTCTGGTCGAAAAATAAAATATTTTAAAGTGTTTCTATTTTTCGATTAATAAAAATGCTTCCCTCCTAATTATACTCACGTCATTTTACGAGCCTGTTAAGCCATAAAAAACACTATAAAAGGGGTCACACTGGGAAGTAGAACAGCAGTCAACAGGAGGTCAGGGAGGAGACCTGTCACGGTCAGGCTGAGCAGTCGGCAGCAGTCAACAGGAGGCCAGGGAAGAGACCTGTCACAGTCAGCCTGAGCGGTCAGCAGCAGCCAGCAGCAGTAGTGCCACGCCAACAAGTGTGAACTATTATGTGAGATCAACCCAGATCGGGAGCCAGCTTATGAACTATACCACAAGGTAGCTGTCCCAAAACCACCCATTCCTATTGAAATAAATCACGTAAATCTATTTCTGCTGTTGTCATATTTCCTTCTTGCAGCCATACGCTTGTCTATAACATCAACTTAGACATCTTTTTACGTTCAGTTTATGACCTAATTGGATGAGGTTGCATTAAGACAGGTGGTTACTAAAAACAAGAGATGTGCGTTCAGATCTTAGGAAGCTTTTTCTTCATTTCTGATCGACTTTAATGACTGACATCTACAGAATGATGATCTGAAAGTTGCAAATAACTTTGTAAATTTAATTTCCCTTTCTGCACAAATGTGGTCATGACTCTCCACAGAATCCTTTTCCTTTTTTACCTATGAGCTGTCATGAACTGGTTTCATCAGAAAAATAATTTAATTTTACAAGGAAATAAACTGTAAGTTTTATTTTCCATATATAATTAAAATATATCTGTAAAAGGACAATAGGAATTGTTGTGTCGGAAACCTGCCACCCCTCTTGAAGATGAACTTGTCTGCGTCTGTAAACAAAGACTTTAAATAGTGGCATGTCAGTCGACATGAAGAGAGATAGAGAAGTTCTTAGCTGAGCTAGTTATTGACTACTCAGGCGATTTCTGTACCTTTTTACCAACCTATTAAAACCCTTTTTATTGTTACGTGTTATTTGGTGTTTGTCTCTAATCAACATCATAACAGGAATAAAGACAAAAGGAACATTTATCTTAACCAATGTTTTCATCTACTGATGCCCATTTGCCTTGATAAAGTCAGTGATAAGACAAACACATCATCTAATATAAGTTTTTATTTTTCTTTATTCATATATATATATATATATATATATATATATAGAGAGAGAGAGAGAGCAAGAGAGATAACATGAATTCATCCAAACAAATTTTGTTGAATTCACCAGATAATGTCTGTTGAATTTTTATTGAAAAAATGAATACTGAGTAATATTTATTCTTTTCACCTTTGCCTACTTTCAATTTGATTTTAACGACCCAAGTAAAAAACCAAGAAACAGGCAAAGTCCTGCCACTTATGTTTATGTCTGAAGAATTCATTCCTTTATGGGAAGTAAAAATTGTGAGTGCAATTTTAAAAATTTGCCATTAGAATAAAAATGGTTCTTCTAGGCCATTTTTTTTTAATAATCTTTTCTAGTACAGAAATTGGAACAATTACATTTTTTGTTTTTTTTAAGTTACAAAGCTAAGGACATTTTAAAAGTACTTAAGTGAATTAATCAAAATTTTGTTTTTCACTATTTTCCTTCTGCCTCTCTTTCTCTCTCTGCATTTCTCTTTGCATAATATATTTTATTTTAATAATTTTACCAAAATTGAAGCAAATCATTTGTCAAGTCCATAAAGCTCTCAATTAAACTAGTTTTAATGCAGGTATTTGTCTTTTTATAAAATATTTGGACTCACTTTTCATGAGCCTAAGCTTATCAGTATTTTTCTCTTCCCTACCACATGCTTAGTAGAGTCAAGAATTATTGCTGCCAACACCAGGGAGGCAAATGTAGTTCCATTAACCTCAAATACTTCAATGTTTTTCCACAAATGAATACATATTCTCAGGAGACAATGTCCAGAGAAAGTATCTTTGTTGCGTGCAGTTGAGTTCTTCCTTCTTGCTTGAAAGAAACAAGAATAGCATTATATAATAAGGTGTCAAAATTTTATTTTGATAAAGTATGCATTTTAGAAATTTTTTTCTTTTATAGTTTAAAGACAAAGTGGGAATTCATTTTAAATTTAACAACCTCTTAATTCAGAACTAAGACAGGGAAACAGTTATCTCTTCTTCTATGTGTCATATCCCTTCAGGGTGTTGACAATCATGGCTCTCCACAGTTTATTCTCCTCTGTAGTTCTCAATAAATTTTGTCTATTTTTATGTCTCCTAAACGCTGTTCTGTCAACCATTTGCTCAAATTTAGTAGGTAGGTTATTTGTCATTTTCCTGTGTCTCTCTTGCTTCCTATCTGTCCTGGGAGTATCAAATTTTCCAAGCCCTATTTTCTCATTATGTACCATAGAAACTGTTACTATTTCTTGTTACTATGAGAGGTATAAGTGTCCTTTTTGTTTGCATTTTCCCAAAAATTTTGTCGCTGCTCATATTTTCAGTTTTCTCAGCATCCTTCTGTAGAACTACATTCCTGTCATTTCAAGTCTTATATTCATCTGTGTTTTTGTTTGTGAAGACATTGTCCAGCATTCACTGCTGGATCCAATAGTCTTGGATAACCATCTTGGAGAAGTTTGGGCATCGTCAGGCTATTTTTCTCAGGAAAATACCACTGCTGCTGTGGCTGTGGTGCTTATGGTATCCCTCTGACCCCACTTGGGTTACAGGATTTATGATGATATAATAGGTAATTAATTATAATAGGTAATTAATTATAATCTTGATTTAGCCAGAATTGTAAGCCCAAAAAAATAAAATTCAAGATTTTTTTAAATGTCATTCATAAAATAGATTTCTGTTCTGGAATAAACATAAGATTTCAGTCTTTTCAAAACAAAATTGACATTATGAAATAGATGTACCTGTTTTTTTTTATTTTTTGTTTTGGTTGTGGAGTTGCCCTTCAAGTATAAAAAACAGATTATTATCAAATCCTCATTTATCAACATAAAACACTGATTAACAATTTCTTATTTGTTGAGAGATCAAAACTTTGTTCAGCTTTTAAAGCTTAAATATCAGTTTTTATTGATTACTTTCATCTTTGATCTAAAGGTCACAATATCAAGAGAAAAACACATGAACTTAAGTTTATTTGCTTTTCTTTTATTTTTACATGGTTGTGGTTATTGATTGTTAAACATTAGAAAAATGTTTTATCAAAGATGGATGTTTTCATAAACTCTGCAGGGTAAAAAAAATTCAAATATAATTAAAAAAACAAAAAATTGTCATGACTTATTGTAATGTCATTCTTTTATCAACCAATTCATTTTTTTTTTTTCTTGTTCTGCTCCAAAGAGACAAGTCTTGCTACCCTTGACAGTTAGTTTGTTCATCATGTGATACACTGTTCATATTCTTAGGATTTACTGCATTAAAATAAAATAATTTTTTTTTTGTTTATGCATTTAATTTTAAAGCCAAATATTTCCTTTTATTTTTTTTATTTGGAAATGAAATTGTGTTTGGCGGTTTTAAAGTCTCTGGCTTTATTCTTACATGAATATTTACAGAAAATGTTTTAAGTTACTTAGATTTGAAACTTTACAGCTTAATTCAAAACAAGAGCAATCTTCCCTTTTGTTTTTTGATAAATATTTTTGCATAAGTTTTAGAAAAATCTAATGATAAAAAGTTATTCTACAGGAGATACTTGAAATTTGTCGGGATTTAATAAATAGGTAGAGTATATTAATTTGGGTTAACATTTCTGTTTAAACATGTCAAAGTTTATTTCATCTTGTATAGCTTAATTGTGAAGAGACCTATGAAATCCAAGAAAATATACAAAAATGAAATTCTGAATGAGGAAGAAAAACATTAGTTTAAAAGAAATGAACCAAATGATGTGTTAAATTCAAAATAGAAGGGATTGATATTTAATTGACAAAGTCAAAGGGGAAAGAGATGATGATTATGAATTCAAAGTTTTATTTTATCAGTTAATTTTGTTTTCAAAAATCCAAAGCCATATGAAGTCTTCTTTATCTTTAGAAATACAATTTTGCTGGGCATAATTCTCAAAATTGGTGATGATTTGATTTTTTTTAATCATTTCACCTACTAAGACACAAGGAGTTACTGAGAATAAAAGACAAATAAGGAATCTGAGAAAACATTACTGAGAAGAAATATATAGGATTCAAGGAAACAGATGATGATTGACATAGGATTTAAATTTGTGAAGATTGCATTTGACAAGGAAGCAAAAAGCCAGATGACAGTTCCATAGGCAAAATGTTCAAGAGAATAAAATATTAGAATAGAACATAAGGTTACATCTATCAGTTTCAGCAGTATAATGATGAAAACTAACTGGCACTCTAATACTATGCATAAATTCCTAAAGTCAAGTTACCAAAGAAGAATGCTCATCAGAACAATTGCTATGGAAATATTTATAGAGAACACACAGTGATGCTATAGCGTATATGACAGTAAGAAAACAGTTGCAACTGAGATGACAAGTTGGGACTTAAAATATTACTGATTCTTCAGGTTTGTACAGAATTTCAAGATTATGACAACTATATTGATCAATCAAGACTGCTAGTGTTTTTCCCAACTGAATACTGACAAAGTAGGCTTCCGAAATTTCCTACAAAAGGTTTTTAGCTAAAACTGCACAAACAATGATTTAATTATGTTTGCATCAGCCTTCGAGCAAAAAGGAAATGCTTGTGAGATTACTTCACCTCATCTGTCAGGAGGCTTTTCCTAACACCTTCTAGGTCGCATTATATAAAACAATATAAGAGGATAGGATACAAACACTCTTTCTTCTTTTGCTCTTCAACCGCAGAATGCCATAGTAACAGATCCTGTATCCTTTACCCTTTGACCCTGGTGTACAGTCCCTGAACTACATGCTATAAAGCATACAACGCAATACTCTCAATATGTTATTGGCTGTTTGAAAAAACCTGATGTGATCAGAATAATATTTCTACTAACCTAGTCACATAAATACAGGGTGTCTTAAAAAATTATTTAATTTTGTAGTCAATAACATAGCCAATTCTTGCCCAAATGATCTTAAATCTAAAAACAAGATGAGTAAAAACTAAATTGACTGTATAAACTTATCTCAAAGATAATCTACTCGGAAAATGGATCAGGCATGCCAATGATAATGACAATGTGATGTTGAAATGACCATCACATTCACCTGACTTGGCAACTTATTTTTTTTCTATCAGGCTATATGAAAGAATGGGTCTATATCCCCACCCCACTCATTTTATAAACCTAGAAGAACTTAAGCAGAGAATTACTGAGGTGCTGTTGAGTGTTATACAAGACAGGAGTTGGACTACCAGGTTAACATGTATCATGTCACATGTTGTGCACATATTGAAATTTTGTGGACCTTTCTGAAATCATACTTATTATAAAACCCAGGTTGTGTGTGTGTGTGTGTGTGTCTGTACGTTTATATATTAGATCGGATTTCCTATATTTTTCAACCGATTTCAACAAAACTTCACAGGACTACATAAAACTACCTTGTGGTGGTTCTGACAGCACCAAAAATTGAAAAAACACAATTATTTTTGCACGAAATCAATTTGAAAACACGATTAAGAGGCATCGCGAGAATGTAAGGGGGACAACTCATATCGAGTTATACTTATTATAAAACCCAGGTTGTTTGTGTGTGTGTGTGTTCATTTATATATGGATCGAATTTCTTACATTTTTCAATTGATTTCAACAAAACTTCACTTTTTTTTGGCAGGTAGTGTTTCTTATTGTCTTGCAGACTTTTTTCTTTATTTTTACATTCAGAATTCTTTAAAAATTCCATTTACAAGACAATTGTTTATAATAAAATTCTATTCAATTGGTAGACTCATAATGATTGAAATCAATGTTTCTGTTTGAGTTTTTGGTTTGACCAATTCGTAAAAAAACAAAAAAAAACAAAACAAAACAAAAACTAATTAAGACAAGCGTGTCCATCAACCTTAAACAATAATCTTTGTCAATTTTATTTTTCAGTCTTTATGATGGTCGATACTTGATCTATCTCTTACTGTTACATCGCTGGGCAACGCCGGGCTCTACTGATAGTTGCTTATAAAATCTACATCTCTTTGAATATCTTAATCAAATTTTGAAAAATAAATCTTTTATTATTCAACATGAAGCCTGTTTAACCTCATTTGCCTGGGATATGTAGTTACTCAGATATTCACATTTTAAATTATGTCAGTTTTGGGGGACATCCTCTAAACATGTATATATATCCAATACCAGAAGATATCCATTTAACAAAAGACTGTATATTTCTGTGGTAGTTTTGAAGTCAGACCATGCTAGCAGTAGTAGCAATATTTGAAATAGGTCAGTGTCAATCTACTGCATTTTTCTCGGCCCTAAGCAGGGCAGAAATATCATTAGCAGATAACCTCTTAACAACTACTACTACTCTCAAAACTCATGGCTACCACAGAGATGTGGTAGTGTCTATGTTTGTCCCATTCACTGTCCTTTCTGCTTCTAGCTCAGAGGTTTCAACTTATATCATTTTGACCCGGCTCCAAGACTCTAGTGCAAACATTGGTTTCAGCTAGCATCAAAAGTCTGTGTCCATTTTTTTGATTGTTGAAAAATATTTTTATGGCATTCCTTTCTTTTTCATTTTTTATAACAGAAGTTAAGTATAGGGCCTCCCTGATTTGGTATTTTTCAGTCGCAAATAAGTAGGCTCTGCTTCTGCAAATTTCTGGTGTTTTTCAGTTGAGTCCAGTCTTTTCTTCTTCCTCTTTTTTTTTTAAGGGTTGCTTTCTCATTAGTTGAGAGAGAAGTATATAGAGAGAAAGAAAGAGATAAGGGTTTTAAAGGAAAGTGCAAACACCTTATTTTAATTTGAATTCTTTTTTTTTTTTGTTTATATGTTTTATTTTTATATTTTATTTTTATTGGGACTCACTACAAAATGATGACTCTTATAACAAACTGCAAACCTAATGTCACAACAACAGCAAATTGTCAAACCAAGCGTCAGCGTGTCACATGAATTCTACAACAGAAAATGTGGCAAAAAAGAAAGCTAGTTATCAAGAAATAGAGCACATATTCTGCATGATCTGCCGAAGATGGAATGTTCAAATTTGAAACAAGTCCGTCAGCACAGAGTTGCCATAAAAGTATTTTGATTATGCTAATATTGTGTGGTCTTTCCCAGCTGTCGATGAATGAAAAAAAATGCTCCGTCAATAAAAACAGTTGGTGTTCTAGAATTGGGGGAAATTGGTGGATTTGACTACCGCAGTCGTCAGTGAGTGTGGTACTTTTCTGACTGATTAAGTGCATTGTGGTTTGTGACATAGTACCTGTGAATCAAGATTTCGACATTCTCTTTCTGCCCCTGATATTCGAGTGTCAACTTGTGATTTGTTTTCTTCGTTGTGGAACTTATCTGAGATGTCAATTTCTGAAATGATATTTTAGTTCAAGCACGACGAATCCGACTACAAGGAAAAATATTGCCAGTCAGTTTTTCACTGACAATAGAAGTTTGGTATTTTATCAAGGAATGGATTTTTCTCTCCATTCCTCTAATATGTAACACTAACTTTTGCATAAAAATATATAGAAAATCTACTGATTTATTATTTTATATTTATATATATATATTTGATTATCTTATATGTATTTTTATCTTTTTCAGGTAAGTTCCTAATACAGAATGAAATTTCATCTTTGGTAATGTGTACTTTTTCATTTCCCTCTCATTTTTATACTGTTAGGTTTAATGCATTCATATTTCAATATGTGTGTTAATGCTCTTTTTTATGGAGATGTTCTCTCTATCTGTGTTTGAGCATGTGATTTTCTCTCTTGGAGCCAATCTTTATGACTAAGCATTGATATATGTTGGTACACTTGAGACATGGGTTCCAAATTAGTCCTTGTCATGTATATCCACGGATATTTATCTGTCTTTAATTACCCAGTACCTTGATGAGTAAGCGTTGTTATCTTTGAATTTAATGTGATTGCAATATCTTCTCAACAACCTCTCACATTAAGATATATCTCTATTTAACACAAGAAATTAACTCGCTTCAGCCTATGACACTACTTAATGATGGCTCCCATAAAAACCTGGTCACCTAATGCAGTTATAAGTTTCTCAAAGTAACATATTGTCAGTCACTTTCACACTCACACAAGAAGTTTAATTGATGAAGAATGGACTTATGGACATATCATAATGAAACATCACCAAAGTTAAGCAAAATCGAGCCTTGTCAATCGCTAGTATCTGCTTGAAAATACCAGATGCTGTAAACAACTAAGCTTATTCCCAAGTAGTCACCCATCTTGCTACTGATCAAGCTTAATGTTGCTTAACTTTGGTTATTTCAGTGCTATATGGCTGTAAGCCATGTATTAAATGGAAAAATTTGTATCTGGAAAAATCATTGTTATTATCAAAAAAATTGTTAATGCCATTTTTACTCAAAAAAAAATAAATATATTCTTACAATCCAAAATATGATTCAGCTTTAAATAACCAACAAAGGGTTGATAATCTGTAAAAAATCAATCAATCAATGAAAATTTCTGTTAGAATTAGATTCATTTAGTGTGCTGGTAACCTAGAATATAATAGATTTCAACCAAACATCAATCAGAAAGTATTTTTTACAATACTGTTCAGCGGATCTGTTAAATTATATCACCTGTTTCTCAGTCAGAATCGGATTTATTTAGTGTGCTGGTTACCTAGAATAAAATAAATTTCAACCAAATGTCAACCAGAAAGTATTTTTTTACAGTACACTTCAACTGATCTATTAAATTATATTACCTGTTTCTCTGTCAGAACCAAATTCATTTAGTGTGCTCTTTACCTACAATAAAATGAATTTAAATCAGTAATTATTCTTGTTCTCAAGAAGTGGTTTTAAATTTAGCATTCATGCTAATTTGAGAAATGTAAAAATGTCCTTTGCTTTGTCATCCATTTACATACACTCACATATGCATAAGAAAAAAATCTTATGAAGACATCTTTTGAGAAAATAAAAAATATAAATGTTTTCTCTTCAATTTATTTAATAGTTGTTTCTCAAGCTAATTCAACTATTTTTATTTTTTTATTCCATTTATGTTTTGATTTATTTTTCAACTGTCATGTTTGAAATAACAGCTACATACAAATGCTTTCTCAGATCAATGATTAAAAATGGCTTCAAGGGAATTAATTCTCTAAGTCATAAAGAAGAGAAACCTTTATTTGTAGACTTGAACTACAGTGTAACAAGGAACCAACTGCAGCAATAACTAAAATGAATATCACATATAATTAGTAGGAAAAATAATATGTTGACTTTCTGCATTATCTTAAACAAAAGGCTAGTAAGACAACTCACATCAGTAATATAAGGATCAAAAACAGTGGACTTGAGAAATCTATTTTACTGAAAAGTTGTTTGAAAAGAAAGATTTTAAAAGTTCCATCTGACAGTAATATTAACTGTTGAGGTAAATGTTTGCTGTATGGAAACAGTTAATCTTCACTATTACAATTTATTCCTAAGTCATTTTCTTGATGTTGTTATAAAATTAAATTATTTGACTTACATTTTTATTTGTACAAGAGTTAAGATATTTTCTTAGTAAAGCAAAAACTTCAACCAGTGGCTTGAACTTCACACAATGGGAAAAACCTTGCAGATACCAAATGTATAAAAAGGGTTTTTGTTAACTGTTGTTTTTTATGTTTCTTGTGGTTGGAAAATTTGAGCTGAAGAGTTCAACTTGTTTTAGTTGAAAGGAAAACTTTACAAAAAGAAAGAAAGTTTTGTTGATTTCTTTGCCAGCATTCTTGCCAGATTGTAAGATAATTTTATTATTTCAATCCTATTATGAAAACAAAATTAACAAAATGATTGAGATATTTCAGTCATGATGGAAAGAAAAGTTCCTTTCTATTGATGACAACTTCTATTAGAGATGCTTGCTTTGATGCAATTTAAGGTTCTTTTCCTGTATGCAAATTTGCTTGTAGGCAAACAGCGTGTTTTCTTTTTCTTTTTTTTCCTAGGCACTTTTCAGAATGGTCAGTTTCTTCTTCAAAATGAATACAACTTACACTTATCCTAAGTTTTATCTTTTCCTATGCAATCTGAGAGTTATTCCACAACTTGTTTCTAAACAGAAGCACTCATTTGTTTAAGGTATAAAAGGTTACTGTTTTCTTGGCTGATGTTTCACAAAATCATCACTTAAAAACTTAAAACTTATTTACAAGGAGTACATTAGTCCAGGACAGAAAGCCAAATATCCAGATGAAGAGATATTTTGATGATTAAAAATTCTGAAATCCACAGTAAAGAAAACTTGACATGAGCAAAAGTTAAAAACCAGAACACTATCACACCCCTGAAGGAAATAAAGGACCCCATTCATGATTCCATAAAGTCTAACAGATTTGACAGACACCTGAGAAAGATGTGAGAAATGATGTCATAAAAACAATCAAGATGAAGATGCAAGCTTGAAAGTTTCATTATATAGAAATTTGCAATTTTTAATGAGGAATTATAGCAGAAAATTTTAGATATTGTTTTAATATAATTTGTACACTATGCACATGCACACACACACACACACACACACATATATATATATATATATATATATATATATATATATACAAGTATTAATAAATAAAAATTTATTTTTACCATGCATTTTGTTCCTTAAGAAACTTTTCAAGTAACAAAACACATAAAATTAAGTTATCCTCTTGTCATTTCTTTTATTGATATTGTTTTTGGCAGACATACTCAATTATATCTTAACTACTTAACTATTACACACATATAGATTTGTGTGTTTCACTCTCTCTCTCTCATATATATATATATATATATATATACACACACACAGTTCAGAAGTTTGAGGCCAGCTCTGGTAATTTTTAAATTGGCTCAAAAGTAGTTCATTTGTACTTTAAATGAGAGAAAACTATTATACATGGTTAAAAGAAAAGTGAGATATGACTTTTTATTAGAAATTTTATTATATTTTATATTATGACAAAAAGAAAAAAGTGCTTTATGTTTAATTTTTTCTCTCATCAAATCATATTTCTTCAGCACAAATTTTGGTATTCCTTGCAAAAGTTTTCAAAAGTATAAGTTTGATAAATGATTCCATTCTTTTTTTCAATGACTCTAAGACCTCTTTTCCATTTTTTTCACTCTTCTGTCAAGTTCATCCGATGTTAATTATGGGGGTTACTTCAAAGTTTTGAACTGTAGTGTATATATGTATATGATGAATTTCTGGCACAGATAACTCCAGCTATTTCTATCCAGGGCAACTCACTCAAAGTTAATATAAGGCACATTGAAAGTTGAGAGATTAGTCTTTCCCTTGTCTTTATATTTGAGCCTTAACTGTCGAACAGTCCTTTGTCCACTATCAAGCTGGCTATACATGAGGACCTTAGGTATCCTGTCATCGCTCATCCTTTGCAATATGACCAGCACACCAAAGTTGTGATTGCATCAGGAATGTTGCATTTTGCAATAAGATCAGCATTGGACATCCTATTGCCAAAAGTATAGCCACAGATCACACAGAGACATCTATATGGGGTCCACGAGCAGTACAACAGAGTGGTGAATATATATATATATATATATATATATATACATACACACACACAGAGACACATATAGCATTACATATATGTTCATTATATTCACTAATGTGAAAATACAAAGAATGGTATGAATCCATCACTTCTGCTCCCAACTATGAGTTAAATAGTAGGGCTCTTTAGCTTTGGTTGGCAACCAGTCTATGAGAAAGTCTCTGTATTCAAAACATGGATAAAGCTGTTTGGGTAATTCATGGCACTCTATGTGCACCAGTTCTCTGTATTTAGTTTTTCTGACAAAGTGCCTATGGTTCTACACATGTTTACACCACTATAATCAAATTATGTTCAGGTACTCAGACCATTCAGTTCTATGAGTTGAATTTTTGGACACTCATATGTCAAAGACAAAGGAGAATCCATCATCTAGATTTAGCTGTTTTTTCATGACATGTATTTTTGTGTTCTACTAAGTAATATGAATTCAAAAATAATGATGTCAAAACTGTCAAATTTTTCATCTCTACATTTTGAAAACTTATCACAGCAAAATTATTAAGTTGTTAGATTAAGAAAATGTGTACATCAAAAGAACATGATCAGCAAAACTTCTACAAAACCATTTAACACATTTCTACATTAATTTCAGAATATATATCAGAAATTGCTTGTTTTAATTCAGGAAGTCTAGTGGTGTTAGGCTTAGTGATCATGATAACTACTCACTTGCTCCAAATCATCCTATCTACCTCAGCTTGAAAATAAATAAAAGGGCTTTACACTTGCCATGCCTTGTATATTATGTTGAATCATAAGTAATTTCTATTTTGGGGCATCAATTGTAATGAAGAATGTATCCTGCTTGGTAATTAAGAATAAATTTTGAGTACACTAACCTTAATTTAAGGACAGCAGTGGCAGCTACACTGTGGGTAAAAGAATAAGTTTCTTAACCCCACTAATGGAGGGATTGAGAGTGTATTTACATTGCATTATGTTACAGGAGTTCAAGCAAGCAAATAATGCTACAGGGACATATAGAAAATATGTAGTGTTTATGGTCATAGTCATGAGTGACCAGCAAGTAAGAAATTGGTTTGAAAAGTTTTCTTCTGGGGAAATGTAGTTGATATTCATCTGACTTGGATGATGAAGCTATAAATCCTTAGCAGAAAACAATTCATGTCAAGTTACCTAGGAATTAGCAAAGATCAATGCTTATCATATGTTGATACTTACAAAAAATAGAAAAAAATCAGCAAGCTTAGTATTTGGCTTTTACAAAAACAAAATTTGTTTCTGACTCAATTTATATAGTGTCAATTTGTGATACTGTTTGAAGCCAAAATTACTGACTTTTTCAGTGATAGAAAGGCATTTAAGGCAAGATTTGTGGTAGAGTGCTCAATATTGAAGATAGAGATAGAGTATCAATTGAATTAAGATGAAAAGTTTTTTTCATTTAACTCTGTTCCACTGAGTACCATATATCTATGTGACCACAAAACTTCAAAGTCAGCATAATGGAAATAACACTATCCAGTTAAGTGAGAAAAACATTTTCATATTATATCTACATACAGGTTTGATGAATCCCAATGAAAATTCTTTTTTAAGAGTTTTTATTTAATTTTTTTAATGTTTAGGACATTTCTCTAGTTACCAGGACTGATAGCCAAATCAGGTTGAAATACCAGTTCCTGTATGATCACCAGAGTTGAGCAAAATTGAGCCTGGTCAGTATTTAGATGGGTGACTGCTTCAGAATTCCAAGGGCTGTAAGTTTGGATGTGCAAGTGGTTTAATGTATAATGGCCCAGAATTGTTAATCAAAGGACCGACTTCCAATTCCCATTGGGTTCATTATATTTACTTATGTGCAAATACCTGTCAGAAAGGTATGAATTTACATCTTCTCCCCAGCTCTGGGTTAATTAGTAAGACTTGTATGACTAAACCATTATCACCAAAAAAAAATCA
Source organism: Acanthosepion pharaonis (assembly GCA_903632075.3). Taxonomy (NCBI): domain Eukaryota; kingdom Metazoa; phylum Mollusca; class Cephalopoda; order Sepiida; family Sepiidae; genus Acanthosepion; species Acanthosepion pharaonis. The sequence goes on along the minus strand of CAHIKZ030005434.1, from coordinate 622,513 downwards.
TACAATCTAAAAATATTTTCTTGCATTAAATAACCTTTAAAATGAATCTACTTTCCAAGCAAAATTTAAACATAAACTGATATTGTTCAAATTCTTTCATTTTTCATGAGTTATTAAGAAAGAGTTTTATCTTGTGCTGATCAGGTTGTGTTTATTAATATGTATTGTGTTTTCTTTGAAATTTGTCTAGTGACACCTCTTTTTGCATTGCTTAATATCATGTCAGCTTTTTCAACTATCAGTTCCTGCCAATTTTTTAAAATGATATCCCAGGTTTTTTTTATTATACTGTAACTCGTGAAACATTTTAATTTGAAAATCTTATCTGTTTATATCTCTGAGATGAGGTATTATGATCATTTACATTATTCAGACTGTTATTCTCATCTTCATTGCCATATTCACAATGTTTCAACCATTGTACACTCCAGCCTTCTTCAGGTGATTGGTTAGATCCAATGACTAGACCCAAAAAGTTGTGAGTTTAATACTAGGCCGCAGCAGTGGTGAACCAAAAAATTTGGAGAGTTGAGTTAAATGGAAATAACTGAGACATCCGAAAAAGGCATAGCATATGGAACTAGAACATTCTACCATGGTGAACAAAATAAATGGTTCGTTTGAAATTCCAATCACCTGAAGAAGTCTGGAGTGTACAACAGCCAAAATGTTGTGAATATGGCAATGAAGATAAGGATAACAGTCTGAGTAATGTAAATAATGAAAATCTTATACAAGGAACTGTTATTGTCAAAGCATTGGAAATATTTAATGGATAGTATTGAATGCTTATGGAAAAGCTACACTTGATTCAAGCACGACAAAGAGATGAATTACAAGAGTTAATCATAATCTTAGAGAAAAAAATAAATTGACATTTGTGACAGGAACCACAGTAGCAGATACTATAGAGAACAAAGATTAGGACAAACAGATTGATGCTCTTATGACAGCTGACACAAAAGGACCTCTACTGGAAAACTGGGAAAGTCTTCTGGTGAACCATGATAGTCAGCTGTTTTGTTCAGTCTCAGTGCTGCTCAAGGTTTTTTTTTTTATAAGTGAGGTTCACATTGTACAAAGCCCAGGATCCACCCAAGTTAGAGGGTTATAGAGTAAGGGACACATTTTATGCATATAGATGGGAAAGATAGCAGTTAATGCTAGACTTGAAAAGGTTAAGATTGTAGGTTGTTTGTGGGAAGAAGCTGCTTGAGTGTCACTTACTTCTCACTAATGGAATACAGAGAGAATGGGAGTAGTTCACTGCAATATGTGTGGTATGGTGGCTCCTAGCCATGAAGGTTAGAACTGGTGGAACCAAGGAATGTAGTGTGTCTGAGTACTTTCCATGGAAGTAGCAAAAGAGCAATGAGAGGCTTGCAACATTTCATTTGTCAGGGTGGAAAATAATTTATCACCCACAAGCACACAGAGATATTTTTGGACACTATCGAGACTGGAAAGTGATGACTGAGCAGTTCCTGCCGAAATAGGACAGCAGTACTCCATTTTAGGCCTGATCTGGCTCTTGTAAATACAGAGGATAGCAGTATAGGGAACCAACCAGTTGTCCTGCAATTTTAGTGATGGATCATATCTATGAGTTCTAGTTGAGGTCTGGGTTGAGTCCCGATAGTCACTAAAGATATGGAACCTCCTTTGTTAGGTGTTTGACAGACAAGAAAATGATAAGGCTTACCAGAGTCTAGGTGAAACATTTCACCTGTGAGAAAGTGACTTTAAGACTTACAGTAGAGTAGATAACAAATACTTGTGTGTGTTGCTAGCTACATCTTTATTCTCTATCTAATCCCCCAGAAGTGTTGCCTTGTAGGGTTTTTTACCCCAAGACAGTTAATTATATAAACATTGTTTATGGACTTAAAGGGAGCTAACAATACAAGCAGTGGCTGGTTAATATAGATATATATATATAACCTAACTAAGTTTACCTAAACAGATCTTCAGGGTAGCAAGTCTACCCTAAAGATCTGTTTAAGTGAAACCTAGGTAGGTTTGACTGGCTTGTTGGGATTTATTTTAATTTACCACTCTACTTAGCATATTGAGGCCTCTATGTTTTTGTTGCATTTATACTCGCTTGGGTTTTTTCTTTGGACTAAGGACTTAAGACACTTGATGATTTTTTTTGCCTTGTTCTAATGTTTTTAGTTCTTTCTTTTTTTACTTCCAATTTTTTCTTTGGGCAAGTTTTTTCAAGCGAGTAATACTGTTCAAGCCATATCTTCCCAGAGAGGGTTCTATTTAAGTACATATAACATCTTTAAACTTTGATATTATTTTGTTTGCAGATTTCTTAGCATACTGTGTACCATTTATTTGTTATCAGTTCCTTCAAAATGTGTAACTGGTTTTATACAAGCTTTTACCACTATAAATGAATCATGTATGTTAGTTGTCTAACTGTTTTTAGTTCTAAACTGCACTATTGGACCCTTGTCTGTTAAAATTGACAGTAGAGTCCATCATATCTACATTTGAGTTATAAGTATAAACCAGGTCTGCTGGAAGGTATTCTGCCATTTTGAAAACAGGTAGTGAAGCTTTTATATATCAACAAATATTTAAAGAAAAGATTGTGTTTTTTACCTCAAGCAAGCCAATAAAGTCACAAAGGTTTACTGAGAGTGAAATAAACTAATATAACATTATTGAGGAGAGTGAGAGAAAGAGGATGATAAAAGAATAGAATTTAAAAAGATGAGAAATGGCCACTGATGTTGCATTTAAATATTTTGATGATTGTGGTTGACAGGAAAACCTCAAAGAGAGTTCCATAGGTGAGAATTGTGAGAAGAGAAACTTCTAGAGAAGCTTACCTAGGCATGAATCCATTTTCTGCCAACTATGAGCCAAACAGCAAGTTGGAAATTTTAACCTTGGGTGGTAACTAGTCTAAGAAAAGGAAACTTTAAATTCCAAATTGTACAAAAGGCAAGAGGAAACCATTCTACTATCTTCCAAGAACTCCTAGCAATTCCTCCATGTTAAAGGAAGCTGTTAGAACAATGATTGCTTATGCTTTATATGGTCATAGTATTTTAAAACAGAAAAATGTGTATTCGATTTTTCTCGATATAAATAATCTTTTGTAATAAAGAATTGGATCAGTCTGACAAGGGACTCAGATTTGGTTGCGTCTGGTGTAGTAATCACCAGGAGTTATGTCCTCTTCCACAACTGGCAGTTGAGAGAGGACATTCCGCTGACAAAATTTTCATATGAAAGATGCTCCGCAGGTATTAGCCAAGAGAGCATAGGTCTGGGACTGAGATATAAAACCAGCTTTTTTCACATACTTATTGAGCATGATGAGCAACCATTTGCTAGACATGTGGTGTGAAGTCTCAAAGGGATCACATGCTCCAGAGACACCAACTATCATATGTTGTAATACATTCTCTCTCAGCAGAAAGCTCTTAGGCCACCTTCTGGTATGCGGAAAACTAGACAAAATGAATACAGTTTTGTAAATGCAATATATGAGGTGTTAGAAATATTTCAGCACATTGTTTTAAAAATTTGAAATTAAAAGGGCATTTTGCACCTAAAACATTTAATAGAGCATGTATTGAAAATGTATCAAAGTTTTCATGTAGTTACTTTAATATCTTTTAGTGTTTTGCTCTAAGTAGAGTATGAAAATAATCATGTACTTTTAAATCACTGTGTATTTTCATTTTGAAAGCACTAAGTGTTTGTTTACATTTAAATGTAAAAAGGAAATTTATACACATTGGGAAAGATTCCATTTGTACCTGATGCAATTTTTGCCTTGAAATGTAGTTTATCGATGCCATGTACATGACCAAACTATGAGATGTTGAGCAACATTCCAACTGAGTGTAAGATTCTATTTGGCTGACAATTGACCACAGTTTAAATCTGAAAGAATGAAATTGAACAGTTGTCAGCATCAGCATCTTTATTTTATACTGATTTTCAGTGATTGGACAATATCAAAATAGGCATAATGCATTTGTATGTTTGTATAAAAGGTCTACTGATATATATATATATATATATATATATATATATATATATATATATATATATATATATATATATATATATATACACACACAAAAAATCCAAAGAGTCAGGACAACCAAGAGAGTGCCTGCTAGAGAACCAAAAGAAAACTCAATAAAAAGAAAAAAAATACTAACAACGAATAATGTAAAAACCAAGAAAAAAAAAAGGCCAATGGAACAAAATTGGAAAATGAAACATAAATTAAGAAAAGAAAAAAAAAAACTAAAAGACAGATGCCTCCCTTAACAGTAACCAACAGTGCTCTATGCCTAGGTTATCAAGACAGAGCAAAAACACTTCATAACATCACACCTCAGAAGGAGACAAAATTAATAACTGTCATTTAAATGACTATATATATATATATATATATATATATATAGTCATCTAATGATCACTGAAGTGTGATATTTAAATGACAATTCAAATTTTGTCTCCTTCTGAGGTGTGATGTCATGAAGCTTTTTTGCTACATATATATATATATGGACGGCAACACTGGTCTTCACCCATACCCTAAATCTCCACGTGCCAAACCCTGTTAACCGCTTCAGCAGGCAGGCTAAAGCACATTAAATTATCATCAAAAGGCACTGCACTCTTTTGTGCACTGGTAGTACAGGAGAGGTATAACTATAGGTATATAAGTTGCAAATTAAAAAAAATAATAATGTTTTTTATGAAAGTATTTATTTATTTATATATATATATTTGATATTTCAGATTGACCTCAATCTTTCTTCAGAAATAACTGTTTGTTTACAAGTTTTACATGAAAACAATAGACAAAAACTAAAAATCCTTGAAGCATTATACATCAAAATGTTGAAACCCAACCTAAACAAAATCAACTATGGAATCTCTACAAATATCCTTAAATATCTATAATTGGTAACAGAAGCCATTGGTTTATACCAACGGATTCTCATATTTCATACTTCTCCAATTCACCCTTGTGTGGTCATGTGTGATCTCATGAGATGCGGTGCAATTTTCGCTTCTAGCGTCTTATATGCACGTGTTTATCGTTGCTTAGAAATCATCTATGTAAACAATCACAGACTATCATCACTGTGTTGTCCATATATTGCTTAACATGTTGTAATTGACATCTTTGATAATGGCTTATGTAAACTGGAAGCTTAGATTGTATTAAAAATATATGGATCAATATTGTGAATTTCTTTCTTCGTTCAATGATAATGTTATTAAACTTATCAGATGTCATGAAAAAAATTTACATAAAATAAATAGACAACACTTGTCTATATTATTTAATGAAATGTGTATAAATGAAAAGATGCTGCCTAAATACACGCAATATATATATATATATATATATATATATATATATACACATTTTTGTTGTAATTAATGTGTCTCACTCAACATTTGAGGATTATCTTTACCTGATTTTCTCTCTAGAAATTTCTACTCAGTGATATGAACATAAGTTCATCTATGCTTTCTGCCATCATCTCCAAACTAGACTCCTAGAAGACTTGCAGACCTAAGAAAATGTGCTTCTGAACTGGTTCCTGCTCTTTCAAAACTACAATAAATGCCTTGCTGCTTCTTGCCTTTCAGCTTGTTTGTAATTCTCTTGTGTATTTCCTGTCTTTAAGAACTCTGTTGAACCTCTTGATCCCTCAAATTATCATCCTATTAGTCTTTTACTACTTTTTTGCATATTTCTGTAGGCTTTAATCAACTCTGAATTTCTTAAGCATCTCATAGATATCTTTCAGATGAACAATATGGCTTTAGTTTATTTGGGTAATTACCAATGTATTTGCTGTTATCACTGAATTTGTCTATCAGTGGCATTTCTTAGTCTATGACTTTAGATACCTCAGAGGCATTTGACAAAGATGGGCATGTTAGGTTTCTCCACAAGCCCAAGGTCTATGGTCTCTCTGGCCAGATATTTCATGATCCAATCATTCTTAACAAATTGGGTAATGAAGTTTGTGTTGAACATCCATACCTCTAGATCCTTTGACATTAATGTAGGGATCCTTCAGAAATCTTTCCTTAGGCCTACATTGTTTCTTTTTATCAGTGATCTTCTAAATATCATCAGTTCCCAAGTAGATATTTATGCTAATGACACAAATATTTACACCTGTCTTAATAGCAATCCGATAGGTCAGACAAATTATAACTAACTAGCAGCTGCTCTTGAAAATGACCTCCAATCATTTGTTAACTGGAGTAAGAAATGTCCTGTAAATTTTAACACCTCCAAAATGAAACTGCTATTCTTTAATCATCATAGAGAAGAAATGTTGCTTTACATCATCATGGCTGATACTAAGCTCCAGATGAGCAACTCATTCCATCTTCTTGCTTTGATATAGTGATTATAATGAATCAGTTGCTGTTCCTATTTCTGAAACATGCCTTTACCAATTTGGTTAAGGAGATCACATCACAACAGAAAGAGGAATCATTTCAACTTAGAGCTAACAAGATCAATTAGAAAAGATCCAAATCAATTCATAAGATGTTTGGCATGTGAGAGAGTAGTTTCAGCTACAGCAGTCCAAAGAGCAGGGAAAAAAGACTTGAAAATGAACTTGTATGTATAATGTGTGAGACACCTTGTTACTATAGTACAGAAAGTTAGAAGGTTAGAGAGGATGAAGATCATCTTGGATAAGTTGGAAAATGATCCTGGAATAAAATATATATATTTGAACTTTATTTCAATACTTCATGAGCTTCCAATCCTTAGCTACGATTAATTAATGATGAATATGTCATTTTCCTTTATAACCAAATTCATCATGGTTCCTCTGTTAATCTTGGAGAGTAATTATACATTCTTATTGCTCAAAGTAGAGTCCAGTAGTGTTATAAAATCCTTGTAGAATTTCAGTAAGATATCTTTAAACATTTCTAATGTACAATGGTCCAGAGCTTAATCTAACACTTAGACAATTTTGCTGCTACACCTGCTGTGTGTGTTTATATATATATATATATATATATATATATATATATATATATGCATATAGTTTATGAAAAACTAGGTAATCCGTATGGGTAAACCTAAGGAGGATAAAATCCAGAGAGCTCAATGTAAATCCAGAGCAAATAATTTAAATAAAAACAGACCACTTTAAGGTTGCATGTAATAAATCATTTCACCACAGCCCTTTTAAAGGACTGCAGATCATCAGACTTTACTTCCAAACAAAAAATGAAAATTTACACATTTTTGACGGGCCGTATTAAACACATGTAAATTAACGAAGTGAGGCGGGGGAAGAGAAGTCATGAGTGAGTTAGCAGACATTGACACATTTAAATGGTTAACTTAACGGAAGTTATATATTGATATTGAAGGGGTAGAGGAGAAAAACCCATACAGAGAAAAAGAGGGAAGGAAGTCATGAGAGAAGGTGTTGCTAATTTTCTTTGTAAAAAAAAAAAAACCCTTAAAGTGGTCTGTTTTTTATTTAAATTATATATATATATATATACACACACACACACACACACACATATATATATATATATATATATATATATATATATATATATATATGCAAGTTTCATTAAAATTCAGCAAAATTTCCATTTTGATTATTTATATTTAGTTATTTATCCTTTCAACACGTTTAATAATTGCTGGTTAGTATTGGAATATAAAATTGACGAGTATTTTTGGCTAACACCACCAGCCATTTTCAAAGACATTTGTTGTTTGATATGTCAGCATTTTAATTTTTAAACATTATGTTTAATATGTTGGCCCTTGTCATGTTTTGCGTCATTCATGTGGAAGTTCTTCTAAGGCCCAACATATTGGACGTGTTTTGAAATTAAAATGAGATATCATACTGTGGACAAGATTAAATTGATGCTGGAATATGTGTGTTTAGTTCCAAGGAATTACTTTGAAGGGGACTAAGGTACCATTACTCTTGGGAGGCTATTTTTATCATTAACATTAAATGGGGAGATGTTTTCTAGACAGACCTGTGTTGTTATGAGTAAGGCTGATTGAACAGTGGTGTGGGGGAAGCCAATATTTCACAAGAAATTGTTTTTGTTTCTAGCAGCTGACAGGATATTACACAAACATTTCTTTGCTTCGATTTTCTTAATCTAGGAATGAGTTGGATAATGTTTCAAAACAAATTGTTGACTGTGGTGATTACAGTCAAAGCAAAGATTGCCTTGGAGCAACTGCTGAGAGATTTCACAAATGTGAATTTGCACAAAAATAATTCTGTTCCAAGCACTTAAACAAAAACATCAAAACACTCATCCACTTTAATAACTGCATGCTTATTATGCAATTAGTTGTTTCTTTATAAAGAAACAGTTTGCATCAAGTGACCAAATAGCATTAGTGTTTGCTGAAAGTTATAAAACATTTTCCTGTTAAAATAGATTTTTTATATACATAAGACTTCTCAAATCCACTATTATTATGGAGGATTTTTGGAGATTATCTTAGAACAGGGGTTGGCAATGTTTTGGAGAGAGCAGGCCAGAAAGCTAAGCTTTGTTCTGGAGAAGGGTTATGATATTAAATGTATTATAATAAATTGTCTCTACCTCAAACTGCTTTGTGCAGAACGCTGCCTTGGTCTGGAGATTTGAAGAAAAAACAACAAAATTAATGTTATGTTATTTAAACAATGTTACTTATTTTATTTCAGGAATAACAGGATATCAGCTAACATATACAACAAAAAATGCAAATCCCTTACTACAAAAGAAATACAATGAAAAATGGCAAATTATTTAATGAGACACTTGTTTCTGTTTATTGTTCAATAACTTTTCCACATCAGGTGAAATATTTATTGATAATAGGAAAAAAAAATTATCCAGGTTGCCATCACCTAACCTTGTTCTTAACCAACTTTTAGCATATTTAATTTTTTTAAAAAATTGTTTGCAAGCATATGCACTTCCAGTGTTACCATCATTTTCACATTATTGAATGGGATTTTATTTTCCACTTGCAAAACATATTTCTTGTAGAAGAAAGCAGTTGATTCAGAATGAAATTTTAATTTCCAAAATTTGTCACATTGTAAGTTGATTAACTCCAACTGATATTTTTCTGCCACTTGCTCCACAAATGAATGATATAATTAGTGTCCAGGTGTTAAGCTGACAAGCTAGACAAAAAATTCTTAGTGGGCCCGGTGTGATCCAGTGTCTGTGAGCTGCTGACCCTTGTCTTAGGACAGCATCCATTCCTACTATATATCACTATATTTGGTTTAGGTGTATATTGGCATTGTGTAATGACTAAAAAGAAAATGTATAGTGTGGTGTATTGATAAATAAAAAATAAATCTTTATACATGTTCTGATAATAAAATAAACACATCCCATCTCTCTTCTCACTTGTAACTAGCCACTATAATAAAATAAACATGCTAAAGGTGAATTAGTCAAATAAAGCTTTGTAAGTGTAGAATCAAAAATATGATTCTTACCATTACAAGAATGCTCTCAACTAGTATCCAGTTGGCAAACAAAAAAAAAGCAAGCTGTAACTCAATACAGACACCATACTCAAGCATTCATAGTGTAATAATGGATATTTATTGATCAAAGTATCCATATCAATCAGAACCTAGAGAATAGACTTGCCCAAATAGTAGAATGGAACATCCCAGCATGTTATATAAACCAGTCTCTAACTGGCCCAAACACAGGTGGTCATAGCAGACTCAACTTGCAATACAGTAGAGTACTGGTCTGTTTGTCCAACTAAATCCTACAGGAAGCTTTTACTGAGAGTTGTTGTTACACAGGATACGACAGAATTGCCTCTCACATAATGCTAAGACTTTAGTGGCAATGGTGTCATCATCTAACTAATGTCTTATCTTTATGTGGAATGTATTTCTGCTGCACCCTATATAACATAATATGATGATACAGAAGGATAAAGTGAAAGTTGGGGTTTCATAAGTGCAAGTGTAAAAGTCCTGGTGCATACAAGAGAGAGCATCTTGTAGAAAATATATATATATATATATATATATATATATATATATGCATCCAAATATAGTAGCTGCCTTCTTAATATAGTAGATGAAAGAAAGCATGTATATTTTCAAATGTATCAGTGAGCTGCTTAAAAAGTGGATTTAGTTTAATTATTCACTCTCATTACATTACAGCTCAACTTCGAAAGTGTCACTCCACTTTTGATTGGCTTACAGCTTTATATCCTGGTTTGTGAAAAATGTCTGATTGGCTGGTCAAAATATGATTTTGTGGCCTGTCAATTCTGAATATACAACTATTTTTAGAGGTGAAATTTTGGTCTACTTGTTATTATGTATTTATTTTTCTGTCACTACATTATCACATTTTCTTCCAAGTTTCCTCCCAAGACTTTTGCTTAAGGTCATGCAAAAAATCAATTTTTTCATTATATCATTATTTTTCCATTTAGTTATATTTGCTATCCATTTTAGTTGGTCATGCTATTGGAAGTTTAGAAGCTTTTTGTTATTTGGTAAAGTTTTATGTTATTCTGTAGTGCCAGTCTGATAATCTGATAAAGGAATGTCTTCTTTAGAGCCTAAAGGATTCATTTGGTTGTAGTCATTTTTAATGATGGGTCTGAGAATTGGTTTGTCATTTAAAATATATACTGCATAAATTTATCCCATACTAAAATAATTTAAATATAAAGTACACAATAACAAAAAATATTGATGAGCATCTCTTAAATTTAAAAACTTTTGAAAAACTAACAACAATTTACTTTTTTGTAATAAATACCTGTTGCAAAATAAAATCCTTACATTTGTCTTAATAAAGTCCATCATCGCATGAAGTACATCGTCTAAGACACATTTTCCTTTTGTTTTTATTCATATATATATATATATATATATATATATATATATATATATATATGTCTGTGTATGTGTATAGCATTATAGATACCAGAGAAACAAGAAAATCATTTTTTTTTCATGAACAAGCAACTGATATCTGCATTTGCACTGAAAGTAGAAATGTTTATCTTGGCAATATGCTTTCTTTTCAGACATTCATTAAATTGATGACAATAAATCATCCTTGTGTTATTGGTGTATTCTTTGATTTTTCATTTCTCTAGTGCTAAACTGGATTTATCTTTCCATTTGATATATAAATTGCTTCTTTGGTTCAGGCCAAAACTCAAATGTCTCTCATTTTTCATTTCATAGTCTGCAATTTGAAAAATATATGACTCTCTGAATTTCATGACCTTTTCAAGAGAAAAAATAAAGAACAATTCTGATATAGCATATTTCATGTTTTATTTATATTCAAATGAGAAAGGAAGGAAAAAATTACAGCTTATTCTTACCTGGCTTTTTGTCTTTTAGGAAGTTTAACTTTTTTGTCGCACATGTATTTTTACAGTTATTTTTATATTATTATTACTAATTTGGAAGATTTACAATTGCAGACATCATGAATGAAGTCTGAGCAAAACTGTTCTTAGCATCTCTGACAACTAGTCACCAAATATAGATAAGTAGATTAGGACTAAGTTCTTTAAATCAGCTTGTTTCACCAAAATCATTTCAGGTACAGATTATTGGTGGAGAACAATGATTTCAGGCAGTAAATTGTTTAAATAAATTCTCATGACATATAAATATTTTGAATGGTATTATTTTGTTCATAACTGTTACTTGCCACTTTCTACATTTTATATTTGAACTTAACATCTTTATTCATTGTCACTAAGTCTAACAAATGTCTATAACAATGATGCAATCAAAGAGAATCAAATTTACTATCCATGGCTTGCAAAGGTTTTCTTGCTAATTATTTACTTACCCAAAGCTGAGACACTGTATAAACAAGAATCTAAAATGAAATATGTATCATTTATGTTATAATAAATTAATATAGAAAATTAAAATGTTTGAACACAGGTTATGTTGCACTAGATGTAGTTTTCTTCAACTTCACAAGATGCTAAAAAGTCAAAATATTAACCTAAGAACTTGTCATATTCTTAAAGAATTTCACCAGATCTCGACTGATATGGTTGTCAAACATGACATCCAACACTTAGAAGACATGATGAAGTAATGGTTAGTGTTAATACCCTTGGGAAAATTATGAATCCTTCTCCTTCTTAGCTACAGGTAAATAGCAGGACAGACCGGGTTCTATAGCCTTGGGTGGCAACCAGTCTAGGAGAAAGTAACTATGAATTCAAAACTGTATTTAGCCTTGACATAGAACATACTATACAGCTAAAGAAAGTATTATTCACATTGGTTTAATGATCCTGACTATGATCGAATAATGAATGACTGGTTAGTGGCTCACATTGAAGAATTGGAGAGCAGTGTTCAAATTCCAGTCAAGTTTATTACATTCATTTAGGTGCTAATACTCTCAGGAAAGGTATGAATCCATCTCTTCTCCCACATGCTATGGGTAAAATTGCAGGACAGACTAGGTCTTATAGCCTTGGATAGCAACCGGTCTAGGAGAAAGAAACTCTGAATTCAAACCAGATTGCACTATCCTAAAAGTGAGTATACATGTGGTTGGGAACCTCCTTGTGAATCCAAATTTCTACTATGGATTTGCACATCTAAATGAATATGACCTCTGCTACAAGTTGGTCAGCTTTTGTTCGAATGCAGTGTGTTTGTTTGACAAAAGCAGCTTAATCAACCAGTGAAATTCACAAGAAGTAGGGATCAAACTTGTTCACAAATGCCTAAACTAACAGCTCTATACAAATGTTTACTCATTAAAAATGGCTTCAAATAAATGAATCCTGTAGGTCTTAAAGAAAACAATCCTTCATCCAATTTTTTAGATTGGTACTTCGGAATCATAATCCCCAAAATTTACCAAATATCAAAAACCACATCATTTGAAGACTTTCAACAGCAACACCAACTAAAATGGACAGCACATAACTAGAAGAGAAAATAATAACATAAAGAAAAAACTGACTTTATACTCTAACTTAAGCCAAAAAATTGGAAGGAAACTCCATACTAAAAAGAGTGGTAACAGTGAACAGTGAGAAGTCTTATTTTTTAAAAAAAAACTATTTTAAAATGAAAATGTCTTATAAATTTCAAGCATATGCACAAACTAAAATGGATAGAACAGGTAACTAGAATGTAAAATAATGACATAATGAAGATGTTCACTTTCCAAACTGCTTTAATCAAAAGATTAGGAAGGAAACTACATATTAGAAAGCATGATAACAGTTAATGAACTTGAGAAGCCTATTTTCTGGAAAAAAAAAGTTTAGAGAAAAGATTTTATAAATTTAACTGAGAGTAAAACTGACTATTCAGTCAATGAATGCTGAATGAAAACAGCTATTCTCATCATTACCATTCCAGTATTCTCTTGTTACAGCAAATAGTTTGAATTTTGTAAAATAACTTATACCCTAGGGGTGTAAATGCCTATTGCTCATTTTCTTTTCTGAAAGTATTTTCATAGAAAGCCTGAAATTCAACTGCTAGTTTTAGTATGTACCCTTTTTTGTAGTTATCAGTAAATCTTGGATTGGACATAATGAACTATTTTATATGCAGAACTTCTCTCTTTGTTAGTGGATAGCTAATTTTCTGTGAGAAAGTGCCTCTCAGATTTGGAAGATTGGATAAATAACAGTCCAGTTCAAGAATTTTCTGTTTGGTTCTTTGATTATTTTGGGGAATTTAAAAATTCCTCAAAATAATACATTCTTTACAGCTTTCAGTACTTGAAAGATTTTCGTTTGTAATTTTGCTTGGTTGAAATGTCATGATAACAATAAATTCGGCAAAAACTATGAAGTCAGTCATCTGGACAAATCTTTTGAATAATAAGGACTCAAATTCAAATTCTATTGCATTCACTTTTGCATTAATATCCATGGAAAAGTCATGAAACCATCTTTTCTCCTCTAGCTATGGGTTAAATAAAAAGATAGACTGGGATCTCTAACCTTGGATGCAAGCCAGTCTAGGTGAAAAACTACTCTTAAACTACTTTTTAACCATTGGAAAACCACTTAACTATTTTTCGCAAGAATTCATGACAATTCACAGATAATGAAAAACGTAATCTGTGGAAAACCATGATCACCTATTACTTGACGTTAGAAGATATTAAAAATAAGAAAAATATGTATATATCATATGTAGAGTAGACTGGATTCTTAAGCCTTAGACGTCAACCAGTCTAGGAGAAAGATAATTATGAGTTCAAAACTAAGTGGGGTATGCATTCCTCTCCACAACTGAGTTTAAAAATAGGGAAGAAGCAGAGAGTGGACCTTACAGCCTTTCCCTTCTTGTTTTACTTAATAAAAATATGATCAGCATGCAACTTGAAGGACAGATTGGATCCTGGATCCAGGATATGTTGCATGATACTTGTACACATTCAATGATTATTTTTCAATCTTTTTCGTTTAGATTTTCCTTGTTTTCTCTTTTTAAAATGTCTTTTTTCTCAAGTTGTGTTGAGTTGGAAACAAATTTCTTGTCTCTTTTGTATTATCATGGTCATGTCACACAAGCCTAAAGTTATATGTGGAGGCTTCTTATTCATTCTTCTTTTTAATTATTTAAATAAATGGATTCCAAGTGAAATAAACACTAGATATTTTTTTGCTATTCATTATTGCCTTTTTTATATTGTTCTTTTTGTCACTGTTGTTATCAAAGGACAACAGTAAAAGAAAATAAAAAAAAATGTTATAAAATTCTAAAATGTTTGTCCATATTTTCTTCTTTTTCTTTCTTTGCTAATTTTTTTTTCTGTTCATTGCTTTGGGATATATAAAACATTTTTGTTCTTTACTTCATTGCATTCATGTCAGGAATCAAAAATGAATGATGGAGATTTTTTTCATTCTTTTATGTTGGAGGATTTTGTAGGCTCTTATTTTATTTATTTTTTTACTCTCTAAAAAAAACTTCCATGTGAAAAAGAAATGTTACACCATCTGAAATGTTTTCCCTTTTATGATTTTAATGAAATAACAACAGTTAATAAAAAAAAAAAGAAAAAAATTGTATTTGCTTGTTTTATCCTATATCAATTTCAAGCAATGTACTACTTGTTAAGCAGTGTTGTGCCTGGGCAGAATTTCATAGGATGAAA
Source organism: Acanthosepion pharaonis (assembly GCA_903632075.3). Taxonomy (NCBI): domain Eukaryota; kingdom Metazoa; phylum Mollusca; class Cephalopoda; order Sepiida; family Sepiidae; genus Acanthosepion; species Acanthosepion pharaonis. The sequence goes on along the minus strand of CAHIKZ030005434.1, from coordinate 607,324 downwards.
TGAAAAAAAATTGACAGCAAATGTTCATCTCTCAATGTTCATTTGGTCCCAAGGTGAGGAGGGGAACAATCTGGAACTATTTTAATAGAGGATTTTACCACTTTTATAAAAAAAAATATAGATTTTTATCTTTTGTTTCCAACAACATATACCAGTTTCTACTTGTGAATAGGCCAATGGAATTTGCCATTATATGAAACTTATTTTGTCATTCAGTCTAATTACTATACAAAAATAATATATATATACATACATACATACATATATAGGTGTGTAAGCAAATATATGGATATAAATCCGACAGTATGAAAGAAAAATACAGAAAAAACAAAATTCTGAATATGCATTATTAATGTTAAAATAAAGTTGGCGTCGGGACGTTTAGGTCTATTTAAGACCATCTTCATGGACATTTTCATTTAAACATAATTAACATTATAACTTAAACAATTTAACACAAAAGACGATGGACATAAGAGCCCAACTAATTCAAACAGATAACTGAAATTTTATACAGATCAGCGTTCTGTGGATTTGCATTGTAACGGGAAGGACTTTCAAGCTTGTTGAAGATATAAGAACCAATTGTTTCACTATGTATTCCAACATCAACGGAAGAGATTTCTTTAACTTTTTATAAAAATTTTTCAATCGACTTTTTGATATTTTAATTTTTGAAATCATCTTCGAATACGTCTTAACAACATAAAGACGACTACGTGATCATATTTAAACAGAACGCTGATCTGTATAAAATTTCAGTTATCTGTTTGAATTAGTTGGGCTCTTATGTCCATCGTCTTTTGTGTTAAATTGTTATAAGTTATAATGTTAATTATGTTTAAATGAAAATGTCCATGAAGATGGTCTTAAATAGACCAAAAACGTCCGACGTCGACTTTTATTTTAACATTAATAATGCATATTCAAATTTTGTTTTTTCTGTATTTTCTTTCATATATAGGTGTGTGTGTGTGTGTGTGTGCATATGTACACACATCACACATGGAAAGATATACATGCAGTTCATACAATATAGGATAGACACACTGATATATATACAATTGATGCCAGAAGTATATAATCATAGATAATATATTTAAGGATGGGCATACACACACATATATATATATATATATATATATATATATATATATATATATACTTTTCAAGTTTTTATGAACAGTTTTTCACATAAAATATATGTGGTCACATTATACACAGATCATTTCTATTTTTCTTTTTTTTTTTGAATGCATTTTTGGTGACCACTTGCACTATACTCAGGTAAATTTTTCTGGAGAGGTTATAATGCCTGTAAAAATTTCAGGTGTTACACAATACAGGAAATTAGCTTATACACAAGTTTATATAGTAAAAGACAAGTTAGTTACTGGTTCTGGTTTTATAAAATCTTATGGTTGTCATAATCTTGTAAATTTTCTTTCTGAATATGCTTAACACTAACATAAATTTATTTTAAGTGAGATTCTAATACACTTCAGTATTCTTATGAGGTGCCACTATGGCTGGTATGGTTTGCTTGTAGAGAGACTATAGATGTTGTTGTGTCAGTGCGGAGAATTGATATGCACTTTGGTTTATGATGTTTTTCATCTTTGACTATTTTGGCATACAAAAGTACAAGTCAAGTAACATTTTATAACCAAGTTATGTCTATTTAAATTTAAATATTTCAGGGAAGTAAAAAAAAAATGTTACCGATAAACAAAGATTTAATTTAGTTTCTTCATTTCTTTTTTGATGCTTTTAAGTTTTTCTTTCAACTAAAGAAAAAGAGAAAATGTATGAAATTTTAGTCACATAAAATGAATGCCTGTTTGTTTAACTATAATTCTCTGTGTGTGCATATATATATATATATATATATATATATATATATATATATATATATATATATATATATATATATATTATATATATATATATATATAATGTATGTGTACATTGTGTAACTGTTATCAGCATGGAAAGAGATCTTGGCATATTTCATTTGAATTCTATCTGAGGCCATCGCGTTCACTTTTGCACAAATACCCTTTGAAAAGATATGGATATATTTCTACTTCTCCTAGCTTTGTGTTAAATAGTAGGCAGATTGATATTTCTAGCTCTGGTTGACCACAAGACTGGTAAAAAGCCAATCCTGAACTCAGAATCAGTTGGGCATAAGGCTAATAACTACATCTTGCTACAGAACCCAAAGCAGGAACAGTTACCATAGTGAAATTGTGGCAATATACTCCACATGTAAGTCTACTGACTTAACATAAATACACAACAGGCAAAAACTTTGAATCCACCCACTGGATTTCAAAGAATTATTTAGAAATTGGAGGTTATGTGCCTTTTTCAAATACTAATTTACTCGCTCACTTCAGGCCAGAGGGTCTTTTTATTCCTGGTGTGTTTTATCATAATAATAATTAAATGAACACTCTATTGCATATAATTTTGTTAAGGTTTGAGACTAATCTACCTTGCTATCTAATAGTAATCTTAAAATTTTAGATAATTCCTTTCAAAAACAGTGGATCTTATGCACTTACTGTGTACATAAGAAAAATAAATAAATAAAAATTATAGTGTCAAAAAAATAATTATCATTAGTTCACTTATTCTAAACTAATGAGAATCAACCTCACTTTTCTCCTCTACACACACAAACATATGATATTCTCACTATTGGACAAGCAGTTCACACGAGCAGGTCATTAGCACATGCACCAACGAAAATTTAATCTCTTTTTCCATTTCCAGCCATAATAGTAAAGATAAGGTAAGAAAACCCCCCTAAACACTACTTGTATATTTCCAATTATCTGAACACTCATTACATGCATCTATAAAAGAAAACCATAAGAGAAAGACTATGCACTTTGTTTATTCTTTATTTTATCCTTTTGTCGGATTCCGGTCTACATTTGATCCCAAACTCACAATTTTACTCGGCATTACTGTCACTTGTGTCACCAACACCACATAACAACTAAATAATAAATAATACTCATTTTGTTGTCTTTATGTTTTGCTGTTTCTAATTTTTATGAGTATTTTTGTATATATAATATGTAAGGATGTTTATAATTATTTACTCAGAGTTATAACTCTGCTACACACTAAAAGGTTAAATAATTTCAATATCCAAGCTTAGCATGACTTAGTCAAACCAAACAAGGTGTAAAACTTAGTAAATCTTAAATCTAAAGGATGACTCAAAATTTTTAGCCAATAGTATACATGTATATATGGATGCATATATATGCAAACATTTGTAATTAAACCAATGTTTGTACATCTGTCAACTTATGAATACATAACACGGGCATTATGTATGAAAATGAAACTGATATGCTGTCATCAAATTCTAGTTATGGTTCTTTATTTCATACATGCTCTTGAGGCACCATGAACCCATCTCTTCTCCTGTCTATGAATGAAATTGTAGGGCAGATTAGGCACTCAAGCCTTGGAGTAAAAACTAGTCAAAGAGAACATTCTAACTGGTGAATAGATGTTGTGTCCTCATGATAAAATGGAAACAAATTAGTGTCAGCAAGTGAATTTCATATCAAAGAAAATTATCAAGATGCAACCATTACCAAGCAAAATGATAACTGTTTTTGTATAGAAAATGTGTGATCCTCTTGTATTTCCTGGAACCTAAAAAAAAAAAAATATCAACTATGACCATTATATTGTGATTCTAGGTTGAGAGCCTGAAATTCCATATACAGACTCGATAAGAAAACCATTCACTCGTAACATAATAATACCAAAATTCCCATCACACATAAACCAGTTTGAAGACCATCAACTACATTAAAAAATTTTGCTGAATTGTCCAACTACAGTTCATATATGAAAACTTCTTTCATCTGTCCAGGTTGATGAAACACAGGATTCACCAACATTTCCTTCTTAATCATACTGTCATCACTGGTAATGGCAATGATAATATTAGCCACTTCCTTATAAAGAAAATATTTGATATTCATTGATTGAGCTGCTTGTCCTACTTTCAGTTGAAATTTATAAAATCTTTCTCTTGAAACAATTTTTCAAGAAAATAGGTTTCTCAAGCCCACTGTTAATGCTCTTTCCATTATTGATGTAGATTTCCTTCCTAACCTTTTGTTTGAATGTCAGAATCTTGATAATGTCCCTATTTTCTCTTACTGTGCTAACCATTTTAGTTGTTTTTTGAAGTAGTGTGTAGTGTCAACATCTTGATTATATCAATATTTTCTCTTTGAGTTACATGAGCTGTCCATTTTAGCTATTGCTGCTGTCGAAATTCCTCAATGGAGATGGTTTTGGTTATTTCATACAATTCTTTGTGATACTGTAGCATCAGTCCACAAAGCTCAAAGAAGTGTGATCTTCACCAAGATCTATTTGCTTCACTCATTCAGAGCCATTTTTAGCCATTGATTTTAGAAAGCATTTGTATACAGCCAGCAGCATGCAGAGAGGGGGCCGGGGGTTGCAACAGGAAGGCATTCAATCAAAAAGTGACATAATAATTTAATTTTTTAAATTTGTAATAAAATATTTTTCATGTTTTATCCATTTTTACATATTTAAAATGTTTTCCTTTCTACCATTTCTTAGTACTAGGCCCTATAAACCCCTCTCCAGCACACTTGTATCTTAGGAGCATACAATTAAGGAGTTCACCTCAAACATTTGCACCCCAAACCTATGCATCTGAAAGTCTTTCTCTGACAAGATTATTTAAATACAGGGTGACCCCCAAAAAATGGGAATTTTTGAAGTGTGTATTGCCAGACATGAGCAAGTGGCAACACTGTGAGACAGTGACCTTGAGCAAGTAAACATTTCACCATTTAGAATTCAAGATGAAATTCACAGTATTCCAGCTGAGATGTTGCAGCAGTCAATGAGGTATCTCACAATAGCAGATTTCAAAAATGCATTCGTACAGGAGGAAACCATCTACAGGACGTAATTTTTAAAAAATGAAAATTCCATCATTGTTTCTTAAATGGCATGTTTTAAGGTTTCAATTACTATGATTAAAATATTTTTCTTCCATCACTCTTGCTTTTAATGGATTGTTAAAAAGTTCCCGTTTTTTGCGGGGGTCACCTTGTATATTGCTGGAGGTTTCGGGTTAATATTTTTCTTTTGTAGCAGTTTGTAGTGTTAGGAAAAACTACTCTCAGAGAAGCATACATGCAGTCAGTCGTTGTGAGTGAGAAACTGTTGCTAATAGTGATAACTATTTGAAAATATTGGTGTTGAATACTTGCTCTATCTAATTATGTTATTGTGATTTCAATGTCTGTAATAGTTTCCAAAGAAATAAATAAAATGCATTAATTTCAGAACACCTACAATGCATAAATATTTAGAGAGACAGATATGTCCATCAAATATATATATTAATTCATCAGATAAATTTGTTTGCTTTTCTTCCAATTATTCATGAACAATGTTAACCGATGAGTCAATAATATAAAACAATAAACAAAAGTTGTAGAGCAAGGATAGAGCTACAAAATAGCATAAAACACTAAGGTAAAAATATTTTGCATTTTTCATTTGATAATAAAATAAATTTCTTTGCTTTTTCAAATGTTAGCTGACCACCCTATATCTTTCGATAAGTACATGGCAAATATTAGTTCAACTACTTCTAACATTTGGGACTAAAACCATCCATGCTACACATATTGTAGCGAACCACCATCATTCTCTTTGTATTCCAGTGGTCAGATGTAAGTTCCACTTGAGCAGCTTCTTCCCACAAACTGCTGCTTTGTGGAACAGACTCCCAAGAGGTTGCTTCACCAATTGCTACAATCTTAACTTCAAGTCTAGGGTTATTCATTATCTTCCCTACATATCTGTATAAACTGTGCCTCTTAGACTGTAATCTTCTTCCTTGAATGGCTTCCAGGCCTTGTAAAAGGTGGGCATCATTTAAAAACAAATAAACATATCTACTCACATAAATTGTGACAATTCATAACATTAAAGGCTTAAATTAAGATTTACATGCATATTTTATTCTGTGGACGTTTGTCTTCTTATAATGCATATGCCATTGTGGTCAAAAAAGCCATTGACAGATAAATATTAGTTTTAATCTCAGTTGTCCTGTTTATCTCCCAGCTTCTAACAGTTAACATATTTTAAGTGTTTCATTTCCCTACACAAAATATTGTATTATCTTTGCACACATATTATTTCTGGGATACTACACCAAGAAAGGATAGCATTTGAGAAATCCAAAATATCAATACAGTTTTCCTGGATATAGAAGAATTTTTTCCCCTTCTTAGATGACACAATAATTTTTGATGCTATTTGACAGTCATACTGTACAATCTCTTTCAAACCAAAAGTATTCAAATAATCCCTGTCAATGATGATAACATCTTTTTGGGTGACAGATAAAATAACAGTGGAAAAGTTATTCTCCTAAGTGTGTACTCATCTAATCTCAGCTATATCAATGATTGTGAAATGCCAGTAACAAAACATAGAGAAACATCAGAGATATGGTTGCCAGTTTATGTTTGTGTTGAGAGCTGTTATGAAAGTGTAAGATCTGAGGTTGTTATGGTTGGGGTGAAAATGTAGTAAAATGTTAAAGGAATAAATAAGTTTCTTGTCTATTTCAGGTGTTACCATAAGTTCAGGATGTTAGTGATAGTTCACTTGTAGGTCAGACAAGTTGGCATGAGTTCTACAAGATAATGATAATAATAATAGCTACTTCCTTCAAAAGTTTTCTTTCTTTTAAAACAGATTTTGAAGAAAATAGGTTTCTCAAGTTCAATATCTCTAATTGCACATTCCAGTATTTTTTTAAAGCAATTCACCCCAAGCAAGGCGGCAATGTCACAAGCATGCAAGGGGTTACAGAGGATTGAGAACAAGAGTAAAGAGGCATGTTTGAGGAAAGGATTCAGAGAAGGACAGGGAACAAGATCAAGGTATCAGAAGATATCAATTGATATTACACTTGAATATTTGAAGACTATAGTCATTGGGGAAGCAACTAAAGGGAAGGGAGTTCCACAGACAGGAAGTGTGAGGGAAGAAGCTGTTTGAGTAGAATAGACAATTTCATTTAACTGTTTTGACAGTGAAAGGGTGAGACTGAGATGCCAGCCTGCTAGCTCGCTTAAATTCATGCACTCTGGGAAAATGGTGGCTTCCTTTCTAACTTTTTATTTGAAGTTGTGTAGAATGTTGGCATCTTGATTATGTCATTATTTTCCCTTTGTGTTACATGTGATATTCATTTTTTTTGTTGCTAATGTTGCAAGTTCTCAATTAATGGTATTTCTGTTTTCTGGTACAGTTCTTTCTGATTCTGAAGCACAAAATCACAAGGTTTTAAGATATTTTGATCTTTTCTAAGACCTACATGTTTCATTCATTCAAAGAAATTTTTAACCATTGATCTGAGAAAGCAGTTGTATACAACTGATATATCTCTGGACAAGTTTTGCACTGTGCATGACATATATATGAAAGTCTTGATCTGACAAGGCTATTTAAAAACGTTATTTGAGTTTTCAGGTTAATGTTTTCATTCGTGGTGTTAGGCGAAATTATCCCAGGAAATGGAATTTATACATTTTCTTTGTTCTTGAGAATTTACAATGAAAATGTTAAACACTATTTGCTTATTGGAATTCAAACTTTGTAAAAATGATAAATAAGGATTTTATTATAGTTGGTTCACATTTTTATAATTTACCAAATATTTATAAATTTATGTATAAAAAATTGTTTTCATATTTATTTCTTTATAAAATGGCAAATGTTAATATTACATTGCATTAGTTTGGAATGTAGTAAATATAAATTTATTCTTGTAAATAAACAATCTAAAAGATAAATAGCATTTAATATTTTTGTTGTAAATTTGCAAAAACAATGAAAATATATAAATTCACTTTCATCATATGTTTAGGTTTTATTAAAATTCTAATCGTTGCTTTTTAAAGCAAAAAAAATAGGCAAGGAGTGAAGTTAGTTAAAATAATAGTGGGGTCATGGCAAGAAAACGTCCTCCTGGCCCACTGTTTTTTGTTTTTTTTGTGAGGACAAAGGTTAAACATTGCCTAAAATTCTTTTGGTATCATCATATAGTTTTTTAGTCCATAGATTTTCACCCACTCAAGTTAGTTAGTTACTGAATGAAGTTGTATGGATGAAAGTAAGTGCAGGTTATGAGGATATGTAAGATAGATAACAACCTTGAACTTGAAAAGGTTAAGACTTTAGCAATTGGAGAAGCATCTTGGAAGTTTGTTTCATACAAAGGAAATGTTTATGATTGGCTACATCAACAGCAAACTGAGTTTTACAAAGCTGGGATACATGTCTTCATTTGTAGGTGGAACACTGACATTCAAAGAGGTAGTGACAATGTTGAGAAGTAAGGATCTGAACCTTTGATGTATAGCTATATCTTGATGTACAAAATTTTCTTATTTCTTATACAATAAAACAAACTGCGTTTCATTCTGAATCTCCCTCATATTAAATTTTGTGAAGTTATCTTCCCAAAAAAAATAATTTTTCTACCATATGTTTAGACTCTAGTTTTCCCCCAAAATAAGAGCATTTGCATGCACTTAATGTTTGCTGGAGAAGTAAAATGATTTCAACAAAATTATTTACAGCATGCACTGAAAATATCTTCCACTAAATGAAGTTAGAAAGCAAGAAGAAAGGACTAACTGTCAGTTGTAAAAAAGGGGACAGTACAACATAGAAGCTACACATTGGAAATATCAAAATAAAGTAACTACAGAAATTTAACTTTCTGGGAAGTATTATAACAAATGAATGAAAATGAAATACTGAAATCTGAAGATGCATTGGAATAGTAAAAGATACCCTCCAAAAGCTAAGCAAAGTATTAAGAAATAGGAGAATTGCATTAGAATCAAAGAAAAGTACTGATATATAATGCCAGTTTTGTATATGAAAGGGAAAAGCTGGACAAGATAATTACAGAAGAAGAAGAAACAACAGAGATTTTGCTCTACAGAAGGATGCTGAGAATACCATAGATGGAATATCAAAGCAATGAAAAAGTTTTAAGAAAAATGAAAAAAAGCAAACAGAAAGAATCAGAAAGAGAGGTGAAACTTATGGGACACATAATAAAGAAAGAAAGCTTAGAGAATGTGATACTAACAGGATATACTCAAGGCAGTAGGGGCAAAGGGAAATCATAATGTGTCTAATGAGCTTTTGTAAATGAAGAGCAGACCATGAGCTGAAAGTAAGCGGACAAACATTGCTTAGAACTACAAAGAATAGGAAGTTGTGGACCTGCAGAGGTTTGGTAATGTTTGGCAATACCCAGGGTCAACTCCTTGATTGCATGCCCCAAAGACTCATGTAGTGGTAGGGCTGGGGCTATTGGGCTTAGTACTGAGAAATGTGAGAAAGACATTTTTAAGATGTAAAACAGATAAAACATGAAATAAATACTGTATTCAAATTAAACATAAACTAATTTTCATTTCACTCTTTGATCGGATGCCCAGCCAATATGAATGCCTGTTGCCGTCGCAACACTGTGCACCTCCTTCTGCACACTAATGGTTGTGGAGAGCCATAATCATACATGTTTTGAAGGGATATGGCACATAAAAGAAGAAATGAGGTAGAAAGGAAAGACAGTAGATATAATTTGAAAATATTTAAACTATAATTTAGAATCTTAAGATTAGTTTCAGGAAATACTTAATGAACCAATTATAATATATACATAGGCAAAAAATGTTTAATACATAAATTTATAATAAATAATTTAGTATTGATATTATTATTTTATTTCTACAATTATCAATACTTTATTATAATGAAATTTGCATAAGTATTCGGATTGTGCAACTAATTCTTAGTGGAAACTCCTTTGGCATTGATCACTGCTAATAGAGATTTTCTATAGCCTTCAATAAGGCTTTTGAATCTCTTGACTAGCATTTTTAACCATTCTTCTATGCAGAATCCTTCCAAATCATCCAGAATTGATGGCTTCCATTAATGAACAGCAGTTTTCAATTGATGCCGCAAATGTTCAGATTGAATTAAGGTCAAGTGGTTGAGAAGGCCATTACATTACTCCAACCTATTCTTTTTAAACCATTCTGAGATGGTTTTCAAAGTATGTTTTGAGTACTTTGACTTGTAAGAACATGAATTGTCTGCCAATTCTGAACTGGATAGCACAGGCTAAAAGATTTTTCTAAAGCATCAACTGAGATTTTAGTAAAAATATTTTCCCCTTCATCCTGGTGAGTTTGCAGTGATATTCGAAATTAAATCCTCAAAACAGCTTGCTTATAAAGATTTAAGGTGCATGTAAAAAAAGAACACTAAAAGAGGATCAACGCACACACACACACACACACACACACATACACACACACACACATATATATATATACACACACACACACACACATATACACACACATATATATATACACACACACACACACACATATATATATATATATATATATATATATATATATATATATATATATATATCATACATAAAAAACAATGATAAGAAGACGGAGACTTTAATTATCCATTAGATTTATAATTTTTATCTTGTGAACTCTAAGATGTTCAACTCATTAGAACAAAATCTCCCCCACAAAAAAAAACGCAAACACTGTCGGTTTGAGTTAATTTTAAAAAAACATTTCTAAGCTTGTATCCCTTGAAAACAAATAAATCTGACTTTGCAATAGGTTGTAGTCAGTTTTTTTTTTTTTTTTTTTTTTTCAGAGGTGATTTTGTTCTGATGAGTTAAACATCTCAGTGTTCATGAAATAAAAATAATAAATGAAATGGATAATTAAAGTCTCTATCATCTTATTATAATGCTCTGTAATCTACATTCAGCTCTCCCTGGATTTATATCCTCCTCAGAATTATCCCTTCCCATCACAAACTGGTAATATATATTTAAGATTAATAAAAATAAAAGTAAAATTTGTCACTTATTTGATGTTAAAATCTATAACTCAACTCCAATATTTTGTAGATGAACCTTTTTGTAAGTGTTCAGTTTAGTCCAGTCACCAGGTTCCAGCAACTGACTACAATTTTTCTCATTTTTCATTATCTTTCTCTGAAAATTTTGTGCATATCCAGTTTAATGCTGATTCTTATTTAATTTGATTACATGATGTCAATTAAAATTAAGTATGAATAATATTAGTAGCCCCAAAATGGCAAATCTTTTGCATTTTCTGTTTAATGCACTAGTTATTGATGTTAGCTTGAATTTTTTCGTCTTTTTGTGTGTGTGCATGTGTATATGTCCGACTTTGTGGATATATATAGCCATCCACAGATAGACTATTTTGCTGTATCACAGCTCATCAGTGTGGTTAGACATCCAATCATTTCAGGCCAGGGCCGAAACCCAACTGATTTGATATCAGTCAGGGATTCTAACTTCTGGCAGAGAGGTGAATTTTTGTATATTTATTTTTTCATAAACACACCAGTCACTCAGAGAACTCAATCAGCTAGGAGAGTCTTGTATTATCAGCAGTAATAGTGACTGTTTCCAAAAAATGTTCCTTACTCCCCACAGTGTTTAACCAATTAAATTACTTTATGGAGATATATATATATATATATATATATATATATATATATATATATGAAATATATGTCCATGTCCCAAAATTTTCAATATATATATATATATATATATATATATATATATATATATATATATGTGTGTGTGTGTATGTCAAAATGCTAATCACCAGGGGAAAAAAACATTAAAATAAAATCCAATATAAAAGTAGAATCTGGTTAGATGTAATAAAAAATGAACATAATGATAAAGTTTTGAAGCAAACACTGTTGGTTTGAGTAAACTTAAAAAAAAAAAAAAAAAATTCTTGAATCCCCTGAAAACAAATAAATCTTTGCAACAGGTCATAGTCAGTCAACTGAAAATTGCCATCTACACTAATTTATGTCAAATCTACTGAAACCTGTAATCACAGGGCAGCTTCAGTACATTCATATGATTGTACTTCATTTTCTACTGCAAATTTTAGCTCATGACATTTACTAATTGTATGAAATTTCTCTATATTAAACACATTTTCATTTCTGTAAATATTTCATATAATTATTACCATAATAATATATTTACAAAAACTTATATACACATTTATATTTGAAAACTTTGTTGTGAAAATGTAAATCAGTTCAGCTATATATTTTACTACGGTTATTGGAAACCTGTTTACTACATTCAGATGAATGCTCAACTAAGTTCCATTAGTTGCACCATTTCAGACCTTTACAGCTGAGACCTGTCATGGTATATCAACAGTCAAATCACCCTCATTTCCTCTGTATTCTAAATCTAGACTCAACTCAGGTCGACATGTTCTTCCCAAAATCTGCTACTTTGTGGAACTGACTCCCGTGCGACAACTACCCTGAATGAAACTTCTTCAAGACAAAGCTAAGTTGTTATTTGTGCTTATTATAATTATCACTTCCTAACACCTCCTATTTTATTCCTATTACACACCTCGTTCGGCATAACCATTTTAAGAATAGCCCTCTACCTTGAGTTACTCTCAAGTTTTGTTTTAGATGGCATTTTTATATATATATATATATATATATATATATATATATATATATATATATATATATGTATTCATATATGTGTGTACAGAATTATATGGATCATTTTATAGACATGAGTGGGTGCTGAAAAGTCTACAGCCTAAAAGAAACAGGATCATCTTCAAAAATTTCATGCTTGGGCATTTGATTGGAATTTTAAACAAGAGAGGGCCAACCATTTTCCCATTTGTTAAATTGATGAAACTGCATTTTCGTCGTCTTTTTCTTTTGAAGGGTTTCTTGGTGAAGGGAAGAATTTGTCAGTGCACTGTTGTATGTGAAGTAGTATGCAAATATTATCAGCCAATAAATTATTTTTTTTTATTTTTCTGATTAATCATTTCAAAATTGATAATTTGAATAATGATTAAGAGAGAATCAATATCATTAATTATTTTATTTCTATAGTTTATGGTCATGACATGAATTAAAAAGAAAATAAATTTGATGGTAACAACTGCTAAAATTTAGTCAATTTTATCCCCACTGGATGTTGTAATCCTCAACATTAAATCGGAAAGTTTATATAAATTTATTTGACAAATAGAACATTCATTCATTTAAGAATGTAAAAGGAAAAGTATGTGGATTATCAATCCAGAGATTGATTTATATTTACAGTTTATCAACCCTTTGTGATTTATTTAAAGCCAAATATATTTTGGATTGTAAGAATAATTATTTTTCTCTTGAATAGAATAATTAAGAATAAAATCTTGAATAGAATAATTAAGAATAATTATTTTTTTCTCCTCTGCAGAACATTAAACCAACAATAACTTCTTAGCTTGTATGAAAAAAAGCTGCAACTAAAGGCATCAGATAAAAATCTTATTTAGCTTTTGCTAAAATATTTTTTGATCAGTTAAATGACTACAGGAATAGTTACTTGGTCAGACTAAACATAAAATTGAACTTTGAAGACAATTAGCTATGTTACATTGAGAGAAAAAAATGCATACAATGTAAAAAAAAATCTCCACAGTGAAGCATGGTGGTGGAAACATCATTTTAAGGAAAAACTTTAGTATATCAGGTACAAAAAGTTTATAGCAGCATTGGTAATTTGTCATAATCAGAATTACCTTTTTTTTTTTTTAAACAAAATGCGAACTGAAACAAAACTTGAGAGTAACTCAAGGTAGAAGGCTATTCTTAAGATGGTTATGCTGAATGAGGTATGTAATAGGAATAAAAGAGGAGGTGTTAGGAAGTGATAATTATAAGAAGCACAGATAACAAATTAGCTTTGTCTTGAAGAAGTTTCATTCAGGGCAGTTGTTGCATGGGAGTCAGTTCCACAAAGTAGCAGTGTTTGTGTACAAGATATGATCAAAATGTATCAGGAATGGTGATATAAATATATAGCTACTATATCAATTCACGTAGGATTTGATTTTTGAAGAGGAAAAGTCACAAGGAGTGAGATCTGGGGAATATGGTGGTTGTTGAACCTGAGAAATTTTATGCTTAGTCAAAACTGCTGCACAAACCACTACCACACTCTACACACTTTCCTTTCAAGCACTACTCTAAACAATGGAAGTGAGTGAGACAACTATAACTATGTGTGTATGACAGAGTACAAGGTCAGTCTGTGTAAATTAACTTCACACTGTGTACCATAGCAGCAGTTTGGAGAATTTTTAATCAGGCCATATATATATATATATATATATATATATATATATATATATAAAAGAAAGAGGTTATAATGGTTCCAATGAGAGAAAAGTATGTATATTAAAAAGAAGAGAAGAAAGGTGTTGCTAACGTTTTTGGTTGTAATGTGGATTTTTTTAATAGAATATTATGCTTTATTTTCCATAATTTTACTACACGCGTTTCTGGTCTCACGACCATCTTCAGGTAAAAGGCGGAGATTTCCACATATTATGAAAAATAATTAATTTTTTCTTTATGTTTTTCAATGTTAAATATTCTTGATATGAGACATTCTCTGTTTTTGTGTTAGTAATCCGAATGTCTTTCTTGAATTGGCAATGAAGAGTTCTGCGCGAAGGGTCATAAAACAATTAAGCTTAGTCCAAGAGAAATGGTAAATTACTTATCAGCATTTTATCTTTTAATGTTTTAATGACCCCTGTGTGTTCTT
>CAHIKZ030005434.1:585000-587500 GCA_903632075.3 Acanthosepion pharaonis | reverse complement strand
TTCAGTTATTCAAACTGCACAAAGGACTTCGTTTTTAACAAAATTTTATGCCTTTCAAAGCATTAGTTTTATAATTGTTGTAAATGTCCTACTTTTCATAATGTCTGAATGCATTATACATACATACATATACATATATATATATATATATATATATATATATATATATATATTAGTAGTAATAATACAATATGGTAACCCATATGGAATTTCCATGGAGGATATAGATCCAAGGAGAGCTCTGTGACAGAGCAAAATTATTATTAATTAATTAATATCAATATGGGATTTTAAGTGTTTGATATTCATTAATTAATTAATTGCACACACACACACACACACACACACATATATATATATATATATATATATATATATATATATATATATATATATTATTAAATGTTATTTTTAGTGGATACCCATATTGTATTTATTAAACAGTATATTTATTTTTTCTACTGCCCAGAATATTCAAGAAATCTTTCTTTATATACCTGTGCTCCCCTTGCAGAGGGATCTGTCTTTAGATCCAATGTGCTTTAGACAGACTCAGCCATGGAGTGTCTTGTCAATCAAGCAATGTTGAATCATGCCTTATAAATGCAAATGTTTTCAAGACTGCTCTGCTTTGTATCCTAATATAAAAAATTTTTTTCTAAAGATGTGATGGATTTTGATTTATTAATCCAACAGATTGTATTACTTAAATGTTATTTCTAGTGGATAGCAATATTTCAGTAGATTAACAGGAGAATATACATCTATCTATCTATATATATATATATATATATATATATATATATATATATATATATATATATATATATGTGTGGTAGAATCTGCCGTTGTATTCGACGTATGAGAGTCAAGCAGCTCAGTTCCTAGGAACCGACAGCCCAGACAACAGCACATATGATTTGATTAGAGTGGTGAAGGCTTTGTGCAGAACTAATCACACTTTTTGAAGGGCTGAATACATAGACATGGTTTTGAATTCAGAGTTGTCCTTCTCCTAGACCAGTTGCCATCCAAGGCTATAGAACCCAGTCTATCCTGTTGGAGGGAGAAGAAGAGGATTAATATCTTTCCCAACGGTATTAGCACATAAGTAAATGTAATGGATTTGACTGGAATTCAAACTTTATATATATATATATATATATATATATATATATATATATATATATAAAAAAATCATTACACCCCAAACTAGTATGCAGAGAGAAAGTGAGAGAAAAGATTGAGTATAGGAAGGATTGAGGTAAGGACAAAAGATGAACGGGATTCAAGAAGACAGAAGATTGCCATTGATATTTAAATTTTTGAAGGTTGTATTTATCAGGGAAGCAAGTAAATGAAAGATAGTTCACAGGTGGGAAATACAAGCAAAGAAAATATTGGAGTAGAAGTGGCAGTTGCATTTAACTATTTTGACAGTAAATGGGAGAGACTGAGATAACAATCTAGTACAACACTTAAATTCAGGTAGTCAACGCACCAGAAAAAAAAGCTCATCAGAGCAATTGCCATGAAAATATTTGTAGAAAAGACAGAGAAGCGCCACCAGATCATTAAAGTTACTGAAGTTGAGATGCCAAGTCAGGATCTATTACATTGCAGATCCTTCTTTGGATTCTGTCAAGAATCTCAAGATTCAGTGCATGGGCAAATGGTAGATTTGTAAATGGGCAAAATGGTCTCTGACATGAAAAAATTTTTAGCTTGGAACAGTGATCCAAATTTCCTTGCAGTAGATGCAGCAGTTGATTCAATGTATTCACTCCAGATTGCAAAAAATTATTTTCAAAAATTATTTTCAAAAATTATTTAAAAAATTTTGAAACTTCCAGTATCTCTCATTTATGTGAATATGTAATCACTACAACATCAACAAACCCAGTCTGATGCAGTCCGAATGGATGAAGCACGTCACAAATAAACTTTTTCTATTTTAATATCTGTCTAAATGGTAAGGTTCAAAATTCCAATCACCTGAAGAAGGCCAGAGAGCACAACAGTTGAAACATTATGAATATGACAATAAAGATGAAGACAACAGTCTGAACAATGTAAATAATTTTTTAATTTTGTCTTGCAATTTAATCAATGTTGTTATTGACATATAAAAATATATATCATTATCTCATATATATATATATATATATATATATATATATATATATATATATACAGAGAGAGAGACACAGACACACACACACACATATATATGTATGTGTGTGTGTATGTGTGTTCGTCTATGTGTGTGTGTGTATATATATATATATATATATATATATATCTTTTTATATATATTAGTAAGTGAATAATGTATGCGTGTTTGTGTGTATATTTATGCTGCAGTTCACTGTTAATGCCTATTTTGCTAATGTCTATTGACAAAGAATGTTTTTTCTGAATGTTCTGATGACTTTCTTTATAAGACTGCGAACATCTGCATTTTACTCTAAGCCATTATGAAGATGAGAAACCTGATTAT
>CAHIKZ030005434.1:517500-580000 GCA_903632075.3 Acanthosepion pharaonis | reverse complement strand
ATGTGCACCTATTTGGTTTCTCTTGTCTACTGCAACAACAATGCATCAAGTGCCCTGTCTTTGAGCAGTTGTGGCATCTCATTTTTTAGAGGCTGAAGCAAACTTCAGCCTAATGATCTTCCCAACAATGATAGCATTTGTTACTTGTTTTCACCTGTCTCCAGGTTTTGTTACTGTTGTGCACATTTCTGTTAATGTACCACACTTCCTCCTTTCTTCACATTGCTTGATTCCGTACACCCAAATCTGGCATGTACCTGTGAGTAGCCTCCATTCCTTGGGCTATTTCAAAGGCTTTCTCCTCACTTTAGGCAACAATCTTCATTCGATATTTTCATCCCTTATCCCACAAACAATTCTGCCACTGATCAAGATCTCTAAGGTATCCTCAAAGCTAAGCTCTCCAACAAGTGCTTTATGTCAGCCACAAGATCTGCGACTATCTCATCTTTTCTATGGACCCATTCATAGAACTTACAATGCTAGACTAATTCAGACAATTTTGGTTGGAAGTAGTTTCTTAAAACTTCCACTATTTCTGAATAGGATTTATTTGTTGGTCTCTCTGAAGATACTAAATCCCAAAAGAAAGCATATGTTTTACTGCCTATCACACTTAATAATATGGCTTTCCTCCTTTGTGTTTTCTCTGTGATATCCAATATTCCATTCACCATAAAGCACAGTTCCAATCTTTCCATGTACTGGGACCACTCCTCTGACCCTACATATTCTTTCATTTTCCCATACATTGTCATTCTAATTCCCACTCCAATGAGGAAAATGTGATAATATTTTTTTTTAAAAACCCAAAACAAAACACCTGGTATTAAGACTAAGCAGTCCTCAATGCATTAGTGACTCTTAAAGTTGTTTCTAATAAAAATTTTTCTTGTTTTCTTTCAAAGTTTGCTCTAGGTGTGTTAATGTACCTACAGTACCATAAAAGTTCAATCTCCTGCTCATTGCCAGTTTTTAGATCCAATTATCAACATGGAGTCAGTGGAAAGGGTTTAATATATGTTCATTTAATATGGTGTGCAGCCTTTTTCTACAGCATGAAGTAAAGGGGAAACAACTCTTTATTGATTGTTGATAGGGCTGGTAATAGTGGTTCATTCATCATATACAACATGTTGTAAGCAATACTGTGGTATGTTTGGGTCAGTAAATGTGGTTAGCTAAGTTTAAGATAAGATAGATTGATAGATGATCACTCCTTTAGGCCTTGTGCTACATTTGTACTTGCAAAATAAATATTACTTTCCTCTGTGGTACCTAGACTTTATGAATTGAAGTGCAGTACTGGATTGGCAATATGGTCTCAACATTTTACAGTTGAATTGGCAAGAAGTAATCATAAGTTATTTGCTAATAGTTTCTTTTCTCATCTGTGAAACTCTCTTTCGGCTCCAGGCTTTCCAGCCAACTTTGATCCTCAAAATTGTAAATGCAATGTTAATCATTATCTACTGTCATTTTTATTCCTCTTCTTTTATCACTCTCACTTCTTAATGTTTCTCTTGTTCTTATTCTTTCACACTCAGTAACCCCTGTGTCTTAGTGGCTTTATTGCCTTACTTTGAGTGAAATGATCAAATAAAAATTATGTATGTCAGCAATTAGTCTGAAGAATTAGGTGGGATGGTAAAAGGAAGAGATAAACTTGAAAAACCTATGCAAATCTTTCATCTGCCAAATATGCAGAATATTCTGTAAAAGAGAAACAGACATCCCGAGTTGCTTACATATAGCTCAACCCATAATTGAAGAGATGGCCTTCTGTCAAGAAATAACAGTCACTATATATACACCCATGGAGGAGTTTTGAAAATTTCTTGGTTTGACCAAGAAGTCAGTCCCTACTAAAATTTTTATTCTTGTCAAATATTGTGAAGTTACCCAGACTGAGAATAATTCAGTGTATATATATATATATATATATATATATATATATATATATATATATATATATATATATATATGTATGTGTGTCATTTAGGAGATTGCATTTCCAATAACAATAATCATATTGGTCACATAGACACATCACTCTTTCTTAATTTGTCACATATTGGAGCATTGTGCAATTCATGCACATATTAATTATCACATCACAGACAACCAAAATCCCACTATCAATACAAGTTGATGATGTTGAACAAAAACACAACTGGATGTGTGTCTCAACAAGGTGTTTAAAGATTGCACACAGTAACACCATCATAAGGTACATTTTATCCACCTGATGATATTCTAAAATATTTTATCTGCCTGATGAATGTGTTATGGCATGAAACACTGAGTATCAGATTTAGATATCATTGTATTAATAATATTATAATATAATGTGTGTGTGCATGCATATATATATATATATATATATATAGTCATCCACAGACAGACTGTTTCACTATATCACTGCTCATCAGTGTGGCTAGATGTCCGGTTGCCTCTAGGTAGGATCGAAACCTGGCTGAATTGGTGTCAGTCAGAGAATCTACACCTAAGTTGTTGGCACATGGCAGGGATGAAGGTGAATTTAAGCATACTTATTTTTAGATAAACATGCCAGTAACTGAGAGAACTCGACTTGTTATTTTGAAGTGTATTGCATTAGTAGTTGTATTAGTCACTGTTTACAATCTCACACTTTCTCCCCCAAGAGCTCAACTGAAATAATTTTTCAGGAGCATATATATATATATATATATATATATATATATAATAGAGAAAGAGAGTAAAAATCTACTGCACTTAAATTTAATCATTGGTGAAGAGTTCACATTACAAAGAATTTACTCCCTCTGTTCATGTCTGATAACCATTGCTCAAAACAATTTCTTCTATATTTCCATGTAAACAATTTGTTTTCACATTGGCCAAAATATTCAAATGTATAACATCAATGAAATACATTTGATACCTTCTAATTTTTATTCTTTGAAGGATATTGAAAAATATAGTGAGACAAGTTCTTTTATTTATTTATTTTAGGAAAGAAAAAATAGTTTTATCATCTTTTAAATTGATTTTCTCTTTTTTAAATGTGGCAATAATAACATGGGTATTTCTACAACCATTTTTACACTACCACACTTCTAAGTAATTTCATCAATTTTAGCAAACATTAAAATACCAATGAAAAGCACAAAGAGTAAAAATAAAACACAATTCCATTTTATACAATATCGCACTATCTACTGACAAATTACTTGTCATATTTTATGTCTTGTACAACATAGTTTCTGCCATGACCACCAATATATTTCTCTTTAAAGTGTCATTACATTTTGTATATAGTCAATGGTCTGGCATTAGTAGGTTTTTTACCAAATAACCAAATTTTCATGGAAGATTTGAAATTTATGTTTACGTATTTGTGCCATATAACTAGAAAGCCATTTAACAGATTGTTTTTTTTCTTTTTCATGTAAAAGTATATATCTGAATAATCCTGTAATGCTAACTATAATAGTAATATTAGTTGTTTCCTTATAAGGAAATATTTGGCATCCATTGATCAAGAAGGCAGTACAATTTCCTGTTGAAATTTATAAAATCTTTCTCTTCAGACAATTTCTCAGCAAAATAGGTTTCTCAAGTCCAGTAGCTCTTATCACACCATTCCAGTATTGATGATAGTTTCCTTCCTAAACTTTTATTTTAAGTAGTGCAGAATGTTAGCATCTTGTAATGTTGTTGCAGACACCATTACAATTATACACAATATGGGTCCACCTCTAACAACAAAAGAAATATGAAATTAAAATAACAGAAATATCAAATATATATATATATATATATATATATATATATATATATATATATATATATATATATTCAAATGGTACATACATATCCATTGACATTTCTACATTGTTGTTGGTCAGAAAGCAGCTTGGTACATTTTCACTGCTCCAGGGTCAGCCTTCAAAAGAGAGAATTTTTAAATTGTCCGCCAAGATCAAAACAAGGCTGGGCTGTCATTGGGTCATCTATTGGCCAATCAGAGGACTTGTTACATGCTGGCTACACTAATACTGTGAAAGAGACCTCTGGTCATTTATTTTCTTAAAAGGATCCATTACAATGCCATTATTTTCTCTTCAATTATGCTATCAGTTTCTTTATTGCTACTGTCAATAGTCCTCAAGTGATGTAGTTTCTGTTATTTGCTATAGTTCTTTGTTTGTGATTCTATAGAACCACTTCACAATGTTCAAAGAAGGAAGATCTCTGGCAAGACCCACAGTTTTCACATTTTTAATCATTTGATCTGAAAAAAGTGGTTGTATGCAGCTTAAATATTTCAAGTTTGGTTCCTTGCATGAGATCCATTTGAAAGTCTGGATTTGACTAAACTATTTAAGCACATGATAGAAGTTTTAAGGTTTAAGTTTTGACTTTTTAAAATAGGTCTGAATACTTTGGCAAAAACAATCGTTTGCATGCTAGTTTTGCAGATTTTTTCAAGTCTTTCACCTCAAGCAAGGTAGGAGTGCCACTAGTATGCAAGGGGTTACAGAGAGTGAAAGTAAGGGAAAAGACTATGTATAATGGGGACTGAGGAAAGGATAAAAAGAACAACAGGGACCAAAGATGCTGGATGATTCATATTTAATCTTGTGCCAGACATAATTGAATAAGCATCCCTGGCTTACCTTCTTTCAGTGGTTAAAACTAGACCTACATTTTATTTAAATTTTATGACTTTTATTCACACAGGTTAAATAATACACATGTGGATTGAATGTTTCCTGTTTTGGCAATGTCATATTGTAACATCTATTGAAGATATCTTATTGAAAGAGTTCAAGAAAATTATAAGAAATAGGAATAAACAAAAGAGTTAATGTGAATAAAATAAATTTTATTTTAGTGTATTTTCATATATGAAATTTGATTAATTTTGAATTATAAAAAGACAATGACTATTGTACATTTGAAAAAGTGTATGTGTATGTATATGCAAGGTTCATATCAAGCAAATGTGTACAAGGGACAATGATTCTGTGTAAATATGAGTGTGTAGTGTAATAGTCCTACATGAAAATTGTTGGAGGTGAGTTGAAATTGTGGAGTAATTGGCCATGTTTAAGTATAATTAGCAAAATGCTCAACAAACGTAATTGACAAAATTCTCAAATGATAAAAAAAAGGAAGAAAAATAATATGACAAAATAAATATGATGTAAACAGTATATGTGCAAGTCAAGAGTAGGCAGAATGTTTCAAAAAGAAGAATTGTGTTCACATGCATAAAGGAATACACTCAAGTGATTGTAGCATTCAGATTTGAAAAAACAAATATATGGTGGATGGGACCAATAAGTGGTCAATTTTGATTGGTTAGGAAGAAATTCCAGCATTCATCTGTAGGATAAATGTGGACAGGGATGTTCTTACCAGTCATTCCTAGCAGATTGAAACTAACAGAAATGAATGACATGTAATATGTATTTTTATGTGTGAGAGTGTATATCATGTATGTATATTGGCCATTTAATATTTAGTTGGTGTATAATTATCAGATTTTTTTTGTAGGCAAGTTATTTGTTAATATAAAATTCTGTTTCGTTTACTTTCTTAATAAAAATATTTTATTTTCAGGTTATAAAAATGTGCATTGATAATCATACGCTCCAGAATAATCATTTAAAAATGTTATTGTTGAATTGTTATGATCCTTTTTTCATAATGATTATTGTTTTAAAACGCCTGATAATTATGCACCAACCCAATACTTTAGGATGATAGCCAATGTCAGAAAACAGATAAAAATCTTCCCACTGAAATTGAGCAGTCTAGCATTTTATATACGTATCTTGTTGCCCTTGGTTTCTAATTTACTTGTGAGACTATGACATTGTATCCTTGTTGGCAGATCTAGTTTCTAATTGGATTAATATGACTTCATGGCCAAGTAATTTTCTTCATTTGATATCTTCCAAACTTTTGTCTATTTTTAACAGTGTTTGGATTTGTTGGATCAGCAGGACAAGACAACCTCCAAACTACCAAACCATACTTAGCAACTGACAGACCAATATAATAATACCAATATATATCAATAAAATGAAGTAACTACCTTAAATATATTACCAGTCAGAAGATAACACCTAATGGGCTCAGGGTAATCAAGGGAGATAACTTTATTATTTGTCAGCAATCTTCTAGTTATGCTTATGGTGTAAGTTCTTTCTGTAATGAAAAAAAAAAACAAAAAAAAACTGTACATTGAATTTTGTTCAACTTGATATTTTTGTATAAAGAAACGCCATTATTAATTCAAAAGTGTCCAAGAAAGAATTTTGCTCCCTTAACAAACATTAATTAATAATTTTTGAAAATTTTCTTTTCTTTTTTTTTCTTTTTCATAAATGAAAATTCTACAATATATTTTAATAAAAAATATACAAAAATAGAAAGGGGTGTATTTATAATATGTAGATGAGATAATGTTGATAGCAGACACAGAAAGAAAACTACAAGAACTTCTACAGAAAATGGTGAAGGAAAGTGAGAAGAAAGGAATAAATATTAATTACAAGAAACTAGAATATATGTTTGTCAGTGAAAATTTCAGGCTAACATGCAAATTTCAAATTGGAAATGCCAAAATCAAATAAGAACAACAATTAAAATATATTTTAACAGAAGACATAAAGTGCAACACTGAAATTGGAAGGTGCATTTGGATAGTGAAAAATACCTTTCCACAGTTAAGTAAAGTATTAAGAAATAAGAAAATATTATTAGAAACAAGGAAGAGTACTGTACTGTTATGTAATATCAGTCCTCCTTTGTGGTAGTGAACATGTGAGCAACGTCAAAGTTTTCGAGAAATTGGAAATGAAAAGTACACTTGGAATCAGGAAGAGAGTGTTGTAATTTCCAGGGCACATAATGAGGAAAAAGGCTTGGAAAAGTTGATACTCACAGGACAGATTAAAGGCAAGAACGATAGTGGAAAGCAATGCATAACCTACCTAACAAGTTTGTATCTATGAATGACAGAATAAGGTTTAGGAGAGATAACAAAGAGACAAAATTATCTAAGAGCTACAAAGGACAGTAAAATGTGGAGAGCCATGATCACCAAATAGCACATAGTAGAATTGAAAAATTTTAAAACAAAATCTTTTATTTTTATCCATTTAAGGGTATAAAAACTCTTATCCTAAGTAACATTTTTTTATCAGACATAAATTAATTCATAAATGACTACTAAAAGTACTGAAAATTCAGTCAATTACGTGCCATGCAGGATACACACTTAGGCAATCATGTATCTTTTGATATGAGGCAGATTTTTCCCTCAGTAGGTTGCCATTTCTTTCTGTAGTTGACCAGTTGCCATCCAAGGCTATAGCTGATATTAGCACATATGTGAAAGTAATGGATTCGAGTGGAATTCAAACTTGACTCTCCTATTCTTCAATCCAAGCTTCTATCCATTACTCTACTGTGCCACACAAATCTTTCTATCTTATAATAATCATAACTGAATTTATAACACTGTAGGTGGTCTATTAGTCAGTCAGTTATGTGCCATGCGTGATACATGCTTAGGCGATCATGTATCTTTCGATACATGACTGACAAGGCAGATTTTTTCTTGTAGTGGGTTGCCATTTCTTTCTTCAGTTGACCAGTTGACATCCAAGGCTATAGAACTCGGTCTGTCTTGCTATTTACCCATAGCTGGTAGGGAGAAGATGATTCATGCCTTTCCCAAAGTTATTAGCACGTAAGTAAATATAATGGATTTGACTGGAACTCAAACTTGCCCCTCCAATTCCTTAATCTGAGTCAGTGAGGAGTTAATTATTTACCTTATTTACTCTCGGACTATTATCCTCATCATTGTTGTAATTATCACAGTGTTTCAGCCATAGTGTTCCCCGGCCTTCATGAGGTGTTTGTCAATTCAAATAAACTTCAGGTAATTTTAGACTGAACTCTTTATTTAACCTACAGGGTTGATTGCTCTGTTTTTCCACTGACAATCTCAAGATATATCTTGTCTGGTTTTTAGTATTGCTCAGTTATTGTTTTTCATGTTTTCACCAAGTTTAAGTCAACATTAGCCAGTCAAGTGATTGAACTCACAATTACTCTATCACCAAATAGATGAGCCAATGTTTTAATGTATGGAAACAAAGTAAAGCAATAACTGAGTAAAAGTATTTTCAGTATCTTTCTATAGAACCATATCTTTGCTATGTCAAGTCTCCTCTACATCTTTAAAGAAATTGTCCAGCATTCACTGCCCTATTGAAGAATTGATAGTTTTCTATTGCTTCTAATGAAGGTTATTTTAATGGCTGACGTATGTTTTTTTTTTTTTTGTTGTTAGATCATTCTGCTTTCATATTATCATTCCTCTGTTGCTATCATTTTTTTAAAAATTGCAATCAACCCAAGATAGTAATGCTACTAAGACACAAGGGGTTACTGGGTACAGAAGTATTAGTAAACAGAAATATTACTAAGAAGCAAGAACAAAGATGAGTAATCAGGAGGACAGTAGATACAGATTAACATTGCTTTTTAAATTTTGAACATTAAAGTTGATTGGAAAGTATAGAGCTGGAAGGTAGTTCCACAGGAAAGAAGTGTAAGTAAAAAAACTGTCAGCATAGGATTTACAGTTACGTCTATTCAACTCAACTGTAAATTGGTGAGACCTCATCACCAATCTAGTACTGTGCTTAAATTCATAATGTCTAGATATCATAGTGAATTGCTCTTTTGAACAATTACCATGAATATATTTATAGAAAAGGCAAAGGGAGGCAACTTTGAAGCATTTGGAAAGCAATGGTAGCTGAGATACCAGATCAGGGTCAATAATATTGCTAATTCTTCTTTGTGTTTTATCAAGGATCTCTAGATAAATAAATGTGGCAGCAATATTCTCCTACTACATGTTAACTAGCAAAGAGCTCATCTGAGCAATTACCATGAAAGTATTTATAGAAAAGTCACAGAGAGGCAACATTATGGCAGTGGCAAAATGATTAAAGTCGAGCTGCTAGATCAAGATATTGCTGATTCTTCTATGGATTTTATCAAGGGGCTCAAGGTAAATAGCATGGATACCAGATCATATGTGGCAGTAATATTCTAAGCATTACATTAGTAGGCTTATAGATATGTAAGATAGATTCTGAAGAAAAAAAATTGTCCAGCATGGCACAGTAAACCAACTTTCTTAGCAGCTGACCTAGCAATGGATTCAATATATATAGTCTTTCCACTTTATGTCAGCCAAGAATATTAGCCTGAGGAGGCGGAATGAGTCACTCTCTTGTTGGTTAGCATCAGCCATGCTGATGGGAGGTAGAAAGAGGCCTCTCAGATACTTAAGAGAGCAGAAGTGTTAATAGACAGCAACAGGTACCATCCAAAAAAAATGAATATGATGGCAGTTATTTTTTTGTTCAACCTTTTACAAAGAGGCAGTAATATATACGGGATATTACAAATTTCAATTTTTCATAATTTTACTTGGAAATTTTCTCCAAATCTCTATCTATAAAAGGCAGGATGTGTGTGTGTAATGAATGCATTTCAACGGATTTGCACCAAAATATACATGCACATGCTCCAAGTTAGTGGGAAGGCCAAGACTGACATTGCATTTCCCAACTCCCAGCAATAGTGGAAATAATCGATTTTTTCATGCTTCTATGGGAGTTTTCATGTAGTTTGTGACCATTTTCTACTGGCCAGAGTGAGAGCCTATAGCTGGCTGCCACGAATAGGCAGGAAAATTCTATCGGCCAGCATGAGAGCCAACAGCTGACTGACACGAATGTTAACTAGCATGCTAGCATGCAAAAAAATCAATAGCTGCATTCGTCACAAGTGGGAAAAATTTAAATCTATATGGCACTTTACTCTAATTGGTTCATTCGCTCGCTTAAACTCAACATTGATTCTGATTCCGCAGAACTGGGTTGGGTATGAAAAAGTATTTGTTAACATTTTTTTTTCAAGTAACGAGTCCATTTTTAAAGCTGATTGTTTTGTGTTCATTTTGTTTAGTTCTTTTTTCATAACAGATTTAATGTTTAGTATAGAGCTTAGAAAAAATTCGCAGTGTGAAATAGGCAAGAAGTAAGGCATGCAGCAACATCAGCATGGCAAAGGGCGCTCCATTAAAGGCAAGGAAGGGCAAAAATATTTTAAGCGATTGCTGTATGAGTCGTACGATTTTTGAATCAAGCATGGGCAACGCCGGGCCATGCTGCTAGTCTTTTGATATGTCTCCTAATTTTTCTCTAAATTAAAAAGAAAAATGTGGAAATCTTTTTTTCTTTTGTCATTACTTATTACTAAAATATCTTGAAAACATAACATCTGCCCCAAGTAGCATGAATAAGTTTCTTCTGATAATCATCTTTTTTCTGCAAAAGGTAAACACATTTCTTTATTAGCTTTTAGATATTTCTGACAGTTTTCAATTGCTACTTGTAGAGGAATGTTTTTAAGCATTTATTTCTCTTCATTTTTTTCTATATTTATTGTTATTGTATTCCTGGAGCCACGTAAAGTAAGAGGTGGTTCCATTAAAGAGTTGATCCTTATCTTCGAATTTCTGTTGGGGTTCATGCATCAGGTATTTGCCAATAACATGTTCCCCATTAAGAAGACATTTCAGAATTCTATTGCCATTTATACTGAAAAAGATGGCAGACAAAAGTAGGATTTTTGTATTCAGCTTAAATCTAACTGTTTTTTTTTATTCTCTCTCCAAAACAAAGCCATTACACAAAATAATCTGTCCTTTACATTGACACAACACATTGAAAACCTTGCTGAAACATTTTTCATTATTCTCAGTAATAATATCTGTACTTCAACCAGATGGATACAATGTCACCTCTTGTACAAAACAGGAATTGTAGAAAAGCAAAAACATGTATATTCAGTATAATTGTCTGTGTTTAAACAAACAACACATAATGTGAACTACAAACTGGTGATACCAAAATCAATCAAGTATGAAAATTTATGTATCTAAAATAGTGTTTTTAACACAGAATGGAAAATATGACACTAGAATCCAAAGGCACATTGGAATAGCAAAAGATGTTTTCCAAAAGATAAGCAAAGTATTAAGAAACTGGAAAATTTCTTCAGAAACAAAAAGATAATGTAATATCAGTCTTTCTATATGGCAATGAATACTGGACAATCGGAAGAGACTTAAGACACGAGAAATGTGTTCCTAAGAATACCGCAGAGCAAATATCTGATTTTCAGAGAAGTTTTAAAGAAAATGAAAACAATAATTATACTTATACTTATAATTAGAAAGACAGAGGTGAAATTTCTAGTGTGCATAAAGAAGGCTTGGAGAATTTGACACTCACATGATATATTGAAGGCAAGAGGAGCAAGAAAGCAGTGAATAATTTATATCATGAATTTGTGTAAATTGTTGGCAGAACAGGTATAGAAGCAGCAAAAAATCAAACATTATTAAGAGCTGGAAAGGAAGTTGTGGAGAGTCATGATCACCCATGTCCTAAAATGATATAGCACATAGAAGAAGAAACTTGTAAAACAATATGTACTTATTTGGACTAGATTTAAAATTTGGAATTTTAAGGAACATTCAAAAAAATATTAATTACTTTTATCTTTCAAAGTGAAAACATAAATTTATTTTGAATGCTAATTTTTGTCAAAATCTTTGTAATAAAGAATTATATATATATATATACCTATATACACACACTTTTTTATTTAGACCAAATAGCAAATAGGCCACATCACTTTAATGTTGAAAGTGCTAGACATAACTGTAAGTTCTATTCTAATAATTTCTTTTCATCCACTTCTCAACTGTAGAACTCTC
This sequence comes from Acanthosepion pharaonis, assembly GCA_903632075.3. Lineage (NCBI taxonomy): Eukaryota > Metazoa > Mollusca > Cephalopoda > Sepiida > Sepiidae > Acanthosepion > Acanthosepion pharaonis. Next base: position 568,125 of record CAHIKZ030005434.1, on the reverse strand, counting down.
TTCCAATTTCTTGCCTCCTTGCTATTTCTGTTTTTCAAAAATTTGAATGCAATGTCAATTGCCATCTTTTGTCTTCCTGAATCCTATTCTTTTATTATCTTTTCTCCTCACTGAAGTCTTCTCTTTCAGTCTCAGTAACTCCTTGCATCTTAATGGCATTATCATCTTGCTTGGGATGAAATGATTTAAAAAAAAAGATTAGCAGCATATGTGTCCTGTCCTTTCAGTCCTTTGTCTTTTACTGCTCTTAGTGAAATTGTTTTGTGACTCCTATTTGGCCTGAGGCAATATGTCAAGTGAAATACTCAAAGCTGTCTTTTGTGCTTGATGTGCCTTGTGAGTGTCAAATTCTCCAAACTTTCAGAGTACATGAGTGGAAAAATTAACTCTTCCATTTTAATAAAAACATTCAGAAAAAGAAAAAACAAGAGAAATAATATCTTCTTTGAATTGCTAGAACAAAATTAACAAGCCTTTTATTTGCTAACTTCATTTGATTTTTCAAAGGTGGATCAGTAGGTCAGTAACTTAACACTTATTAGCTGAATGATGATCTGAAATTTTTTTCTGTTTAATGTTCAATCTACATGATAAGCCATGAGTTTGAGGCCACTCTCTAAATTTAATTATAAGTTTCAAACCTTCTTTGGTTTAGTTAATTATTGTAGGATATTGAAACTATTTAGCCTATTAATTCATGTCATCCACTTTTTTTAGAGAGGTTACCTAAATTTAAAATCTACTAGCCCTAAAATTATTATGAGCTAACAACATAGATTAGTCAAAAAGAACTAAAATTTTAAGGAAACTTATGCAGTAAAGGATTAATTTTATTATTATTGAATATATAATAAAAGCATTTCAGAAAGAGGAAGTCCCACTGGCCCAAGACAAACTAATTTTTTTTTTTTTTACAATGATGTTCATCCTGTATAATGCCCAAGAGCCATTCAAGGCAGAGGATTACAGAATAAGCAAGAAGATAATGCCACCAAAATGCAAGTGGTCACTGAAAGTCAGAGTAAAGAAAAAGCTTCAGAAGGAACTGGAAGCCTAATCCTGAAATGGAATAAATGTCTACTCTTGTTTATGAGACTGAGGAGGAGTGTGAACCAGACAGTCTGCAAACTTATCTACTCCTACTGAGAAAAGAAAAAATAAATTAACAGTAAATAAATGTTCAGAGATTTAGGTGGAAGCATTAGAAATATAGAATTGAAGTAGACTATAGAATGAATCAGAAACCCAATACTAAACAGGAAACAAGGAATAATAAATTAGTTTTGAAAAAGGTATGCAACCTTCAATTTTTAGGTGATTCTTTTAAATTCAGTAAGTGATCCCCAAACTTGTGGCTTATTGTGTACCTGATTCATATTCAGGGCTGACTTAAGTGCCGTGAAAAGGAAGATTATAATGATATTAAATATTTTGTTGTGTAAAAAAAAATATTCTTATTTCAGTATTACTGATGTACCTATAAAAATCAAGTAACATCAATGTTACTAATATTTTTATGAGGTTCCACTTTTACCTCCACCTCCAAAAGATGACTAAAAATATATCTCTGATCTTACACTGAGACATCTGGTCAGCTAATATTTATCAAGATGCTGTAGACTACCAGTACTTTTATCTAGCTTAACACCATAATAATATGATGTTAAATGTTAATAATGGGGTTTTATCTGCCAACAATTACAATATATCATAGAACAACAATTATTCATCTGATTTTTTTAAACCTTCCCCATTTTAGACATTGCACTATATAGATGTGAATCAATAAGGCTTGTACCTTTTGATCAAAATCCCCAGCGTGTGTCTGTCTGTCTAGCATATTTTATTTGGTGTTCATTATTAAAGCATATTTGCAGAGAGACAAAATTGAATCTACCCCAATTTGTCAATGTAGATTTCCTTTTTAGGCACTTTTATTCTGGTTATTGAATTATACATTTGCAAATGAAATCAATGATAGCAAAAAAAAGGCTTTAAGATACAAAAGAAAAACACAATGCAACAAAGTATAAAAAAAAAAAACATATGCAGACAATTTCTTTTCATTTTATTTACTTGCTTGGTCAGTAAAGAAGTTACCAACTATTAACTCTTTCTAGTTTGTATAATATATATTTAAAAAGATGGTTTTTGCCTTCTTATATAATCTATGTCTGTACATCAAAGAATGAAAGTTTAACTAAGAAAGAAGCCTCCATCTATAGCAGATCTGTTTTTTTTTTTCTGAAATTTGTGCAAGATATTGATAAATATTAATTGGAAGCATATATATATAGTGCTAAACTTTATGAAGACATTTAAAGTTATTTACACTATATACATTGTTTGAACTGTTCTCCTCATCTTTACTGCCACATTCATAAAGTTTCAGCTGTTGTATGCTCCGGGCATAGAACCACTTCTTAATTGCTATTGTTCCCAGATCCATCAACACTCAGGGTGGTAGTACCTGTTAGGGTCCCAGCTATGGGCAAATAATGAACTCCCAAACTAAAACAAAACACTGTGAAAGTATAAAATACATTTTTATAGTAAAAATATCAGCAATACATTTTTCTATAATAAAAATTGCCAACAATATATTTTATCTGTAGTTGAAGGAATAAAAATTTGTTCAAAATATTTAGATTCTGGCATTAAATAACCTATACAAGTTGATAGGCCAGTAAACAAAATCAATCAACCAACCATTGTACACTCTGGCTATCTTCAGGTGATGTTTTTTCTTAAATTTCAAACTAAACCCAGAATAGTCAATCTGTATGTTGACTTTTCTGGATTTGGTTTTAAAATTCAAAAAAGAAGGCTGAAAAGTTGTGAATGTGGCAATAAAGATGAAAACTATAGTCAAAACAATGTAAATAGTGTAAATACCAATTTAAAGTTATTTACATTATATTAGTCACCATAAATATTTAGGATGTGGAATTAGTAAATACTAAACAATTCATTTACCTCGGCATATGGATCAGTTATAAAAAATTTATCATAGGAAATAAGGAAATTGAACATAGCATAGAATAGGTTGTGCCAGACATAGTTTTGCTCAACACTGTAAATTGCTAGAAAAAACAAATCTTTAAACTGAAAACTTCTGTTGTATTATTAAATAGACTCATCAGTTCAAGACATTCATATGGATCTCACACATGGCACAAAACCTATTGAGAAATACCTAATATGTCAGCTGAATACAACCACATTCTAAGATCAGTTGTCAAAAATTGCTTTGAGCAAGTGAAGCTTGTGGATCTTGATGAAGACCATCCTTTATTGAACCTTGCATAGTGGCATTACAGAAATCACATCACTTGAGGACTGTCAACAGAAGCAACAACTAAAATGGCTATTATTTGTAATGCAGAGAGTAAATAATGACATGGAGGATTGGGCAGCTTCTGTCCAGATATGGTAGAAAGATCCCATTTTTGGTCTGATCTGTCTCTCATAAACATAGAATATAGGATGTGAAGTCAGGTACTTTCTGGAGCAGTACAAGAAACCAACCATTTTTCAAATGTCTTTATTAATAGATCACACACACACACACACACATATGAGCTTCATTTGAGGTCTGATTAATTGATTTTTTTTTTTTTTTACAGTTTTCCAGTCTTTTGCAGGTTATTTAAAGCCAGAAAATATTTGTAGATGTTAAGAATTTTGGGGGGATAATATTTTACTGATACAAGTTCTACTAATTAACCTGTAGCTGGGGGAGAAAAGGTGGATTCATACCTTCCCCAAGGGTATTTGCACATAAGTAAATAAAACAAACCCAACTGAAAATGCTTGAAGTAAAGAGCCTTTTTGATGTATTTAGTTTCATTTATTTTTATACAAGAGCTTACTATTTGACATCACCTTGTATAAGTTATGGTTAGTTTTCTCATACTTACAGATGTGCATTGGTTTTGTGTTGGATTCTGTAGGGTTAACATACAAAGGTGTTCTTATATACTTAGCCCACCTTGCATAAGTTATGATTCATCTTCTCATACTTACAGATGTGTGCTAGTTTTGTGTTAGTGACAAGTTATATGCTTTAAGAGCTTTGAAAATAAATCTTGCATTTAGGAGACAATCATATGATTTTTAAAAATTTAAATTTAATGATGCATTTAGAAAGACAAGTTATTGGATCTAGTTTCATATCTGAACAAGTAAGGCAGTCATTTAATTGGATACCTTGTCTATAAGTGAAGGCACATGAAGATGACAACAGTGGCATCATCCCTTCTTTGTGTTAAGCTAAGAGAAATACAACATAAAAAAAACAATCTGTTTTTCATTTCCCTTATCACAACTCACAAGATAAGTTTACAAATTCCTGTTTAATAACAAGGATCTCTAAATAAGTTTGTATTAAGTTAAACCAAGTCAAGCTAACTACAGTTATGTGTCTCCCAGTGACAATTTTGAACACACATTATTAACGGTCTGCAGTACCATCTTATATGCTATTTCATAGCAAGGAACTGTAACATATTGCATATTAGTTTATGCTTTTAAACATGGAATAGCTATAATTCATATTTGTGAATATTTGTTTTGATAATGGTACAATATATATGCATGCACACACACACACATATATATATAATGTTGTTCTGTTTAGCCATGTAAAGAACCACTCAAATCAATAGTTATAAATATTTATATACAAATATAAGAGCATATGTACATTAATCACTGTAGATCAATATATTCTTTCTCTAAATCCCTTTCACCCTGTCTTTACACACATATATATATATATATATATATATATATATATATACCCATGCACACACATACACAATGGAATCTCCCATAATCATCAATGTAGGAGGGTTATGTAACTCAGTTTGCAGTGCCAAACAGCCAGACTACATGTTCATATGATTTGATGATAGTGGTAAAGAATTAGCAGAACCAACCAAACTTTTGGGAATAGCTGAATAGAAAAAAGTAGTTCACATGGTGTGCCACATGCTCCCCAAACAACCCACCACAGGTTTTGACTTCAGGGTTGTCCTTCCCTAGACTGGTTGACACCCAAGGCTTATAGGACCCAGTCTGTCCTGCTATTTGCTTATACTTTGGGTGGGGGGAGAAGACATGGATTCAGACCTTTCCCAAGGCTATTTGCACAATTGAGTGTAAGAAACTCAACTGGAATTTGAGCCCAGCTCCCTGATTCCTCAATCCAAGCTGCTATCTATTATGCCTCCAAATACAACCCCCCCCCACACACACACATATATATATATATATATATATATATAAAAGTGTGTGCTCAAAAGCTCTGAGGTTGATCAAAAAAAAAAAAACAGAAAACATTATGGGGTCCAGAACTTTTCAAGCATGCCATTTTCAGCAGTTTCAATTTTGGTCAAACTATCATATATGATGTCATATATGTTTCCTTAACCAATTTACTGTAAAAAGAACATCTAACATTAACATCACCAACAATGCCAACTCAAAAAGAAAAGAAAAAAATACAAAAATATGATTGTATCCTACTAATGGAGGGATTTCAGTTCATCAACATCAAAATTGTATTTGCAGCATATAAATATTATTCTATCTGATAGGTTAACTTAGCATGTCATGGATAGCAGAGCAGTCAACACTCACATCAATAAGCATATATTACTTGGCAATAATATCTCCACTGACATAAGACAAATATTCACAAACAAAACATGCATACAATATAACATTAACAGTCAAAAAATAAAGAAGAAATTAGTAGCCCAAACCATAAAATTGAAACAAATGAAATAAATCAAAATCTTCAGTGTTCGAACTGTGGTTTTAAATCTATTCTATAATAAAGCCAATGACAACAACAGCTTGTCAGTACCCTGCCCATAACTTCAAAATAAAGTGGAATGGTTATGTCAAGTTTTAAAAAAAATTTGAATATGAGAATAACAACACATCTACATAAGCCCAGAATAGAAATGATCAGATGCATGTTTGAATGCACTTGATGACTAATAGTTAAATAATATCTATAGCTACTGGATCAAAACAAATGCTGTCTTGTAATTAAACAAGGGAAGTTAACTCAGTTTAAAACAATCTTTGTCATGTATGTGAGGTGTGAATGAAAGCTGCTCATATCAATCTATCTAGCTATATATATATATATATATATATATATATATATATATATATGTGTGTGTGTGTGGTATGATGGATAAATTGTCACTTAAATTATGCAAAAATGAAAATAACAATGGCATCTCATTTTAACAAATATATTTACCAAAATCACACAAAAATATCCTAAAATACTAAAAAGTAAATTTATTCAATAAAATCGCCATTGGCATCCACCATGGCCTCCAGCCAACTTCTCAATATCCTACATCTCTTTATGTTGTTGAATGCCACCATAATCCTTGCCTTCAGTTCATCTTTGGTGTTACAAGGAGTTTTGTTAGTCACTTGCTCAACTGCACTCCACACATAATAATTAAGTGGGTTGCAGTCTCGGGAGTTAGGTAGCCAGATGTAAGAGGTGATGTGGTTACAGAAATTGTCTGACAGCCATGACTGACTTCTCCTGATTTTGTGGCATGGTGCAGAGTCCTTTTGCCAGATAGAGGCTTTTCCTGCAGCCACCCTCTTGACCCAGAGCAGCACTACCTCCTCAATGTATTTGACGTAGATCTCATTTTAAGTTTGAGGACTTGTTCATATTGTAGCTTCTGATGCGAATGCTAAGCAGTACAGCATTTCCAAGTTTCTGGCAGAGTGAATTGATACATGGTTCATTTTTTCTCACAGATTGTTCTCAACTGGCCTTACTATACTGAACAGTCAACAAAATCAAAAACAAACAACGTGCATGCATGAAATTAGAAAAATAAAATGGCGACAATTTACTCATCGCATCCTGTCATGTCAAGTTAAGATCCATAGCTTTGATTATACTGCTGCAGGTTTTCCAGTGACTGTTGTAGATAGCAGTCGACTTGCTCTCACTCCCTCTTTCCAAGCATCCATGTCAAGCAAGCTAATGTGGTCAAGGCTGCACTCCTGCATATCCATCCATCCTAATGCAGTCCTTCAACGTCTTCCTAGGTCTACCTCTGTGACCAGGAACCCTGAACTCTAAGATAGTCATAATTCATGACAAAGCTGATTGGATGTAACCAAACCATCTAAGATGACACATGCACAGCACTGATGTATATATAAAAATTCTAAGACTTAGCATCTGATTCAATTTTGCAGAGGTAAATCAGTAACTTGTAAAAATTATGAATCCAGCTAAGTCTGTTCTTTCCAACTTTCATTGACAATCAGCCTATGAGAAGGTTAGCTCCAAATTCAAACCCAAGAGGCTAGCAACTCCACCCTATAAACCTACACTCTGTAATATCTGGCATCATAAAGGTTGTAACTCTATACTCCATGATGGATTCTGTAGGGTTAACGTACAAAGGTGTTATAAAGCCCACCTTGTATAAGTTATGATTCATCTTCTCATACTTACAGATGTGTGCTGGTTTAGTGTTAGTGACAAGTTATATGGTTTAAGTGCTTTGAAAATGAATCTTGAATTTAGGAGACAATCATATAAATTTTTAAAAATTTAAATTTAATGACGCATTCAGAAAGACTATTGGATTTATTTTCATATCTGATCAAGTAAGGCAGTCATTTAATTAGATACCTTGTCTATAAATGAAGGCACATAAAGATGACAACAGTGGCATCATCCCTCCTTTGTGCTAAGCTAAGAGAAAAACAACATAAAAAAAAACAATGTTTTTCATCTCCCTTATCACAAAATCATTGATCTCCTTCGCTATCTTTCCACTTTGCCAGCTCTCTAATGATAACACAGTTGATTAATTCCCACACAAATATGTGTAATTAAACAATCATTTGATACTAACCACATTGATATTATTTCCAACAATAAGATGAATGTTATCTCAAGATAATGCCAACAAAAATGCATCCTTAATAAATAGCTATTTATCTGTTCATTAGATAAGAAAGAGTAATTATTATCTATGCATAATGAAGGTGGGCAGATAGCTGAATGGTTAGAAAGTTATTGTTTTGACCATGGAACCCAAGTTTGGATCTCACCATAAGCTATTTGTCAAGGTGGTGAATTCCTGATAATATCAGTCTGGGAAGTCAATGTAGCTTCCTTTGTGGTTTGCTGGTGTTTGATGAGTCATGTTCATTACTTCACATTTGGGATATATCAGCTGTCTTCAGGCCAATTCCTAAAGTCACACTGTCTTGATTTCTTATTGAAAATCAAAAGCCATTTTTCTATTTGGTGGAAGGTTTAATTGTAATAATAAATGATGCAATGTGGGAGATCTGTACTGGGCAAATTTTATTGTCTCCAGCATGAGATGTCATCGACCAATCATCAGTGAATGGAGAGACGAGAGTGAGTGAGAGAACTTCACTAGTTCAGACTTTTTTAGGCCATCGACACACTGCCAAAACAAAATGCTCACTGGAGAATCCCTTTTTTTTTTTATACCAGAACTTCCTGCTTGTTAGTGATAAGTCAATTTAAGGATGAAAGAAAAGATTTTATCATATCCTGATTTATTTTTATCTTTTTTCCTTGTGGGACTTATGAACATCAGCTGACCCTGTCAAATATAACACATTACAAAAATACAAGATATTTCTAACAACCTGTTTGGCTGTTCAGTCAATGATATTTTTCTCTTTTCATCCTTAATCTTAAATCTTTTATTCTACACCCACAATGTTACAACAATTCTAGTATTTTACTCCACTGGAAGATGACTAAAAACTACACCAGAGGTTGATCCAAGTCGTGCTAATGAAATTGCGTAGATGAAATGTCCAGAAATCCTAAGTGGTTGTGCTAACACAATGTCACAAGTCATCATGACGAAGGATTTTAGTGTACTGTTGTTGTTTAAACTGTAGATCATACCAGAGTATGTACTCTCTTCCAGAAAATGTAACTATATAGTTTGTACTGTATAGCGGTAGTATAAACTACAGGTTAGCTCTGTGGGTTTTGAACAAGCTCAATTATGTTTATGAAGCATGTGAACAGGTTTGCAACAGGGATTATCTACCTGTTCTGCCTCCAGCTATGGGTTAATTACTAAGATTTGTATCACTAAATCATTATTATCTCCAAAATAATTCATACAATCAAAAATATTTTCTGGCTTTAAATAACCTGCAAAGGTTGATAAATTATCAAAAATGAATAGATGAATCTATCAATCTTAATATTATGAATGCTTTCTTTTTTGCACTAAATCTAAACAGTGTCTCTGATATATGTTTCTCCTATCTTCCCTTGTAATCAAAATGGAATGGTTCTTTATTCAACTGAAATAATGATAAGAGGAGCAAATAAAATATAATAGGAAGTTTTTATGTTGTATTTTTGTTATTTTATATTTACTATAGTCTGAGATATGTTGCATGTATTAACCTTTTTGATCATATTTTTATGCTGCTGGTACATTTGACCTGCAAACAATGTTGATGGTCTCATGTGAGTCCAGGAAAACATAAAACACATTATTTAAAGAAATACTACATATTAACAAATATATATTGACAGGACATTTTACAAAAGGAAAAATAAGAAATGAAATTAAATGTGAAGAGTTCAAAGCAACCTTCAGTGTCTGTAGTTGAGGTACTTACATGTCGGTGGGGGCAAAAAGAATATATCTTTTTGCTATGAAAAGTCACCAAAAAAGAGATGGGTTCTTTCAAATCTTGTGCTACCTGTAATTATAATCAGGGGGCAATAAATCAAAATCTTGCCACCTTTGGTTATCATCAGTGGGCATTAATCCAACAGAAACAACCAACAGTGGGCACGTGGCTGGGTGGTTAGAATGTTTGCGTTCTATGAGACCCAGTTTCAAATCTCACCAGGGTCAATTTGTCAGGAAGGTGATTCTTGATTCTATCGCTCTGGAGGGGGCAATCCCAGTGTGTAGAACCTTTGGAAAGTGACTGAAAACTATACGACGAGTTGACGCAAGCCTTGTGAATGAAACTGGGTTGACGGAATCCTTATGTGCCATCGATAGCTGTGCTGGCACAAAGTCACAAGTCATTGTGGCCGAGGGCTTGAGTGTGCTGGCCTTGTTCAAATTGTTGATCATGCTAGATAACATGCTCTTTATCAGAAACTGTAACTAAGGTCTGCTCAGCATAATTGCAGTATAAACCACAGGTGGGCTCTGTGGGTGTTGAGTAAACACAAATGTGCGTGAGCAAGCATCTGTAACAGGGATTGCCTAGATGCCCTAGTAGATGGGTATCCTCGAATACAAGTGGCCAGCTATATATATATATATATATATATATATATAAGCAAAAGTATGGAATAGTCAATAAATCTTTTGTTCATGTACTGCACTCCTTCCAACATATTCATACTAAGTTCTTAGAAATTGTATGAGTACTACTTTTGTAGTAGAATAAAACCTTTATAAATGCTGTACTATCTTTTTTCAGTAAGATCATGAGCTACATATTAACTCTGGTTCATTAAAAAATATAAATAATTGTATAAGTATCTTCTCTCTGATTGAATTTGGAATCACATTAACATTTTAATTATGAGAGTTCTTAAACATTTGTATATTTGGTGTATTTCAAGTTTCAGAGCATTCGAATATGTTCTGAATTCAAATTGACTTTATTTTCAAACAGAATATAAATACTTAGAATATGATCAACTTGACAAAAAAAAATCTACAGCCACAAAGCATACTATAACCATATCTTCATGATGAAAACTTGGAGTTGTACGCCTTTCTATTTCGACCAGCATAAACTGGTTGGCTTTTGTACTGTTTCACTCGGTAACTATTACAGAAATTTTAACCAAAACCTTCATTCAATTCATTGGGGTAACTTATTCTCATTTGAGTTTCTCAGTCTAACAATCAAGATCATTTGCCAGTTCAAACAAAAAGGGATATAATAATGATAATTCTTCATCTCAAAATTTCTGACGTATATGAAAAGAGAATGATGAATGCTGTAGACATTCTGTAGTCTTGTAGATGTTAACAAGGTTGTGGGTTTTGATTGTATTTTTTAGGTGGAAGTGCATGTTCAATATATAGACAAAGAAGGTAGAAGAAGCATACAAAAAACTTGATGTTTATTTTCTTTTATGTTTATTGTATTGAAACAAAGTTAAATGTCTCAAGTATGTCTGTTTTTATTTTTGGTTCTGAACTGATTTATGAGAAGTAAGGATAAAAATGAGTACAGATAGTTGAGCTTAAATCAGCCTCACACTGAGTTGGAATGGCCAGATCTCTACTTCATGGTTAGGACTGCTGAAAACAATTCCAAATGATCTCATTGGAAAGTGGAAAAAGAAAGATTCTGTCCTTTCTGGAAGTGGGATCATAAAATCGCACATGTGACCAGAAACCCTTTCCAGGTTCTTTGTAGTATACATCATGGGAAAATTAATTTTATTTATTGGTTCTATTTCATTTTCCTACAATCTGCAACATTTAAATTTACTACAAAAAAAAAAAAGATAATTTTCTCACACCAAGAATTTTGAACAGAGAGCAAGATTATTCTTATTTCACTTTCCCTGCTTAGTCAATATCTTGTATAATTTTATTTTCTCTAATCTCTTTGACTTTGTATTGTGGATGGAATAAAAGGTTTGGATTAAAAATTCTAAGAAGATTAATGAGAATAACAAAAACTTCAAGATAGCTGCAAGGTACAATGGCTGAAAACTTATGAGTTTTACAGCCAAGATGAGCATGCTTGTTCAAATCTTCTATGTGCAGTGATTCCTTCAGGACATAGGTGATCATGGCTCTCCACAACCTCATATTCTTGTAGCTCTCGGCAGCACTTGTTCTTTGCCATCTCCACACATCCTGTTCCATCATTCATTCACACAAGATCATCTGTTAGTTTCTTCTCCTGTTCTTTTTGCTTTCAATTTCTTCTGTAAGTACCAAATTTTCCAAGCCTTCCGTCCTGATTTTGTACCCACCAAAATTTCAACTATTTCTTTCAGACTCTGACTATGTCCTTTTTGTTTCTGTTTTCCTTAAGAATTTTTTTGCTTATGTGCTTTCCTTGATATTTTCGGCATCTTTTATTGAACTATATTTCTGATGCCTCCATTTTTTGCTTCATCTGGAAGGAGATTTTCCAACATTTACTGCCAAATAGGAAAAGTGATAATACCCAACAATTCCACACTCTATTTTAATGAAATATTATCATTATTATTAGCAAATCCAATTCAAAAGACAAATAATAATGATACTTTCTCATCTAAAAAAAATTCCAGTGGGGTGTTATAATTGGAAAATTTCAAGAAATTAAGAGATTATTATCTCAAAATGCCTGTTCACCTGATAACTGGTAACAAAATTTAATTTACTTTTAAATAAACAGTACTTGTAATGATTGATACTTTATGTATTTTTTTCAGATACATTCACTTTTATTGCACATATATCGCTTAATCCTAAAATAAGCAAATCATTATCCAGGTAGGAAAAAATTGTTATCACCTTTGGGATATGGTTAAACATACACATTTATAAATTTCAAGAATTCATTTAAAATTAAAAGTACTTTTTCCTCTTCTGTAAAATTAGTGTAAATGTTTTATTCTAAAAGTATTCTCGTCAATTGAGATGATACTTTGAGTGCTTGATATTTTAAACTTTGAATCGAATTTTCCAATATTAAATCTGGAGAAATAGAGTATGGGAGGGTGTAGGTTGTTTGATTTTGTTTAGCGACATATCACCCTCTAAGGGTTATTTAATGCTGAAATCTAAATATTAAGAATGCAATTTTATGCCTCCAAATTTGTATGCCTTTAACTCCGGATAAAATGTATTGCTGGTCATTTTACCATAAAAATGTATTTTTATATTCTGATAAGGCTTTGTCTTTTTGGGTTTTCCTATTTGCCACTATTTGTACCCTAACATGTACTACCACCCCAGTGGGTGTAGGTGATTAATAAAGCACAACAGTTCCTTGAAAAAAAAAGGACCCTTATACTTAACATCAGAAAAAGACAATTGCATTTTCTAGGGCACAAAATTAGGAAGGAGGACTTGAAAAGCCTAATACTCACAGGATATATTGAAGGCAAAAAGGGCAGAGGAAAACAACACATAAGCTATCTATCAAGCTTAGATGAATAGATGACAGAACAGGGTTTAGGAGAGATGAAAAAAGTTACAAAGGACAGGAAATTGTAAAAAGCTATGATTGCTAACATCCTGAAGGGACACTACACATAGAAAAAGAAGAATCTTTGCTTTGGTTAGTAAGAGAAATTTTGTGTAAATGCTCGTCTTAAACAAATGAATGAAATAAGAAGAGACGTTCTTTAATTCTACATGAATAAAGCTACAGAACCTTTAGTGATAGAAGAAATAAGACACCAAACAGTCAAAAATCTGAGAAAAAAAAATGATAGTAAGTAGTGGAAAAGTTCAGAATTTGCATAAACAGGTTTGAAATGTCTACCATTGTTTATGGCTGTTGAGCATGTGGGAACATGTTTGCTGTTCTTGTTTGGGAAGGTGATAAATTCCCCATTTTATCCTGAGGATGGTTGGTGAAAAAAGAGCCTGTGTCAACCCCTTTTTCCAGAAGTTAACTGAACAGTTATCATTACTGTCAGAAATTTATGAAACCTTTTTTTTTAAAAACGTTTTTCAGGAAAATGTGATTTCAGTTTTTGTCAATTTGAATTACATGTTTCAGAAACATTTAAACCCTTTATGAAAAATAATGTTACATATATCACTATTATTAATTAAATTTATATAATTTCAAAACGCTTTTGTTATTTCTAAAAGATTCTGCAGTTAAAGCCACAAGGTTGAAAATATGGAAATGATTTGTTAAATTTGATTAAAACAACAGCAAATAGCCAGAATAAATATTCTTTTGTCTATATTCACCATGAATATGGCAATAAAGATGAGGACAAGAGACCGAACAATATAAATAATGTAAATAAATATTATTTTGTATTTATTCATTGGGGAAAAGTTGTGCTGAACTGTTGGTTTTTAATATATAAAAATCTTATCAAATAGAAATTACATGTTATGCTACTCTTTTAAGTTGGAGAGTCAGCCTGGCTATTTTATTTGGAATCAAACACTAAGTGATGGTTCACATCAGAATTAAGCAACAATCGTAGACATGGAATCCATTTATTTCCTTTTGTGTTGTCCATATAAATTTATAAATACTAAGGAATTTGGGAAAAATAATGTGTAACAAACTCATGCGGCTTTATAGAGCAATAGCAAAGAAAATTTTGGCCCTGATTACATTTTCTGTTCATTTAACTTTCACAAATTTCCTATAAACCTTCAAGCCATTCCAAACTAACAAAAGTTAGAGAGATATACAAATCTTGCCAACTCAAATTTCTACAACTTTATGTGGAGTATGAAAAAAAATGTTTTTTGTTTTTTTAGTGAGAAATTGGGAGAGTATGACTTTGGAGTGCATGCAAAGCAACAGCTGTAGCCTACCTAAACCACAGAGTAGTTAGTGATAACAACATAGAACTGGAGGCAATTATTTTCAACCCTCTTTCAAAACATCAGAAACTTATACTGCTGTTATTTCCATGTCAAATGTCCAGAAAAGCTATATTCCTTAGTTCCCCCAGTTCAAACCTTTACCTTTACAACCTAGCTAAAAACAATACATTGGCATGAAAAGAATTCCTTTACTCATTCATCTGTCTTCCTCATCAAGCTACATAACACTTACACTTTCCTTCTTACTTTCTCCTTTGCCTCTTTTTTTTCTCACACATACATGCAAAGAAATCATATTTCTTTTGATCTTAACCAACAATTACAAACAAGGACGACAAGAACTTTAACATTCATACACGGTAAAAAATTCTGTTGTAAAAAAACATGAAAATAAGAATATCTTATATGTTTATATTTAAATACCATTTTTTTCTTTTTCTTTGTTGTGGGTGATTTGAATACTGTAACAACCTCTCAGGCCTTGTATTATAAAGAGAAAATCAGAGAAGCCAGCTGGAGTGTTGATTACATCTTAGTTCAGCCTGGGTTGCAAGTGTAGGAAAGGATTGTATTAAAAGAGACATACAAATAACTACCCCCAAGAAAGGAGATGAGCAATCTCTCTGGACATGTATCCTAAATTCTTGTCTGTGATCAAGAATTTAGGATCCATGTCCAGATGAATGCTCCTGGGTGACACATCAGAGAACACACACACTGGCTGATGGAAATTGATGAAATACAGAGTTAAATAAAATATGATGTTAAATATGAGAGATTACATCTTCTCTTATCTTTAATCGGCACAGTGACTTCATTACAAGTGACTTGGGATAAATTATTTCCACAGATATTGATTCTTATCCAGTCTAACAGTGATTATCAATGTCTTCTGGATTTCAGAAACGGCAATGTTGAGAGATGTTTAGCTCAAATTGTAATTTGGGGAAAAATAATTTTGAGTTTAGAATCATTTTTTTAGACTTCAAAAACAAGTCAAAATGCCACCAAGAAGAAATTCTACTATTCATGATTAAATGAAAATAAATTAATTGATGAAATGAAAGTAAATGATTCAATGAAAGAAGTTAATTTCAAGATGATGGGCACAGGTAAAAATAATATAAATATATTTTCAAAAAATCAAATTAGATGCTTGATTTATTGATTAAATATTATATATAAGTATTAAGTAGGTAATTAATAGTTGATGTATCAAAATGTTCATTTTATAAGCTCAGCTTTGTAGCAAGACATATAATCAGTGTGTAGAAGAAGATTGGTTAGTTGGTTAATTTAATGACATATCAAAATGTGTATGGGTCATTCAATATTGAATATGTGTCATAATTCAAAAATCACAGTGAAAAGGAAGACATAGGTCATGTTTATGTAAGAGTCAATATGAAAATATAGGATGTAAACTCTTATATTTTACAGTCAATAAGTGAAATGCAAACAAGTAAGAGATGCTTACAAATAATGCTTACTAAATTCAGTAGATATGAAAAACATTTTTACAATTCTGTACTAACACAGCTCCAAATTAAATAAGTGGTTTCTGGAAGCAGATTGTATATGACACATGATGTTCTTTCTATAAAATCTGCATGATTGAACTCCAAATGACCTGGAAATAGGTCAGGGATTGGATGTTTGAGTACATTCCCTTGCAAAACTAAGATAGGATTTGTGAGCCAAGCACTGGCTGTCAAATATTGACAAAAACAGCTCGTCAGTGACCAGATCTGCAATGACAGTCAGCAAATCAGTCTAGCCTCAATCAACAGCATAGACACACATTACCATGGCAATGCATCATTCAGGGAAGATTTTTCTACATACAAAGTAGCAATGAATATAAGTCTTATATCCCCATTTTTTTGTTCACCATGTTTTAAAATTATTGCTATCACATGTAATCTGTGTGCATTCCTTAATACACACCCGTATTGGCATACAATGCCATTTGATTTCTTCACTTGTAACAAAAACACTTTGAAAATTTGCAGATTCACTTGTGAAAAATAATTTCAAACAATCAAACTATTGGTCTCTTTATGGCCAACACAAGGAATATTGATTTTTTTTAAATATGTAAATACATGTATCTGACTGTATAAATGTTATTGTCATATTTAGCTTGGTTTTCTTCCATTTCTGCAAAAGCCATTTCTTCATGTTGAAAAATTTGTGTTGCAATTGTGAACTCAGATTTTATTTTTACCTAAAAGCCAGGTAGACTGACATCAGAAGGCATAGATCCAGCTTATGTAAGAGTCAACAGAAAGGCATATGTCCAGCTTACATAAACATCAATAGGAAGACATAGGTCTTGTTTGCATAAGATTCAGAAGGCATACATTGTCCTGGATTATACTTGAATCAAAAGATCAATAGAAGTCCAGTTTACACATCAAAAGGTAGACATAAATTTGTTTATTCTAGTCAGAAGGTAGATACAAGGTCTAATTAATTCTGGTACATATTTGTCAGGTTTATATCTGAGTCTGCAGAGATTCATTCAGGAGTTGGCTTCTTTTGAAGAGGATCTTACCCCATTGCAGTGAATATAATTGGTGTATTCTAAGCCCTCCCAACAGACTTGTTACAAAGGGAGGTAACAAATATGTTGTGGTTGAGAGAGAAAGTGCATACCCCTTTAGGTGTGGATAAGCATTCCAAATATGACAAATAGCTAAGAAAATAAAAAGGGTTCAGTAGTTGAAATGATGTGATAAAAATAAGAATAATAAGGAAATTACTCTGAATAAATCACTATGAAACTATTATTCCTAAGGAATAAATATTCACTGTTAAAGCTTCCACTATAGAGAAAGGAAAAAAGAACCTCAGTTCTTATTTTTTTCAATCATTCATCACAAGCAAGGCAATAAAGCCACTAAGACACAACAGTTTTACAGAATGTTAGAGAATATGAAAAAACAAACATTAAAAGAATAACAATTAAGAAGATGGTAGATAATGATTGACTTTATAGTTAAATCTTTGAAGATCAATGTTGACTGGGAAGCAAGAAATCAGAAGAGAGTTTGACAAGCAAGAAGTGCAAGAAAAGAAACTAATAGCATAGAACTTATGGTTACATCTAGCCATTTCAACCTTAGATGATCAAACGATGCCACCAGTCTAGAACTGCTGAGAACATAATGCTTGCATGGTATACCATCTTAGAGTCCTCGAGGCTTTGTGTATCAAATTCTACTAGCCAAGCCTATGCAAACAAAAGGAACATTTTATATGTTCATTACGGTTGATTGAAGGTCAAAATTTGCCTGTCTCCCTGCAAGAACAACAACTGAGTGACCATCATGCAAATTTAAAAATGACTGCTACACACTGAAAGTTGAAACAACTTGCGTCTACACAGCATTGGACAATAAAACAAGACTCTTAAAAATTCTTCACAGTTGAAAACCACTCGGTGATCTTTTGGAAATTATCAGTGTGTCTGGATTGTCTGTATATTGCCAACAAATACCTTTCGAGAAAGCATTGGTCGAAAGGATTCTAAAGGTATATAAAAATAAATGATGTTAATTTTGTTCAAATCTATATCTATTTTTGGTTTTATTCCATTTCTGATTTTCATTTTAAACAATTTCCATTCTTTGATAATTTCTCTGTTTTCAGTTTCTGTCGAATTTTGTTACAAAGACAATTATCTCATGTTTTCATAAAGAGTGTTTTCAAAGTAGCATCTCATATTTGGTACTGGGAACACAAGAACAAACACCTGTCTTCTCATGATTGCTTTTTGGATACATATTTATTTAATATATAGATATATTTTTCCTAGGCGTTTGATGTTATTAATTGTATTCTGGATTTTCATGCCAAAAACTAACTCAATTGTTCACAGCCACATGTTTGATGTCTATCAACCAATATAGAGCAAATGACTGCCACAGATATGTAAGTGGGTAAGCATTTTAAGTGTTTATTGTTATCTCAGGTCATCCATATTCAATGTGGCTTTGGTAAGTGTTTCTGGTGTTGTCTCAGTAACTATAGCACAAAGTGATTCCAATAAGCAAGTTTAATGCAAATCCAGATCATCATTCCAAATAAGAAAAATGCTAGCATCAAAACGACCATTCCACCCAAATAGAATTGAATATAAAGATCACATTACTTGTGAAACATTATCGGGTAATATCTGATAAGAATATGAGACTACGTCTTTACTATGCAAAATAATAGTTTATTTACTTCTGGATTCTCTCAAACTATTATTGGCATGTTATTTTGGGGACTTTCTTTGAAATTTGATCTTCTAACAAGAGGACAAACGACTCTGCCATGCTTCTTGTGAGCTGGGCATTTATGTCCCTTACAGTCATTCCTTTTCTGTGTGTGTATATCCTAAGTTCAACTGGGTTGCCTTCCTGTTCATGTCAGAGCAATCACTGACATCCTTTGATGTCTGATTCTGACTTGGTGGCTACAAGGTCATCTTCTAGATTAATGCGCTGATGCACCTGACTCTTTCGATGTTATGGTGGGACATCAAGTGCAACATTTACTTTAATATCTCATGGAGTGTACCCATCACATGTTAGGGTCACCACTGATCAATTCCTTTTAGAACAAAGGTACCTTACTGATATTACATTCAATTCAGATTTCTGTTATTTCTTGATGTTCATTTCAATCATTTCATTCCAAGCAAGGCAATAAACCCACAAAGACAAAAGTGATTATTGAAAAAATGTTGCTGGGGAGAAAAGACGATAAAAAGAATAGGATAAATGGAAAGAAATGATGACAATTGATATTGCATTTAAATTGACAGGAAAGCAAAAAGCTGGAAGAGAGTTCTACAAGTGAGAAATGTGTGAGGAGAAACTATTATTATAGAACTTGGTGTTATATTTTGCAATTTTAAAAGTAAAATGATGAGGTCTATCTGCACTTAAATTCATGAAGTCAGAGTACCAAAGAAGAAAGAAACTCAGAACAATTGCCATGAAAATGTTTATAAAAAAGGCATAGGGAATCTATGCTATGATAATGAAAAAGTGATTGAGGTCAAGATACCAGCTCAGGACCAATAACATTGCAGATTCTTCTTTAGATTCTGTTAAAACTCTCTAGATACATATCAGAAGCATTTAAATGGACTTGTTGTTGGTGAATTATTTTCTACCCAGCAACTCTTATTCCACAGATGAGCTTGAAGGAATGGATGGTAGAATTGGGGGAGGAAGCTTAGCAACAAGAAAAAAAAACTGCTAAGGACCACAAAGGAGAGGAAGTTTTGGAGAGCCATGATTTCCCATTTCCTGAAGGGATGAAGCACATTTCAAGTGATGTAGTTTGTTTAACTTTTGACTTGGCTTGAACTCTAATGTGTCTGGTGTCTATCTAAGCCATAAAACCTGATTTTACAACTGGTAGTATGTACATCTTGTTTTTAGCTGAAGAGTATCCTCTTTGGAAGAATTTGCCATGAATTAACCATAATTAATTATCTCTGATTAAATTTAGTATATACAGAACCAAAATATTAACCATGGAGATGAGTCATATTTCTAAGTAGCCTTGTTATATTTAGAATTTCATATGGATGCCATATGGATTCCAATTTGTTCATAAATGTCTAAAATAAAAATCTATCTTTCACATTTGTCAATCTACCATTCATCAGTGCATTTAATATTACTGCCACATCTGGTATGGTGTTTCTGCTTTGTATTTAAAGATTCTCAAAAAAATCCAAAGATTAATCTGCAATGTCAGTCATCTCAACCTGGCATCTCGGCTTCAGTCATGTTCTCACTGCTCTAACATAGCTTCCATATACATTTTCTCTAAATACTTTCATGGTAATTGTTCTGTAGGATTCAAAATCCTACATTCTTTTCAAAATCCATTAAGATAGGCTCAAATCAGAAATATGAAATGATGCATTCTGATTGGTTATTAAATGTGAAAAATAAGAGATGATGTGTTTTTGACTACATCCAAATTGAATGAAAAGTTAGTCCTGTCAAGTCATTATGAGCCTATCATGTGACAAACTTTTTTTTTATTTAAGTGACACTTAAATCATTCCTTTTGAGTGAGGAGGGAAGTTTTCTACCTGCTGACAATCCTGTCTGTAATTATTTCAATATTCAAACTTCATGTTAAAAACTTATTTTTTAATATAATACTCTGAAACATATACAATTTCAAACAAACCTACAACTTGAATACGCAACCAAACTCAATATAAAATATCTGATCAAAGAAAGATAACCCTTTCAAACTCTCAGTAAATTTATACAAATTATTTGCAAACATAAACTGTTTTAAATTCACCATAATACCTAAATACTGAAATATGCTTTCTTATATTTGAACATATATTATAACAATATACAGACTTTTGATCCAAAATATTGTTGATATTCAAATACTACACTCAACAAATATTGTACTTGTTATTGTATATAAATATAATCTATTCACTGCTAATGTATATTTTGTCATTAACTTTGTTATTCTCTTGTTGTTGTTTATTTTATTACATTTGTGTCAATATAAATTCAATAAGGTGTTAGCTAACCCATTACAGTTCTGATGAGTTTTCCTCATTGATATCTCAGTTTCATGAATCTGAACACAGTACTAGATTTGGAGTAAGGTCTTATCATTTTACTGTTAAAATTTTAAATGTAACCATAAGGTCTATGCTAATAGTTTCTTCTCTCACTAGTCTTGCTTGTCAAACTCTTTTGGTTTCTTGCTTTCCTGTCAACTACAATCTTCAAAAGTTTAAATGCCATGTTAGTTGCCATCTTTTGTCTCTTTGATCTTGTTCTTTTATTTCCCTTTCTCCTTAATGACATTTTCACAGTTTCTTTCAATTTTTGTGTTTTAATGGCTTTATTGTCTTGCTTGAGGTGAAATGATAACAAAACAAAAAGAAATGACAGTCTATATACAATTGCTTTCATAACTTAATTATTCCAAATGACTTCAAATGAATGAATACTCTAGGTATTAAAGAGGACTAGCCAGATCATAGACTTTTACTACAGAATCACAAATAACTGAATAACAAAGACCACATCACTTGATGACTTTCAACTGCAGCAACATCTAAAATGGATAGCACATGTAACTTGAAGAGAAAATAATGACATAATCAAGATGTTAACCTTCTACACTACCTTAAACAAAAGTTTAGCAAGGAAAGAGTGATAATAGTGAACTTGAGAAAGATATTTTCCTGAAAAAGTCTTTTGTAAAAGAAAGATCTTATAAATTTCAACTGGCCATAAGGCTTTTTGATCAATGAATGCTTAATGCTTCTATATAAAAAAAAACTGCTAATCTCACCATTATCATTACTATTTTTGCCAAGAAAGACTTGTTTATACACATTCAGCTTGATAAAAGATATGGTTTATTGTTAGTTTGATAATGTATATCACAATTGGATTTCTTTATCAGAAATGCTTAGTTATTTAATACAAATTCACATAACATGTATTAAAAAGATACTATAAAAAGATTGCAAAGCCATTTGATTATTGATGGAAGATATACCAATAAGTCTGTGAATTTTAGATGAAAAAAGAGACCATATCGGTGACTAAATCTCCAAAAATTTATCAAGATTTGAATTGGTATGAAGGAGTGAATAATAAACAAATATCTGAAGACATTTTCTCTCTTTTTTTATGCTCCAAGATAGTTTCCCTAGAATTCAATCTAAATGCAAATGGTTTTTGAAAACAATCTCAAACTTTGTATCAGATTGCATAAGACATTTTTTTTTTTTTTTTTTTTTTTTTTTTTTTTCTTTTACTTTTTTAACAAATTAAACATGAACACCATCTGAGTTTTAAAGAAATTGTTGTAAAATAGAAACAAAATGTCTACTGAAATGTGTTTTTGGATTTCTGGACCTAATCTCTGAAATTGTCACTAGTTGTTGGTCCTTATCTCTTCGGGATATACTTGCTAAAAGTTTGGGAAATGTAAGGTCTGGAATGGCTTCCTATAAGAAAGAAAAATTGATAGAAAATCAAATCCTTCATTTCTTGCTGGAGTGATTTCAAGAGATGTGTGAAAAATCCCACAAGACATGGAAACACAAGATAATTTGATGACAGAATACATTGAATGGTTTCTTTAAATCTCTTCAACTTGGGTAAACATACATATATATAGAGTACACACTTCTTCCTCATGATTTGAACAGGAGTAAAGGTTAATCTCTTGTTTCTTGTTTATGATTGAATTTCTGGTTCTCATTTTCTTTCAGCCCCTGTAAACCCATTCTTTTTTAAAGAACCTAGAATTCTTGATAAAAACATGCCTATATTTAAATTATATCAGAAACTCCTGTCTTTGTGAATCCTGCTCTTTCAATAGCCTTTGTCCTCAATAATATTTTCTCAGTTTCTCTCACTTGTCTTAGGGGCTTGCTTGGAGTGAAATGGTTTAAAATACATCATGAGATGTCAGAGGTTTTAATTGAACTGATCTGTGGTGACCTCCAACATGTAATGTGTTCACTACATGCAATATCAAAAAATTAAAATAAAAAGCATCTCAGGCCAGCCCACTTCATAGAATCTTACCAAATGACAAAACAAATATTTTTTAATCTCTTTTGATCATTCCCACCCGCTTGTAAAAACATTGCAATCATTTTTTATGCTGTATCTTGGCTATTGTTTATAATGAAGATTTAATTAATGAACCTCACCAACCCAGTTAAGAACTATGCTACCAATTGGCACAATGCCCTAAGGAATTACTCTTTAAAAAGAACCAAAGAAGTGCCGTTGAATAGATTCCTAATCTGATAATTAAGAGATGAGACAGACTCTTGTATTACTGTACATGATAATATTAACTTTAGCCTTTGTTACCCTTAAGATGAATCAACCTGCACTTGGTATTTTGATAAGAAGCACAAGACAAATACACTTCCAAATTTGAGACTGCTTTACTTGGTAAGCATCCTGCTTACCTAAGCTGCCATATTGGTCTCAAAAAATGGTTGCCAATTTCATATAACCACACAGCCTTTCAAACTTCAGTTAAACCTTTTATACTTCACTTTTAAAATCTGTCAAACAAAAATAATGCAAAGCTAGTTATATTCTTCTTTTCTATGTACCAAATTTCTTTGGGACGTAGACAATCATAGATCTCCACAACTTCCTATCCTTACAGCTTTTGGGATTCCATATTCATTTCTCTCATATTAAGTTTTTTTTGCTGGGGCACACAATGAGGAAAGAGGGCTTGCAAAAATAGATACTCACAGAACAGACTGAAGGTAAGATGGCCAGATGAAAGTAAAACACAACTTACCTGGTGAGCTTGAGTGAATGGAGCAGGGTTTGAGAGAGACAACAAAAAGAAAAAAGTTATTAAGAGCTACAAAGGACAGGAAATAGTAGAGAGCCTTGATTGCCAACTTCCTAAAAGGACATAGAAGAAAGTGATTATCTGTTATGAGTAGATTTTATTTTGTCATTCAATAGTCAATTTTTAAATATTTATGAAAAAGTGCACATCTAAAATGAAACAACCATTCTATATTCATCAAGTTCTTTTATTATCATTATTATTATATTTTCCTTCTTCCATGCCATGATAACAACCAAAAGACTCACTGATATATATATATATATATATATATATATATATATATATATATATATATATATATCAGGCAGCCTGACAATTCCATCTAGCATGAAACAGCCTGTTGCGTCTGAGTGTTGACTTCAATGTTCACTTTTATATTTATATTTACATATACTCTATCTCTGATATTGAGCACTTTATCCCATAAATATAGCACATCTTAAACCTATATTTCTTCACATTATATATATATATATATATATATATATATATATATAAAAATAAATAAAAAGAAAGAACAGTAAGATATATAATCCGGTAGTCTTATAGGGTTTTAAATACACAGCTAAAACAAAACTGTGTATTTAAAACCCAGTAATTTTAAAAGTTACACCAAAATTCGCTTGAGGATGAAATGGAACTAATGTCTTTAATTTAATTACAAAATTAAATTCGGGGCTTTTAGCTTCCATTTTTGAAACATGGTTAGAACTGTGTAGCGGAAAAAAACATATTTTAAATCAATTAATTTATAATATATATATATATATATATATATATATAATGAAATTGACTAAGTCCAACAATTATTTTAATATATTTATCATTTATATGTTATTTTTATAGATACATATATTTAAGTAAATGCTTTGTTTATAATATACAGTATTAAAAACATTCTGGTTAGCAAGTAATTCAACCTTGCTAACCAGACGCTTCCTCTGTAACTAAATGATATAGCATGTCAGGCTATATGACGGTTTCGTGTAGCATACAGTTTCAATTCCTGTTGAAGGACACATGTCTTCTATTAGATTTCTCAGACATTCAGGCCATTAAATGTTGTTGATACTGAATTTTGAATAGAATTCAAAACATGTAGGTCATCTGAAAAATTTGTGACACACTATGTGCACCAGTTCTCTGTATTTATTTATTTTGAAAAGTGTAGTTGATTCTGTAGAAGCCTTCACCACTTAAATAAAATCATATGTAGATATAGTCTGGCTGTTCAGTTCTATGAATCAAACTGTTGTACCTTCATCCATCAAAAACAATGAGAGAGTCCATCATACACACATGAGAGTATTTGATTAGTAAATGAAAAAAATGGAAGAAATTAAAATTTTGTCATTTAATATTTATATTATCTTTTTTATTTGTTCATTTCCTAATCATATATTGCCTTGGGTGACAGCCAGTCTAGGAGAATGAAAACTCTGAATTCAAATTTAAGGACTGTTGGGAGACTTCATGGCACACTGTGCATCATTTCTTCCTTATCAATTCTCCTCAAAGTGTGATTGGTTCTATGCAAGCTATCATCACAATAATCAAATCATTTGCATCAGTAGTCTAACAGTTCAGTTCTAAATTATTGAAACTGCCACGAATCCATCCTATATATATATATATATATATATATATACATACACACATATATATATATAGCCAATTTTTATGGCATTGAGCACTCTTTTTTCATTCTTAGGCAAACTCTTTTGGAAGTTTCTTATCCTTAATTCTAATTATAAATGCTCTGTCATGGCTGAATTTAGTGACACGGTATTATAGATAACTTTTTTTGCTTGAAGCTATATGCTCCTCCACCATGGTGCTATAGTTGCCTATGGCATTGAGCACATTTTTGCCACACCAGTAAACTTTACTGGTGGAATTTTTTAAAAATATTTTTGCTTTTCAACTATTTTGATCTTGGCCAGATAGGTTACCCTCCTTCAGGCAAGTTTGGTTGGCTTACCATCTTAGACTCACCTGGTGGTATAAGGGTTCCTATTTTACTAACTACCGACCACCTGATTACATAACAGTGCATAAAACTAGCAGTTTTGGTTGGTCATGGTCTACAATCATATATGCTATTTGTTGTTTTGTATTAGTTAAGTTTTTAACAAATGTCATGAGAAAATCATGTTTAATTGTGTGACAGCTTATTTTAATTAAAATAAAAAACAATATGAAGTTTGTCATATTCTCAAAACACCTTTCATCTCATTACTTTTTTTAAAAGAAATACTGACTATTTTCTATTCTTTTAATAATGGCATCTGCTAACTCGAGAAAGGCAAGTAAATTATGAAAAAAATGTGTTGCAAATAATATTTCTGGATTACATTTTTTTCTTCCACTTCTTTCTGAAATGGCAGGTAATTCCCTTGTGAAATAATCTATCAAATGAAGTTAGAGAAATATTCAATTTAAATGTAAATATATTAAAGAAGCATTTTTATCAGACTTAATTTTTTTTTTTGTAAATGAAAATACTTTGTAGTAAAGAATATCTTTTCAAAGATTCTTGATGAAAGAAAAGGGATGTTTTAAATATTTTTTTTCTCTGTGAAACATCTCAAAAAGCTTATAAGCTATGGGTTCAAATAATATATATATATATATATATCAAATCGCCTGAAGATCATGCAAGCATGACACTTTAGGTATGACTAGAGCCATCCTCACATAGCATTTAACATAGGTAAGCATTTTTTGCTCAGTCTAGGCAATATGGGCTTTGAGCACTTTACAAAGTAGGTAAGTTTGCTTTTTAGGCCTTTCTTTCTCTTACTTTTTTCAGTATTGTTGGTTCTATTTGAGATTGTACCTGGATAAGAATTGGCAAATTGTTCATTGGTTCTACCAATGTTTTTGTTTAATATATATATATATACCCACACACACACATACTTTAAAAGTCATGAGATCATTTGAAGCCACTACCTTGGTTTCAGCCTAACGGTATCCTCAGGTGGTTTTTATCAAATGATCTCTTAACGCTTTATCTTTTAAAAAAAAAACTAATGAACACTATATTATTTTTTCTAAATGCATAAACAAATGCATGGCATTGAGTGTAATAGAAATGTAGGAGGATGAAGTGAAGAAACGAGAAGGGAAGAAAAGCAGGGGTATTATAAAAGTATCAGTGGGAGGTTAACTGAAATGTACATTATTTATTTTTATCTAGCCTCATATGTGATTGAGAGGAATTTTTTAATATGTATGCAAGGACTCAAGATTCGGTTTCTGGTTCAAAAGTTTCTTTGGATCTGGAAATGTCATATATATATATATATATATATAGAATTGAATAAAAGCTTACCTTAAATGGAAAAATCAACTTTCCTTGCTGCAAGCAATGCTGGTATAATGGCTGTTGATTTGCCCAGATGGTGAAATTGGACAAGTTGTTTTTCATTCACCATTTCTTCTTTGGTTTTTTATTTTTCTTTTATTACTCTTTTCCTTCTTTTTTATTTTTATTATTTTTTATTATTATTTAGCTGACTGCACCTCTGCAAGCAGCAAGTGAATGAGTGGTAAGTCCTCTGTAATTGTCTTCAGCCAATCCCTGTTTGTCTGGTGATAGGGAAATAAGTCGAAAGGTCAGTCTAAACATAGCAGAAGCAGCAAACAAAAATATGACAAAAGGACATATATAACTTAGATGTAAAGCTTACTGATCATAAGAACAGAAAAAAAAATGGTACCTCTACCAAATGATTATCCAATGATCTAAGAACAGAGAACATAATTTTGCATAGGAAACAGGAGTGTCAGAAAATTGACAAGCTTGTTAAAAATGATGAATCCAAATTAAACTTCATAGCTCTATATGATTTATACATATATAACATTCCTCCAACCTTCACAAGTTGTTCTTTCTGTATGTAAAATAATGTGTGGGTCACAAACTGGTCTTAAATATCATTAAAGGCATGAACTCTATTAGGGCCTCAAGAATGGAACTTGCTGTTGAACCCTCCTGCATCATATATAGATTTAAGGTATTCTATATTTATAGGTAAAACTGCTCAATATCAGAGATAGAATGTATGTAAATATAAAAGTGGACACTGAGATCAACACAAATCAGCAAGAGTCCATTTCAAGCTTCACCACATTCATCAGGCTATATATATATATATATATATATATATATATATTTATCAAAATTTACCCCATGTAAGGATGTAAAGCCACTAAGACTGAATGTGAAAGAATTAGAAAACAGAAACTTTATTAAAGTATGAGAACAATAGAAGAGTAATCAGGAAGACAGCAGATAATGATTGACATTGCATTTAAATTTCTGAAGATCAAATTTGGCTGGAAAGCATGAAGCTAGAAGAGAGTTCCACAAGCAAGAAGTGCAAGAATATATATATATTTCTGAGAAGAGGTATATATAAAGAGAGAGTGAGAGAGAGAGAGAGTTTTAGAGGAAAAAAGTATAGCAAAGTGGAAAATTCTTGATATATATCAAGAATAATTTAAAAAGATTTTTTAAAAGATTTTTCCACTTTGCCATACTTTTTTCCCTAAAATCTCTCTCTCTCTATCTATCTATCTATCTATCTATCTATATATATATATATATATATATATATATATATATATATATATATTGTTTTTGCCATATATAGATTATACAGTTATATTTGGTACTGCCTTTTGGTCAAAATATAAATGTAAGGACATGAGTTTCTCAAAATTCCCCTTTGCAAGTAGCAATGAGACATTTAATCAAAAATCGTGAATATTCATTCCTATTTGTTTTGTTATATGTGATGATATATGAAAATGTACATGTGTGTCTGTGTGTATGGATGTACATAAGTGTGTATGTCAGTGTATAAAAAGCACATGGAAGTGCAATACAAGTATGATGGCCTTGAAAAAGATATCAGACTTCACAGTTGCCATTCCTGTTCCTAATCAATCATTCTTTTCTGGAAGCTTTGCATGTGTATGTCAAATTACACATACATATGTATTATATAACTATATCTTTTATATATATATAGTGGTTGTGATGGGTAAATTGTCGTCTAAATTATGCAAAAATGAAAATAACACTGATATCTTCTAAATTACATGATGCTGGTCAAAATTTCTCAGTCTGACAGTAGTCACTTGGTCAGATATTGCTAAGTTGATAGGGCTAAAAACTTTCCAACATCCCTTGTATGTATACATTTGTGTGTATTTATATATATATATGTGATAAAATGAAAAAAAAATACCTACATAATCAGGGTCAAGGAAATATACAGGTTACAATTTTACATAAAAAGTGATTAGATACACATGTGCTTAACTTTTGTACAGTGTGTGGTAGATATCCCTCCCATCAACCATTTTAATATTTATTTATAGTATTTATATGTATTTATAGTATGTATATGTATTTATATATATATTTATAGTATATGTATTTATATGTATATTTATAGCATGTATATGTATTTATATGTATATTTATAGTATTTATATGTATGTATAGTATGTATATGTATTTATAGTATTTATATAGACATATATGAGCATGCTGCTCATATATATGTCTATATAAATACTGGTTATATATGACTATATAAATACTGGTTAAATAGTGGTTAATGTTGGGGGAGTGTGGAATCAGCAAAGCCAAGTTCATGTTCCCTTTTATTCTGCTGGATTCACTTCTGCTTTTGAGAAACAGTCAAAATAGCAGGGAACACAGTGCTCTCCATCCTTAGTGGTAAGGGAACTTCTGAACTCCAAACTGTGAAGAAGGCATTGAGAAACCACTTCACTATCTTTCCCAAGATATCATAGAAAGTCTTGTATGTATTCACACACACACACACACACACACACACACACACAACTATATATAGGGTGCTGTCGAACAATCACATGGTCAAGATAAACACTCAGTTGTGGAGCAAGCTGAGTGAATACTAATTGCTTGGGCTGTGATTGGCTGCTGGTACCTGAGTGGAAGTATTTCTATATAAATACTAGCATGATTTCTCAGTTTGCAGGGTTTGTATTAAGTTACAACCTGCTTTATTTTTGTCTGCCAGCTGGACGCTAGCTGGGACTCTTACGCCGGTAAGTGTTGTTTATTATTGTTATTCTACAGGTGCAGTATGTGTGTGTACATATGTGTGATAATAATCAAGGGTGTTGAATTCAGGGGAGTTAGGTGGCCAGATAATAAGGGGTGATATGGTCGCAGCAGTTGTCTGACAGCCATGCCTGGGTTCTCCTGCATCTGTAGTATGGTGCAGAGTCCTGTTGCCACTCATTCTTCCAGCAGCCACCATCTAGACCCAGGGCAGCACTACCTCCTCAATGCAATTTATGTAGGCTTACATGTTGAGTCTGAGGCCCTGTGGGAAGATTAATGGTGGTATACCATCACTAGTAATCACTCCAAATACTATGATGTTGACTGGATGATTGGTAATCATCACTCTTGGTACATCTTTTGGGGAGATGTCATCCTCTGCACAGTCCTCACAGACACGCACAAAAATTGGCACCCAAACATGCTGAAATGTTTGTATTAGAGCTTCCAGCACAGCATGCCATTTCCAAATGACCCTACTTTACTGTGCAGTTGACAAAATAAAAATACAAAAAAACAATGCACATGTCTGAAATTTAAAATACAAAATGGTGACAATTTATACATTGTACCCTTTATATATGTATCTGTGTGTACATACATACATACATACATACATACATACATACATAAATATATATAGAGAGAGAAAGAGAGAGTGGGTGTAACAGCAAAGTTGTTCAAATTCTGTTACTGCATTATTGTTTATTCCCCCAAAATGTTTAATATCTAAAAAACTACTAAACTAATTGAGTTTCTTTTTTCCAGGTTTTCAGATAAGACATTTAGCCATCTTGACTCCATTTGTTGTAAGAATCGCTGAATATCTCTTAGAGATATTCAGCTAAAAATAGAGCAGGTTAAAAAAGTTTTGTGTCAGCCCCACTGTCTTCCAAAATAAGCAATGGTGAGAGGAAAAAGATCATTCAGTCCTTCAATAATGGTGCCAATATTCATACTCTAGCATCCATCTTCCAAGTCCATTTAAGAACCATTAAGAGAATGGTGAATAAGTTTAGAAAAGAGGCAACAGTAGTGAGAAAAACTGGATCAGGAGGTCACAACAGCAAGAGGGATCAGATTAGAGCCAAAGAGATCAATTAGAAAAGTTCCAACTCAATCCATAAGAAGTTTGGCATGTGAGAGATGAGTTTCACCTATGACAGCCCAAAAAGCAGTTAAAAAAAAACTTGGAAATGAAATCGTACATGAAACCTGTGAGTCATCTTGTTACTCCAGGACAGAATGTTAGAAGGTTAGAAAGGATAAAGATAATCTTGAATAAGTTGGAAAATGATTCTGGAATAATGTAAATATATTTGAACTTAATTTCAATCCTTCATGAGCTACCAATCCTTAGCTATGATTAATTAATAATGAACATGTCATTTTCATTTATGATCAATTTTGTCACGATTCATCTGTTAAGCTTGGAGGGTAATTACATATTCTTATTACTCAAAGTAAAGTCCAATATATAAATTCATATGTATGAGTGTGTGTGTGTGTGTGTGTGTGTATATATATATATATATATATATATATGTGTGTGTGAATGTGTCTGTCTATCTATGTGTGTGTATGTTTGAATGTGTCTATCTATGTGTGTGTATGTGTGAATGTATCTATATATGTGTGTGAATGTGTCTGTATATATATATGTGTGTGTGTGTGTGTGTAAATGTGTCTATATATGTGTGTGTAAATGTGTCTGTATATATATATATATATATATGTGTGTGTAAATGTGTCTGTATATATATATATATATGTGTGTAAATGTCTGTGTATATATATATATATATATATATATATATATATATATATATATATATGTGTGTGTGTAAATGTGTCTGTGCATATATATATATATATATATATATGTGTGTAAATGTGTCTATATATATATGTGTGTGTAAATGTGTCTGTATATATATATATATATATATATATATATATATATATATGTGTGTGTGTGTGTAAATGTGTCTATATATATATATATATATATATATATATATATATATATGTGTGTCTGTGTGTGTGTGTATATATATATATATATATCTTTTTTTCTATCTCTGTATATGTCTAAAGATTTGTATCAGGTGTTGCATCATCAGTGTCAAATTTACTTACTACTGATTTTGTTGATAGGAAAAAAATGAAAAAAATTTCTCAAAGCAGAAACTAAAAATATAAAACTTAACATGATAGGCAGAGACACATGTGCAGGGAGTAAAATGACTTTTTTTCTTTTTTTTTTTTTATTTCAGAATTTTGATAATTCTTCAGTTGATGCGTGCCAGTTGCAATTATGCAACTGCACGCAGGTGAATATTTTCATAAAAAAAAATGAAATGCATCAGCCAAAATAGAAAAAATCTCAAACTCTCCGCTTAAGAATTTACGCAATTTCACAAAGGCAGGAAAAGTTTAGAATAATGAATTAATAAGTAGGTAAGGAGATAATTAGTTTATCAATGAGTTTAGTCGACAGCTACAAAGAAAATATAACCAGATAGTTATTAAGGATAGGAAGATTTTCATTTACTGTCCTCTTTCTTGGAAGTATTGCTTTTGCAAACAACATTTTAAAAGTTTTTAGCATACTTAGATTCCTTATTAAGAGTTACAAGGGACAGGAAAATGTGAAGGGCAATGTTCATCTACGTCCTGAAGGGACAAAGTACATAGACAACTTAGATTCAAACAGAAATTCATGGTATTCAACTCTTTCAAAATTGTTTAAACTATCATGTATATGCAACTGTCTATGGATCAATAATTAACAATATATTTAAATGAATCCTGTAGGTCTTAAAGAAGATCTTATAGACTGGAGCTACAGAATCACATACAAATGATAAAGGTTTAATAATTTGTTTCCTTACAGGAAACATATGGTATTTTTGAACCAAACATTTAGCATTACTGTTGGATGGAATTTATAAAATCTTTCTCTTTAAAAAGTTGTGGAGTGAGTAGCCATGGTGAAATGCAAAATAAGGAACATGGCTGTCAAAGTTTGCAATAAACAATACCAAGAAAAAAGGAAAAGAACAGGGTAAAAATAATATGAAACAAGCAGGTAAACAATATATACAAGGAAAATTAATAGTTATATGGCAAAGCAACAGTAATATAGCAAAAAGTTTATAAACTAAGAATTGGGGTTAATACACAAAAGCAAGTTCAGACAACTGAACATAGTGTTTTGACTTGAAGACAAGACAGACCAGGACTGAGTCAGATGAAACCGAGAAATGGTCTATTATATTAGCTAGGAAAAAATCCCAACATGCATTTTTGTGCTTCTGACTATAAATTGGGTAGTAGGGGAGCAAGTGTTTCACAGTCATTGCATATTAGATTTTAATCAACGACAGTTTTTGAGGAAAATACACTTCATAAGTTCACTGTTATCTCTCTTTCTAGTATCAATGGTAGTTTCCTTCCTCAACTTTTGTTTAAAGTAGTGTGGCCAGCCAACATCTTGATTGCATTATTACTTTTAGTCACAAGTCTAGCAATTTTAGTGGCTGCTGATGTTGATATTCTTCTAGATTGGCAGCAATGTGTCACCATTTTACAATTGAAATAGCCAGATGCAACCATAAGTTCTATCAGTTTCTTCTCTTGCACTTCTCACTTGTAAAACTCTATTCCAGCCTCTTGCTTTTCAGTCAACTTTGATCTTCAAAAATTTAAATGCAATGTCAATCATTATCTTTTGCCATTTTAATTCCCATTCATTTATTGTTTTTCTTTTTCTTATATTTTTTCACACTCAGTAACCTCTTGCATCTTAGTGCTATGCTTGGGGATGAAACTATTTAAAAAAAAACACATATCACAAATTGCAAAAATGATATAATAAATATATTTACCTGTGGGGAAAAGGAAATAAAACCACTAAATAAAATAATAATAATAAAAAAAAATGCTTTTTTTTTCCATGATGCTCAGAGTAAAGGAACCAAAAGTATGATTACTCCCCTTGGTTTCATAAAACACTGTTAGGTGGTGCTGTTGACGTCTATAAAAAGTCAAACATTTTCTGTCTCACTCTTTTTCTCCTTTTTGCTTCAAGATGTAGAACCACATGGTATTTAGTCTCCCACAGATGAGCCTTAGTTTCCCCAGTCCATTGACGACTGAACCATTTTCCAATGCATAGCACTTGCACATATCTTTCAAAACCATAACCTATGAAGTCAGTTAAGCTTTCTCTTTGGTGGTTCCAAATCAGCACAAGGCTGACTTGAGCGCAACTATTGTAATGATGCTTATATTGACTTACTCTCACTTCTGAACCAAAGAATAGAAAACAGATATCCCAAAACCATGTTTTAAACCACTCAGTGATAAAGTAAGCACAAACCTACCTTTGGTTGTTCCAATTCTGTACAAGGGTGAATTGTGCTTGACCATTAATATTATGCTTATACTTACTTACCCTCACTTTTGAACCAAGAAAAAGAAAATGAACATACAAAAGAGACATTGAGAACTTTGTTTCACTATATAGTCACCATAAAAAAGAATAAATGTTCATAGATCCAAGTTCTTCTATGCTTTTTCATAATTTATCATATGTGAACTTGTACAACTTAAAATACATGCAAACAAACCTAATAACCTCCAGAGACTTACCTCACAACCTTATGGAAGCAGTTAATCTTGCCATTACTATTAGCAGTTGTTTGATTAGAGATTTTGAATTTTAGAAAGGAAACTTCATGATTTTCTGTTATTGCACTTTAATACCTACTAGAATTTGCTGCTTCTGTCTTGTATATTTTCAAAACAAGAAATTGTGAAGAACAATGATTGCACATATCCTGAAGGTAAATTTTGGATAAAGGAACAATGGTTGACTCTGTATTCATAAATGTGAAATACATAATTACTCACCGAAATCTTTGGAGACCCTGAAAGATTTGTTATCTTCAGGACATAGAAGATCATGAGTCTTCACAGATTTCTTTATTATCTATGATTTGCCAAGACTTCTTGGATGAGCCTGCAGATGTGCCATTAGTGTAATGAGCCAAGTTGGAATTCTGGTCCATTTCATAGTATACACTTTCATGCAGATACCCTTGTAAAATTTATGAGTCAATCTCTTCTCTAACTTAATAAGTAGGATAAACTGGACTCCCTATCCATAGTTGGTAAGCAGTCTAAGAGAAGGATGAATCTGAATTCAAAACCATATGCAGTTCTGACAATGTACATATTCTGCCGTCATTGAAAGGATTGCACTTTTTGTAATTAATAACAGAATTATGAACCCAATGATTACACTATCAGTGTTTAAGTGCCTATTGACAATAATTTTATATACAAAAAGAAAACTTTTTTAAAATTTGATTAGCATGTCATACCCTGTTAGAACTCCATTTCTTCAACTCAATACACAGGTCATATGACAAAAACAAACCTTGATTCCATCCAGCTCCATGCACCGACTACTGGAATACAAGAATTTGGTAGTGTTCCACAAGTGAGAAGTGTGAGAGGATAAACTATTAGCATAGAACTTATGGTTACATATAGCAATTCCAACTGTAAAATGATGAAACCTAACTGCCAATCTAGTACTGAGGTTAAATTTGCAAAGCTACCAAAGAGGAAATGACATCAGAAGACTTACCATGAAATTATTTACAGGGAAGCTGTGTTATGTTAATTGGGGTGTGAATGAAGCTATAATGCCAGGTCATGACTGCTGACACTCGAGATTCTTCTTTGGATTTCTTCTATTATGTAGAATAGATCGATTTGTTATGTTTTCTTGATTTGACATAATCTGGCAATAACTCTGCTAGTGAACACCATACTTCATAATTGCAAGAAAGCATTCTGATATTTCAGGAGAGGTAACTAGGACATTTTACAGCCTATGAAGCTCTTCAAGATAAATGGATTGTCTTGGGAAATAAGCAGCAAATTGGGAAGTAAAAAGAATTGAAAATTAGATGGTAAAATCAGGAAGAGCAATGCCTTCAAAGAAATGAACAATCAGTCAAAGCAAAAAAATCCAATTCAGGGAGAGATGTAGAAATATTACAATATGAAATGGGAATTAAATATATATACTTCAGTACCAATCAATAAAAAATATTTTCATAATATTTCAGAAATACAGATATTCAGATAACTAAAATAGTCCTAGTGTTGTTTGATGTGTTTTTAAATAAAGCGAACAAAAATGAAGAATTGCACATACATACTACAGAATTGAGGGAAGGTGATATCTGGACTTTATGGTTTGACCCATTTCCTGACCCCTCTCAAGATGTCTCTTTTTCTCTTCTTTATATCTTTTTGCTTTTCTCACAACCTTGCTCCTGCCAAGTATTACAAAACCAATATAAAGAAAAATTTAAAAAAAAAATCCTTTTGTGGAAATTTATTATTGACAATGCTCTGGTCATTGTCTATAAAACTCTCTACTCATTTACTCAATACAACACTTTTGGAAAAAAAAAAAAAAAAAAGAAAGATAATCTGATTTACAAATATATCCTGAAAAAGTTTCTGAAGAATTTGTGAAAGTTTTTTTTTTTTTGTAGAAGACTACAGCTTACTTATACTGAGTATATTAGTTTGCCATTTCAGTCTATGTGCATTAATGAAAACGGAAATTTAATTTTCCCTACATATAAAACATCCTGTTATCCCATATCTCCAAAAACAAAATCATTTGATTATTTTATGGAAGTCTTTGCTAAATATTTTTACAGCTTTTTTTAAAATATTGTCCTTACTTTTTTTTAATAACTACTTCTTCTTTCACCCTTAACCCTAGAAGAATTTGTTGAGGCATCAACATGCTGAACTGTTCCTCATCCTCCTCCATCTGTCATGGTTGTGTGCCAGGTTCTAGGTCTCTGTGAATGGTTTCTTGGTGTGCTCATCATGTGACCTATCTTGGGTGTTTTAACCTGGCGTTATTGGCATGGAAAATGGAATAAGCATGATGAGTTCAAATTCCAACCAAGTCAATTTTGTTTACTTGAACATTAATTCCATTGGAAAAGTTATGAATCCATCACTTCAACTATAGGCTAAATACCAGAGTAGCAGACCAAAAAACGTATTATGGCCATATCTAGGCTGGAGCTGCCTATTCCTCACTTGCGAATCTTGAAAGGGGAAATAAACGCAAAAAAAATTACCTATGTAATGTGTTTCATTCCTATAAGGAACTTGTTCAGACTAATGATAGTTTTATTGATGGAGTCAGATTTATATATACAGAGGAAGCTGGTTACAATTTTACATAAAAAAAATCACTAAAGCACTGCTGCTATATCTGGCCTGGAGCTGCACAGTCCTCACTTGCCTGTATTTGCTTGTATTTGTCCAAAAGCATCTACACAGTCTTGTGAGTGATTATTTTCCATCCTACAACCCCTTTCTCCACAGGCAAAATATTGCAAACCTCTTGTTACTCTATTGATATTTCCATGGCATGT
Organism: Acanthosepion pharaonis; assembly: GCA_903632075.3. Classification (NCBI taxonomy): domain Eukaryota; kingdom Metazoa; phylum Mollusca; class Cephalopoda; order Sepiida; family Sepiidae; genus Acanthosepion; species Acanthosepion pharaonis. The sequence continues at coordinate 530,518 of CAHIKZ030005434.1, read as the reverse complement.
GTTCAAACAAGTTACATTCCTTAGTCCCATTGAGCTTTACAACTGGGACCTGTCATACTATGTCCTTAAGTGTGAATAACTTTCATTCTCTTCATATTCCAATAGTAAGAAGTAGGTTCCATACTAACAACTTGTTTGTGGAACAGATAACTTCTAGCAGGTTTTCCCACCTTTTTTCTCCATCACTATAATCTTAACATCTTCAAGTCTATGGTTAACCATTATTTTTTCTGTATAGGCCCATGACTTTCACATCTTGCCTTTTCTTATACTCATTCAACAATACATAGTAACACTCTACATTGAATGACTTTTGGCCTTGTATTGGATGAAAATTAGTATTAAAATAAAGATTAAACTCTTCAACCATAGAAGATAGGTAGTCTTAGAGAAGGACAATTCTGAATAAAGATACCAAATCATTGTCAAGAAATCTTGGAAATTGACAGATAACAAAGAAAATGAATCTATGCCAGTGATTATCTATACTAGACTGGCTGCAAGGTTTCATCATTTTACAGTTGGAATGGCTAAATGTAACTGTAATAGTTTCTTCTCTCACACTTCTCACTTGTGGAACTCTCTTCCAGCTCCTTGCTATCCAAATCTGATCTTAAAAAATTTAAATGCAATGACAATCATTGTCTTCTGTCTTCTTAATTCTTGTTCTTTTTTGTTCTCCCTCCTTAATGTTTTTCTTTTTCTCATATTCTTTCACACTCAGTAACACCCTGTGTCTTAGTGACTTTATTGCTTTACTTGAGGTGAAATGATTAAAAAAATATCCCAAAGTGACATGGCATTTAAAAAATGTAAGAAATTAATATGTTGAACTATGTAAAGCTTTTTAGTTTCTGTAATGATACTATTTTTATTTTTCATTTTTTTCTCCACTATTACCGAGCAGTGGCTTAAATTCTTAGAGAAAATTGAATGTTATAACTTGTAATTGTTTTCAGAATAATTCCCTTCCAATGAACAGACATACACTGGCTTGTATTTGTAAATTGCATAGGAAACTGTAGTTATAGCCAGAAAGTATAACACATAAAGTGGACTGTGGGTTAATGTGCCAAATTTTCCATTATTACTGTGGATGTCCTGATCACTAAAAGAGATAAAGCACAGCTCATAAATTACCAATCTATTATAGAACTGTATTTCTAGCTTTGCTTTGAGCACAATCTTTGTATTGTCCGCCATTGTGTTCTGTGTGATTTCACTATCAAACAATTTACCAAAAATATAAAGAAAAAAATGTTCTGTCTGGTTGTAGCTATTTTATATGATGGAAGGGTCTTTTTGTAATGATTTTCTTTTTTATTTGCAGATCAGAAAATTCTCTTAAAGGAGAATTATTTACTAAGAAGGATGTTATCAAAAATATAGTACAAGTTTTCTTGCTGACTGAAATTCCTATAACATAAGACTAAAAATTGGCCAGTACTAGTATTATAGTTTCATGATTTCTTTTATGCTCTGTGTCAATTCAGGGTGTGAAAATAATAGGTCTCCCCATCTCTCTATCCAGGGAAGTGCTTAGCAGTGTTGCTTTACTTTTCCTCCTACACACTCTTCTACCATCTAGCAGCATGACCCAGCGTTGCCCGTGCTTGATTCAAAAATCGTACGACTCATACAGCAATCGCTATCACTTGACTTAAAATATTTTTGCCCTTCCTTGCCTTTAAAGGAGTGCACTTTGTCGTGCTGAGGTTGCTACATGCCTTACTTCTTGCCTATCTCACACTGCGAATTTTTTCTAAGCTCTATACTGAACATTAAATCTGTTATGAAAAAAGAACTAAACAAAATGAACAGCTTTAAAAAAGGACTCGTAACTGGAAAAACGAAATGAAAAAAGAATGTTAACAACAAATACTTTTTCACACCCAACCCAGTTCTGCGGAATCAGAATCAACGTAGAGTTTAAGTAAGCGAATGAGCCAGTTAGAGTAAAGTGCCATGCAGATTTAAATTTTTCCCACTTGCGATGAATGCAGCTATCGATTTTTTTTGCATGCTAGCATACTTAGTTAACATTCGTGTCAGTCAGCTGTTGGCTCTCACACTGGCCAGTAGAATCTTCCTGCTTATTTGTGGCAACCAGCTATAGGCTCTCACTCTGGCCAGTAGAAAATGGCCACAAACTACATGAAAACTGCCATAGAAGCATAAAAAAATCGATTATTTCCACTATTGATGGAAGTTGGGAAATGCAAAGTTGGTCTTGGCCTTCCCGCTAACTTGGAACATGTGCATGTAAATTTTGGTGCAAATCCATCAAAAATTGCATCCATGCATTCATTACACACACACACACACACACACACACACACACACACACACACACACACACACACTGCCTTTTATAGATAGAGATCATTAAGTAGGATATTCACTGCCTCCCTCTGTCACACTTCTCTTCCATATGTCATTTGGGTATCAAATACTCTATGACTTCTTTCCACATTAAGTATCCCAGGAATTTTAATTGTCTCTTTCTGATTCAAAGTGTGTCCATTTTTCATGAAAAATCCACAATGCTCTATCCTTGATATTCTCAGCAACATTCTATGGAACCACATCTCTGTTTCCTCAAATTTCTTCTTTACATATGAGGAAAATGGCCAGCAACCACTACCATATAGGAGGATGGATGTTACATGCCAGTTCAATCCTTCCTTTTTTTCCTAGTGACATTTTTTTTTGTTTCTTAATATTTTGTTTAGCCTTTTGAAAAACTTGAACAGAAAATACAACACCAAAATCCAATGACATATTGGAATAGGAAAAGATGCCTTCCAAAAATTAAACAAAGTATTAAGAAACTGGAGAAATTCATTAGAAACAAAGAAAAGTGTCATATCAGTCCTCCTGTAGGGGGAGTGAATACTGGACAATTTCCTCACAGATGAAGAAACTTGAGACAACAGAAATGTGGTTCTACAGAAGCATGCTGAGAATAGCATGAACTGAACATATCTGCAAAAATAAAGTTTTAGACAAAATGGAAATAAAAAAAAACACTTAGAATCAGAAACAGGCAACTGAAATTACTAGAGCACATTATGAGAAAAGAAGGCTTGGAGAATTTGACACTGACTAGATATACTGAAGGGAAGAGAGGAAAACAGTGAATAAACTACTTAATGAGCCTGTGGAATTGGTTGGCAAAATAGGGATTAAGATATTTAACAAGACAAACCTTGTTAAGAACTACAAAGAACAGGAAGTTGTGGAGAGTCATAATCACCTACATCCAGAATCGTCAAGACACAGATAATGAAACTTCTCCAAAATGGAACATCTTGAAATATTTCAAGTATCTTTCCATCAAAGTTGATTTGAGAAAAAGCAATCAAACCCACAATTTTCTTGTGACTAAAATTAGCTTCTTTTTTTTTTTCTTTTTTTTTTTACCTAATAATGCAAACTTAGTAAAGTTTTTTTATCATTCATCAAAAAATCTCTGGAGGCGTGCACTGTTTTTCCCTAAAAAAATGTAAATAACAATCTAATTATCTTTTTTTTTAATATTTTTAAAAAATAATTAAATCGAAAGAGATTTCTGTAAAAAATTTTTTTTTTAAATAATACAACTAAATTTTGGAAATTCTTTACCACTGTCACGGATGTGTCAGTGATTTAATAGATAATGGCTAGGAATAGGAAATAGGAGAGCCAAGTTACTTACATTCACTTTACATGCATCTACCTCTGAAAAACGTATGAACCCATTTCTTCTCTCCCCAGCTATGAATTAAATAGTAGAACTAGTATCTGAAAAAAATCTCAAAAAAATTGTTAATACAATATCCACAGGCAATATATATATATATATTCTTACAATCCAAAAATGGTTTGGCTTTAAATAACCCACAAAGGGTTGATAAGCTGTAAAAAACAAATCAAACAATCAGTTATACACTAGTCACATATTTTCTCAGTAGCAGTATTTTCTTTATCTGAAGAATATTAAAAAATCACAGTTTCTTGTTTTGCCTATCAGCACTAAATACTGATGATTGTCTTCAAGACAAAAACAGAATTTTGTATACTAATTCTTAAGGCAGGCAAGTAAGCACTACAAAATTTGATACAACATAACCATTTTGAATCTACATCATCCCTTCTACTTGTGTTTATGCTGAACAAAGTGATAGTAAATATACAAGTAGTACTTTTTCCTTGTTTACTATTGCCAGAGATTAATGTTGAAGCCTAGATAAAAGCCAGTATTTTGAATACTGATTTTCAAGAGGCACTGTCTCACCCCCACTTAAAAGATTCATATAATACAATCATCTTCCAATTTCAAAGAACTGAGATACAGATTGACCGCAGACTCTAAAATTTAGTGTTTAAACCACTCAAATATACTTTCAATGCTGATTTTTCAAGAGGTTTTTGGCTCTTTCGCAAAATTAAAAGATTAGTATAACGAAAATCATCTGATATTTATCTACACTTTATATTCCCTCCTCTTATATCCTTAACACAATCTCATTCATTAACCCTCAAACTTGAATGACTCTTAGGCCTTTTATCAGGTGAACAGTAGATTTTTTTTTTTTAAATTAGAATTGAAGCTTGAACAAATAAACTAAATATTTACCAAATATTTTATTAGTATTAATTTATTTATTATTGTATTGGTCACTTTTTTTACCTTTCATTTCAACTTTTTGTGTTTAAACCACTTAAAGCAGTGGCTCTTAACCTTTTTTGCCCAATGCACCCCTTTTACCATATGTCAAAATGTCATTCTGCCCCCGTCCAAGACTGTCCAATGCAAAAAGGTGCATTTGAAATAATATTCATATATTATTGCTAATCTTCATTCTTTTCAGTATTAGTATACATATTTATATGGATTATTTTTATTGAGGATTTTTTATACTCATGATTTTCTCCAAACTATGTAAATAAAAACAAGAAAAAGTAAAAGAAACCCTGAAATTCTCTCCCAAGGTAGAACTCCTTATCTAAAATCAGTATTTTGAATGCTCTTCAAGGGCAGCTCTTTTCTGCTGCAATAAACCTAATAATCTTTGTTTGATTTTCTGATATAAGGAATTGTCCATATTGTACAGTTTTATTCAAACAATTTTGATTGTCATAGCCACAATATTTCTGCTGTTGTCTTCTTTATTCTTTCCCAGCTGCCTGTTCTATTCAACAGCATTACCATAATTTTCAACTGAACCCTTTATTCAGTACACATCGAAAGACTGTTTATATTCTGATGGCCATACCAAGGGAGATAATTCATATCCATTAATTCCTTGATTTTATCTCTAATGCTGATTCTGTGACTTCTACTGAACCAGAATGTATGTTTGGTAGGCTCAAGCCATGATATAACAATTTATTGATTAGAATAATCAGTTGTTGCCTAATCAACTGCCAGTTGCATTTGGGGAAATAAATCTGTGAATTTTCCACAGGGTAAGAAAAAAATTAGTAACTAGTCAAATAGAATATGCGGAAAGTAATATAAAGGAGAGACAGGCCGCCCCCTCAAGGTAAGGCTTCAAGAACACCAGAAAGCTGTAACACGAGGGGAAGTAGAAAAATCAGGCATAGCTGACCACATATGGAGAGAAGGGAGATCACCGCCCTCTGTGGGACTGGGTGTTGAGATCACAGACAAGGAACACCATTGGAAAATTCGTAAATTATGAATCAGCACATATGCTAGGCCACAAAAATCTACTGAGCCGACCAAGCATAGAAATAAATACAATATGGGAACCAGTAATAAGGAGTGCCAGAGAAAAGCAATGATAACAAAGTTGCAATATGAGCTCTGGTAAAAACATGAAATGATAACAGCAAAATTGCAATATGAGCACTGTTAAAAATGGTTGCTGATGACATTAGGTTTATAATACCCAGATGTTCTCAAGGACACATGGCACAGTGGATAAAGGCGTTGGTTAGACAGGACCAAAAGAGTGTGAGTTCAATACCCAGTTAAGATTCAGAGGAAAATTAACAGGAGATAACTGATAACTGACATCCATCAAAAACATGGCATGTGGAACTAGAACAGTCTACCCCAGTGAGCGAAATAAAGGGTTCAGTTCGACATTCCAACCACCTGAAGAAGGCCGGAGCGTACAATGGCCGAAACATTGTAATAAATATGGCGACAAAGATTCGGACAATAGTCCGAATAATTTAAATAATGTACATAATACCTCATCTCAGAAATATAGGCAGACTATAATATTTTTGTTATCATTATTTTAAATTTGTAATATTTTCGATATTGGAAATATTACATTCATCATCATTGTTTCCTTTACATAAAATGCAAAAAATTTACTAAAAAGCAATTGTACATTCTACTAATTTCCCTAAAGTACTAATTATTCAGTCTATTAATTTCAGTGAATAGCAACCAGTCAGTTGAAAAATTTAATATATCTTCTAGCTTTTAGTTTATAAAGGATTTGCAGAAGTGGATCCATATTTTGATTATTGGTACTGAAGATATTATTTGTTCAGGGCACTCACAGTAAACTGGTTCCCCGATCAGGCTTTTCTAGTGATGAAAGTGGCTAGATATCCAGAGGATTAAAAACAAAACCTGTCAAAAGGTGGATCAATCTTCTTGTAGAGTCAACAGCCATTTAGACTTGGCTCCATAGCTATGCATGCATTTGGTGTGGTAATGACATGGTATCACTAGTTGGAGGGCTTCCTAGACTGAATTCAATGACCAGAATGAAGGGTTCTCCTGGTGGAATCAATAGACCTGTGTCAATGAGAATGGCAAGACTTTGTTGGGGGACATTGGCAGTGGTTTCACCTGGAGAGGTATGGGCTGTAACTGAGGGGAAGTAGAAAAATCAGGTCTGCTTGCCCAAGACATGATACTCATAAATGAATGCATATCAAACTTTCATCCGAGATATGTCAATTCTTTTGATTGATTGGTTTGTTTTTTATGGCTTATCAATCTTTTGTAGGTTATTTAAAGCCAAAACACATTTTTTTGGATTGTATGAGTAGTTCTTTTTTCTTTTTGCAAATGAATACTGTATAAACATTTTTTTTTTTTTTTTTAGATATAATAATGTTTTTCAGATACAAGTCTCACTATTTAACCCAAAGCTGGGGGAAGAGCTGGATTCATACATTTTTTATCTGCACATAAGTGAATATAACAAACCCAACTGGAATTAAAACCTGGCCCTCTGATTTCTAATTCTGACCCATAATCCATTATATTACTCTCACATTCAAGCTTACAGCAGCTGATATTCCCAAATTGTCACTCATTTAGTTACTGACCATGTTTGACATTGCTTAACTCTGGTGACCAGAGGAGAACCAATGTTTCAACATAATATGGCTGTAAGTCTCAGATATGTGGTTGGAACTGGACAGATATACAGCTGTGCAGTGACTCTACAGCCATACATGGTCATGTGACTGATGATGATAGAAATATTGACAGTTTTCACTTAATAACTATATAGTTCATCTCTTGAAGCTTCTATTCCAACTTTCTTATGTTATTAAACTGTATTCTGCCTAATGCCGTAAAATGTAACAGATCCACTAAGCAACACATAGTTTACGTCTTCATTTCACATCTTTAAGGTTTTGCCTACTACCAGATCATTTCTGAAATTAATTCTAAAATTAGCTTATCAATCTATATTCACAAAAATATCTCTTGGCATATTTCCTGTCTGTTCAGAAATATCTAAATTGCTAGCTGTATACAAACCGCTTCCTAAGATCAATGGTTAAAAATGACTTTGAGCGAGTGAAGCCTGAGGGCCTCAGCAAAGATCATCGTTCTTTGAACTTTGTGGGCAGGTGCTACAGAATCCCAAACAAAGAACTATACCAAATAACAGAAACCACATAAATAATGATCTAATCAAGATGTTTAATTCCACATCGCTCCAAATAAAAGGTTAGGAAGGAAACCCCCATCAGTGCTGGAAATAGTGATAACAGATACTGGACTTGAGAAACCTATTTTCCTAAACAATTGTTTTAAGAGAAAGATTTATTTATAAATTTCAGCCAAAAGCAGTACTGGCTGCTCTGTCAATACCAAATGTTTCTTTGTTGGGAAATGGCTAATGTTACTATTAGCATTACTAAAGTGATAAATTCATTAAAAATACAATTTATGTTGAAATAGGCTTGGCATTCATTTTCACACCAGACAATCAAAAGTGTAGTCTTGAGCTGAGATGAGGCTCAGCTGGAGGTGGAGATATGCAATTCACCCATTATTAGTGGTGACACCTGGATGTCAAAACATATCAACCTGGCTGCACCTAATATATGAACATGACATAAAAACTGTTGGACTGATGAATACTTAAACAACTACTCCAGAGAGGAGTTGGGCAGTTCATCATACATCATGGATGGGAATGTAAGCATTTCATTCAATGAAAGGTCCAGAGCCATTCATACATACACTTGACAGTGGAAACTCAAAAGTATTGCATGTTTTATTATTAACTATGTACACCCATTTCATTAGACTTGGAAATTGCTTCATACATGATGCCTTAAAATAGTGTGTGTATTTTACTTCATATGACTAATAACTATATTAGCAGCTATAAACATACATCAAAAACACTATATTACCAACCTTTATTGAATCCATTCTTAATGATTCTAATGAATGTTAACCTAAAACAAATGGTCTGTACATAAAAATATTCCCAAATCAATATGGTAAAAACCACCAAACATAATACCTACCACACACAGACACTTATGAATATATATTATCATCTGAATGTCACATAAACAAACTAAGTATACACTTACATACATAAACATAAATAAATATGAGTTTCTAAGTTAGGTTTGGAATGCCTTAAATTTTTTGAAATTCAAATGAACATGTCATTTCTCCTTGAATTTGAAACACTGCAAATTATACTAACATTGTTTAACAAGTCAAATGGACATGAAACCTGATTAACCAATGAAAATCAAAAAATACCAAAGTAAAAATACCAGAATTTATTTCATCTTTTTCTCCATATCTCATTCTCTGATGAAGTTTTAATAAGAGTGAAACATGCTAGATTGATAAATGTTTCCTATTTGTTCTTTATCTTATCATTTCATATTCTCACCATAATCCAGGAGGTGGATATGTTTTCTTAAAATGAAAATTCAACCAAATAAATACGTGAAAAAAAGATATAACAAAATATGGAGTTATGTTACATGACAGTTTGTTTATAAATCTGTGTTCATGTCAGGTTTAATTCTGTGATATAAATAGAAAAAAGAAAAATAACAGAGGAGATTGCAGCTCATTTTACTTAATTCTAAAAACATTCTAAATAAATTTGGTGAATATTTGCAATGAAGAGGGTGTGACAAAATGAAACTAAAGAAACCTGACTAAGCAATTGAAGCTGAAGATATCTCAGGAATTTTTTACCCTTTCAATTCAAGCTTTCTCTATATTTTCTGCATTGAACTATTTCAAAATTTGAAGAATTAAAATTAAGAGGAAAATAGAGCCAAACTTTAAAAATGTTATATTCCATGCTTAATAGGAATATATACTTGAAAAACAAGGTGGATAAAATAAGTATAGGTTTATTGTAAAAGACCAGTACAATAAGAATAAAGGTAACAGTTATGCACAAGGTTGTCGCAAGTCAATCCAGTAGTGGAAGGTCAATAGTTCTTGCGTAAGTCTGAGTCATACTCAACAGATCCCAACTAGTCTCTATATTCTGTTGACTTACAGCTGCTTATAGGTAGTTACTACCTATAGTGTAGTCACTCATGGGGGTGACAGGATATTCTATTACATCAAAAAAATAAAAAAAAGACTGCAGAAAATCATGATTTCTTTCATGTTCTAATTGTTTGGCAGCAATCTCAAAGATCATTGTTAAAAAACTTTTAATTTTTTTTTAATATCATTCCATCAGCATAAGGCCAAAGGGTAACTCAAGGTAGAATGTTACTGAATGAGCTTATTATATGAGCATAAGAGGAAAAGGTGATAAGTGTAGATTATGAGGAACTGTAGGAAAGATAATGGTTGACACTAGACTTGAAGGAATTAAAATTATAGTTGTTGAGGAAGTTGAGTTGGTTCCATAAAGTAGTGGTTTGTGGCAAGAACCTGTTTGAATGGAGCTAAGTTCTCACTAACAGAAATGTGGGTGGTTCACCCTGGTGTATATTGCATGGTGGGCATTAGCTGAGATGGTTAGTGTTGGTGGAACTAATGAATGTATCTCATCAGAACATTTTCAATGAAATAGTGATTTCATCTGTGGTAAATAGGTTGTAAGATGGAAAATAATTCATCACCAACCAAAGCCACATAGCTGCTTTCAGTCTCTATCAAAACTGGAAGGTGAAGTCTTGACTGCTCCAGCCCAGATATGCCAGTGGTAGTTCATTTTTGGTTTGATCTGGATCATGTAAAGGTAGAGCATAGCAGAAGTTAGGTACATTCTGGAACAATACAGGGAACTGACCTCTTTTCCAGCATCTTTAGCAAGGGATCATAAAATAAGAGTTCCACTTGAGGTGTGGGGTGAGCTTAAGTCCCAATAGGTGTTCAAGGCAAGGGATCTCCTTGAGAGAATACCTGTTCATTGTGGAAAACTCTTCTACTCTTCTCTGTTATTAAAATAGTTATGATACCTGTGGTAAGTGAGCATGTAGTTAGTGCATTACGATTCTAACCATGAAACCTGGGTTCTAATCTTATTATGGTCAGCTTGTCAAGGAGATGACACTGATAGCAATTCTGACATGCAGCATCATTGAGAATTGCTTAAAAACCATACGATCAGTTGACCCAAGAGGAGACTGTTTGGAAAGTGTCAATGATTGTGCCAGCCTCAAATTTCCAAATATTTTTAGTGTACTGTCATCGATCAACTGTTAATCACTCCATATTATTCATTCTCCTCCAGAAATTGTAACTAAAGTCTAAAGTCTAAACCACAATTTGGCATTGTGTATGTTAACAAAATGCAAACGTGCCTGAACAAGCATCTGCAACAGGGATTAGCTCACCAACTCTAGTAGACTCTATAGTCTCTTAAGACTGATGGATGCCAACTATTATGTGTGTTAATTGTTTAAACACAATATTTCAAATACTGATTTTCTAATCTGACAACTCTTTCTCAATGTCACAACATAAACTTAGAACTAAATATCATGACAGAGTACTTAAAAAAAAAACAAGAAACGAAACAAGATCTTTAAAAACAGGTTAAGCACATCATAATGCAAAATTTAAATGGATATAAAAGTCTGAATCAAGTTTGATTATGTCAGTGTATTAGTAGTTTTAACATTTGGAAAATAGCATTGAAGAATTGAAATCTATGAAATAAAAACTTTAAAGTAATAATAATAAAGAAAAAGTTAACCTTTTTTAAGTTTGTAAATGTTCTTCCCTTGTGGAAATATATAAATAATAAAAAATCTAAATGTCCAAAAGATTATATAAAACATAAAATAAAAATTGTAAAAGCCGAAAATAAAATAATGATGAAAAAATAATAATAATAAAAAATAATGAAAACACTGAAAAACTAATTTAGATATTAACCTTTTCAATCGCTTTGGATATTTCATTTGTTTTGAAAAACATCTTGAATGATGGCGAAATAAATCATTTAAAAATCTTCATAAAAGAAAAAGAACAGTTTTTGAAAAAGTGAAGTGAAATTTCACCTGCAGTTTAGCAATGTTTTTTTTTGTTTGTTTGTTTTTTTTTTTAAGCAGAAAGCAAAAATGCAAAAAACATTTCAGAAATACAACAAAAGATTCTGGTTTGGCGAATACTCACATGAAATTGTTGCTTACAGTAAAAATTCAAAAGGACAGCGAAAAACCTAAACCTTTTTCACCACTAACCATCCATGATTACATCATAATTCTCTACTTAATGGCTTCAATTTCTGTCTCTCATTCTTTCAATTAGAGCATTTACTATGTTTCAATCATTTTTTTTTTTTTTGTTTTCTTTCTCACCTGCTATTAGGATATAGGTTTTAGATCAATATCAGTTCGGCTGGATTATAGAAGACAATTTCATGGTACCTGTTTCACTTAATATATGTGTGTTAGGGGTAGGTAAAATTTTTTATTTCTTTATGTCTTTATTGATTTCTGTGCATTCTTGAAGTAAATGAAACTCAGTTCAACACCATTAGCACTGAGCCCAGTTTTGGTTAGCACATATTGATTCTCGACAAAAGAACAAAATTTTAGATACTTACATATATACATGTATACACATACATACACCTGTGGGTATCCTAATGATGAAAGGTATTTATTTTACATAATGAATATTTTTCTTCATAATCTTCTATCTTTTCTGTGCAATCTTCCTCTGTAGATTATATATACTAAACAGAATTCAGTTAATTATTGTTTCAGGTGACATACTTATTGATCCATCCTTACGTGCACACATATACATGTTATTATATATAATATTAATATCATATATAATAACTATAATGTTCGCATTATATACTTAAAGTTTACCAAACATGGCTAGTAATGGTAATATTGGCCATTTCCTTATAAGACATTCAACATTTATTGACTGGTATCTAGTGCTTCTGTTGGTTGACATTTATGTAATCATGAAACAATTTTTCAGGAACCAGGTTTCTCAAATTTACTGGTATCAATCATTTGAGTTTTGTTGGGTGTTTCCTTCCTAAATTTTTGTATAAAGTTGTGTTGGCTGTCAATATTTTATTTAAATCCTTATTTTGTCTTTGAATCATATGTACCGTCCATTTTAGTTTTTGGAAAGTACTCAAGTGATCTGGGTTCGGTTCTTTGTTTGTGATTCTGTATTAAATTCAGTATCAAGTCAGTATTAATTTCCCCATCAAGTCAGTTCAACATTATAACAAAAAACCAACTAGATTATGTGGAACATCAAGAAACTTCTAAAAAATTTTGCACAAAATCCATCCACCTAATAGAACAAAACTTGTTTCAGCTC
>CAHIKZ030005434.1:482500-512500 GCA_903632075.3 Acanthosepion pharaonis | reverse complement strand
AGTGAATATCAATATTTTTAAGGATAGATATTATAAGCTGAAACTTATGTAACATATTTCTCAAAAATCTGAGTAAAACCATCACATTTTAGTAATATTAATTCATTATGACTTATCTTATTGTGCAAATATGGACATGTATAAGAAAATTTGATAGAGTGCTTCATGTTATATATATATATATATATATATATATATATGACAAGATAGAAGTTTTCTTGTGTCATGGTTCATTCTTTAGGACTTCATCGGACTAAATTGTTATGTTGTGTGACTACACATGTGCATAAACAAGGAATGCTGGGAATTTTTTATCTAGCTGATTTCATTTAGATTCTTTTTCTTTCCATCACTTTTGTTAGTAGATATCCCACACTGTGGTAATAAAAGTTCTGCCAAGAATGGTGAAATGTTGTAAGAGCTTGAACACAAATTTACTATAAATAACCTTGCAATCAAGGCACTCTCTAGACATTTTTATCATAGTGAATTGTTTTCTCCTTTGATCAGAGTATCATTTTTGGGGGGCAAAATTGTGGTTAGTATTGTTATGGTGGGCATCAAATGCATTTAATGTATTGTTTTGTAAAATGTCTCTTTTGTGTTCATATAATCTTTTATTTAGATTCCTCAAAGTTTCTTCTATCTATTTTATGTGACAATTATTAGAGGCCATTGAATAAATTTCTCCTTCAAGATAACCTACATTGAGTACTGGTGTTAATAAAATAGTGCTCAATGTAAAATAACAGAGCTATTAAGTATATAATAATAAATATGCATATTATTCCTCACTGGTAGCACAACAAAATCTTCATATGCTGAGTAGAAATTGACCATTATATAATTTAAATTTTAATAAAAATATCTTGTTAACAAAATGATGGCACAGTCTGTATATAATACAGAGATTATGGATCTTATTTTTTTTTTTTTCAAAATCTGTATAGTATTTAAAATAAACAGGACTTATGTTTTATATTGGGGATTAATGTTTTTATTTTATATTTAAAAATTTATATACACACACACACACACACACACACACACACACACACACACACACACAACATACTGTGAACATAAGAATCAACATTTCATGGTGACTGTCAGTTTCATGTATTTCATTCATTCTCTCTCTCTCTCTCTGTATATATATATATATATATATATATATATAGAGAGAGAGAGAGATGATTTTTTTTCTTATAAAATTTACTATATAAACAGTATGGACAGAGGAATCAACATTTCAATGTGACTACCATTTTCACATCTGAATATGTTTTTCAAAAAATCTGGACTGAACATTGCTTTGAGGCATGAAACTGATTGTCACTATGCAATTTTGATTCCTATGTACACACTGTTTATATCTATAAACACTAACATGGATACTGAGTACTTTTCTTTCTTATAATTATAGCAGATTTTTACAATTTTACAAATATATATATATATATATATATATATATATATATATAAAAAATAAATATAATATTTTTTGCTCACCAGTAGCATGATCTAGTCATCAGGTGATGAATGGAAACTGACTATTATACATTATGCACTGTTTTATTAGCACCAGCATGCAGTGTGGGATAATATATATATATATATATATATATATATAGTGTGTGTGTTTTAATTTTTTTATTTTCTAATAAAATTTACTATACAGATCGATAAAGTATGTACTTTGGAATCAATATTTCATGATGACTCTCAGTTTCATACCTCAATGTAATCTTCAAAACACCAGATCTGAAAATTGCACTGATACTGAATACTCACCTTCTATAAATAGAACAAATTTTATTATATATATATATATATATATATATATATATATATATACACATAAGATGAATGTTTTAATTTTTTGTTTATTTTCTAATAAATATTAGCATTTTACTAACTAAGCCAATATTTTTAGTTTGAAATTCTTAATTATTAGATTAGTTAAAAGGATTCTACAAAACATTTTCAGTTCCTCGAGAAGTATGCAACATACTGAGACAATGCTTTTAAAGCTAACATTATGGAGTTTAGATATTTTTGGCAAATCAATTAAATAATCTGCATTGCACAACTATTGCATTATGAAGTTCCTTCTTATCACCTCCCCCCCCATCAACCATATCAATACTTGTTCCTGCCTCCTCCATCATTTTAATCCTTCCTTGATTTCTTGTAGAATATATATTTGACTGAGCTTTGAAACAGTTTATTTTCTGCTTCTTATTGTACATTTATTTCTATCATGCAATCTTTTCTCATTTTCCTTGGCTATCTGGCTATTATCTTATATCTGATATTTTATGTTATATGAAATGGAAAAATAGAAATTAGCAACTTTCTTTCAGCTCTACACTTCTAACTTTTTTTTTCACTCTCTCCTGAAGTATTAGCCAATATTGCAATGGTTCTGACAAATAAAAAAGACTGTTTATTTTCAATCATCTAATGAATACAAAAGCTTACTTGCTTTCTATTACAATATTATCAAATCTCTTTGCTCCATATATATATATATATATATATATAAGAAGAGATCAAATTAATCTTGATCCCTGCAAGTGAAATCATTTAGAACAACATTAAATAATGGTTCTTGCTTAACAGTTGTTTACATCATTAATGTAAATTTAACAACTAGTAAATTAACTAACATATTTTCTTCTATGTATTGCATCACTTCAGGACAGAAATGATAAAACAAAATAATAAGTTGATCATTTATATAAAATATAATGTGCAAAAATATAAAAGCAAGGAAAAAAAACATGAATTAATTGAATTATTCTTAGACATATATGTACATATAAATAACTGTTTATGCTTATATACTGTTAAAAATTTGCTGTATGTTTGGGGTAAAAGTGCTCTCTATTAGAAATAGAGCATTTATAGGTACAGACAGTGTTGGCAAAGGAAGCAACAGTGTATGGTGACTGACATGTTTCACACTGCCAAGCTATTTCCAGATAAAAGGTCAATATTCCTTTATTGGCCTTTCTATATATATGCAAAATAAAGTATAATATATATTTGTAATATGTATAATATATATTTTCCATATTATATGCAAAAAAGAGTATAAAATATATTTTTAAAAATCCATGTTATTTTTAAAAATATTTACATTTCTTTATTCTTTTTTAAAATATATATTGTTATACCATACCTATTGACTATAATGGGTATGTCCCAATTCTTATAAATACAGTGACACTTTTATTGAATATATATATGTTAAATAAGTATTGACTATAATGGTATGTCCCACACACACAAATACATATATATATTGAATATATATATATATATATATATATATATATATATATATATATATATATATATATATATGGAGAAATATAGTTTTAAGCTATGCTATATTTATGGAATAAAGTGCTCAATATCAGAGATAGTGTGTGTAAATATAAAAGCAAGCATTGAAGTCAACACTCAGAGGTGACAGACTGTTACATGCTAAATGCAACCATCAGGCCACAGGTGTTGCTTTTTTAACAACTATATATACAGATCACTGATGCATTGTGGGTAGTCTTTTCTAATGGTTATTTTGTTAGGAGTGGTTTGTTAATTTGTTTATTATTTACTTTATTTTTAATTAACTTAGTAAAAATTTGTTTTCATGTCTGCATTTTAAGATGAGTTCTGATCATTTATTTAGTAGTTTGGTTTGGTCTGGGAAGGTAATTATAGCTATTTTACCTCCAAGCAGAGTTTGCAGTTTTTGGAATGATTGTTGTAGGCTTATTTTCCATGATAATTTTCCTTATTTTCCATGATAATTTTGGTGTGATTTGATTTTTGTTTTTAATTTCCCAGATATACATGGAAAGCATTTTGCTGTTCATGTATTTACTATTTGTAAAAGATATTTTGTGTGCATAGTTTTTTTGTTTCCATTTAACATGAATCTGTCTGTCACCTCTGAGTTTTGACTTCAATGTTCTCTCATGTATATATACATGGGGTTGTAAAAATACCTCCCACATATGTGTCTCAAATAATGGTAAGACAGTAGTGATAGAAGTGTAGCAAATGAATGTAATGATCCATATTATGAAAATAAACATCCTGATGAATAGAGCATGCAGCAGAATCAAACCAAAAATAGAACAGGAACAATGCGAGTCCATCAAAGATAATTGAACAAGGAATGCAATATTTATGCCCAGAATGCTAGCATAAAGAGTAATACTAATGCAGAAGGATATGCACCTGTGTTTTATAGATTACTTCAAAGGCATTTGATAAAGTATGCAACAAATATCTGTTGGAACCATTCATATATATATCGATATATTTGTGAAATATATTAGACTAATCAAGAACCTATACTAGTAGCAAACCACCTGCATATGGATAGAAAATGAGTTCAGCAAATATACAAAAAATAGAAAGGGGCATAAGACAAGGATGTTTCTTCTCATTGGACTTATTGTAGCAAATGAGTCGACTTAAACAGTGTAAGGGACGCAACTCTTTCCGTCTGAAAATGTCTGACACGCTGCAACGCAAAACGATGTACACCAAGCACGGGTGAAATGTTGGTCTGCCAATGTCTCCAAGCAACCTGCTTTTATGGAGCCCAGACACACCTCATTAGCATGTGTGTAACGCAACTTTGCGTGACTGCACGAGACCGTGAATATTAAAAGTCACGGACGCCATTTTGAATCTTTCCTTTCTCAACCCACAGGCCAGGCAGATGCGAGAACGTTTGTGAGGTAGGCCGTTTCTATTTTCCCCAATTCTGAATGAACTAGAAGTCCTCCCATGATTCATTATTAGTGGCCACAATCTTAACCACAAAAGATATGCAGATGACACAAAAGGTAGTGAAGTAAATGAGAAAAAAGGATTAAACATCAACCACAAGTAGACAGAATGCATGGTTGTTAGCAAAAAAATAAGCTCAAATTGCAAATTAAAGATACAAGAATCAAACAAGTGTGGGGATTTAAATATATAGGAAGTGTTTTAACAGAATACTTAAAATCAGGAAGAATCAGTTGAGGTTTCTAGGGTGCATAATGATGAAAGGAGGGCTTGGAGAATGATACTCACAAGGCAAGAGGGACTGAGGAAAACAACACATAACCTACTTAGTGAGCTTGAGTAAATGGACACTGAAACAGGGTTTAGGAGAAATAACAGAAAGACAAAATTTATAAAGTGTTACAAGGGACAAGAAGTTGTGGAGTGCCATGATCACCTTATATATCTTATATTAATTAGGAGCCAGATCAGGCTGAAAATGGAATACTGTTCCCATATTTGGGTAGGAACTGCCCAGCCCTCAGTTTTCAGTCTTGATAGTTCAAAAGCATATGCAAATCCTTGATGGAAAAGAATTACAGAATGTTCTCTTTGTATTTTTAGGATAAAAATAACTACTGATAACATTATTGGAACATTCTAGAATATTCCACTTTAGAGTATTAAAGCAATTTAAAATGTTTTAAAATTTGTATGTGTACGAATATTTGTTTCCCCACACTGATATATATATATATATATATATATATATATATATATATATATATATATATATATATATATATATGCAAGGTATTATTTTAAATTGTATGATATTCTTTTACTGCTTATATGAAATTTATTCTTAATGTGAGCTAAGAAACTTTCAAGGTTTCTGACCATCTATCATTGAAAAGGCTATCTTTGTGCATTGGAGATCTGTTAAATCAGCTATTATTAAAATCTTTATTCCTGATTCTCGGAAAGATCTGAAGAGATGAAAGAGATAATCACATTTGTGAACAAGATGCAGTCAAAGTGAAGCATGAAAAACAGAAATTAATTAATTGTTTTGTTTATGGTGTTGCGAGTCAGCAATTTAAAGGTTGGCCAGTAGAAAAAGAACAACATAATGCATTCTTTTGTGCTTGCAATATTGAGTCTTTTCATGAGTCTGGTTCCCATTGAAAAGGAAATGTCTGCCAAAAATGATAATATCTCGAGCTTTGCAGAAAGAGTTGAACTGGAAGTGAAGGAAGAGGAAGAAGAAAGATGAGAAGAAAATTGAAATAAAATGAATAAGTAAAATAGAAAAAGGAATGAAAATAGAAAAGGTTAGCCTAATGGTTGAGATAGTTGCATGTTCCCTATTGTTGCTGGTGGTCAGTGTTGAAATTCTGTTCACAGTTCCTTTATGTATCCTTGTGATATGTTAAACTATGAGATATGGGGTAAATATCAGTACATTTCTATCTATACATATAATAACACAAATTCAGGATGCCAAACAGACAACACAAAATAACTAGAATTTAACCCATTTAAAGATAAGCTGACTTTTGTAAAGATAGTGCTGAATACAAAAAATAGAGGAACAATAGATTTATCTGCGCCTGACATGCAGTATATCCATTAAACATAAACCCTGTTACATGATAATTCCTTTGAGCATATCTTTGTCCTTATCTATTGATTTTATATACAAATATATATAATTCAACTGGTCTAATCCATCTCTGACCAATGAATTTTTTATAATTATATATATATATATATATATATATAAAGAAATATAGTCTTTAGATGTGCTATATTTATGGGATAAAGTGCACAATATCAGAGATAGGGCATGTGTAAATATAAAAGTGAACATAGAAGTCAACACTTAGAGGCGATAATCTGTTTCATGCTTAGATGCAATCATCAGACCTGACGATTGCATCTAGCATGAAACAGAATGTTGCCTCTGTGTTTACTTCTATGTTCACTTTTATATTTATATATGTATAGGCAGCAAGAATTAGCTTAGGCAAGTTATTTTGAATTCAACAGACAAAGAAGTCAGTCTGTTTAATCTTTTGGCAATGTCTAATCTTCATACCCACAAAAGAGTTTGTCAAAAGGACGTTTTTTTCCCCCCATGACACCAGTATTATTTTAACTACCTTCACCCCTGAGCAATGTTTATTGTTTCAAAAACCGATGATTATAATTTTAATAAAACCTAAACATATAGCAAAAATGTTAAACATAATTTATTTATTAGACCTGGATGGATGGGATTTCAGATTAAGTCTACTCCTCGGTTCACTGGGTGCAAAATATATTCAGCATGATCTAAGATCAGCCATATACAACACTTGGAACAGTAGCATGAAACTGTCTTTTCATCTCTCTTCTCTTTACATTGACCTTGTGCCATACTAGTCTCAGCACCCAGTTAAAAAACAAGATTTGAATTTTGAATTTTATTCACAAACAAGTCTTCCTCATCTGTAGAACTGATGCATCACAATCTTGCTGCCCTCTAGAGCCTTTATTTGTCCGTGTGCTGTACTAAGCTAAGTTTAGTAAATATCAAGAAAAAGAAGATGAATTGGCAAAGAAAAAAAAAAAAGAAAAGCTTTGAAAGAAGTGGTCAGGACAGGTAAAAATGTAAATGTACATTGAATTTGCAAGACTAGTCCAAAGATTGTAATGTTGTTGCCTAACAAAAAGGCACAAGATTTCTTCCAAAATAAAGTGAATTCTTTTGGTTATTTTCAAAAAAAGCAAGAGATAAGTACATGGCAATCTTCCATTAAGACATTTTCATTGCATACAATGAAGACAAACAAAAAATATATTTTCAAAATTAACAAAATTTCACTTTAGTCTCTGTTCTAGTGTTTTTCTTCCTTTTGAGTGTGTTAACATTTATAAATATATTAATGTATATGAAAAATAAGCATATGAAATATAACAATGTGTGAGCATGTGTATGTATGTATGTATGTGTGTGTGTGTATATATATATATATATATATATATATATATATATATGTGTTTTGTTTTTTACTTTTTTCAATTGCCATTAGTGAGTCTATATTTTTAAAAGATATTGAAAAATTTTATTTTTCCTTCTGGTTCCAACTTTTCATAAAACATACTACCACTGAATTTCGTAGACAAAAATTATCTACATTCTAAATTTTAAAGAATAGAAATATTTTTTCATCTGATATTTTCTATTCTATTGAAAAGTTTGATTGAATATAAAACCATCACTAAATCCTCTTGCTGTCTGCATTATTTGCTTAAATTTGTCTATAATCTTTTTTTCCTTTTACTTTATAGGATTTTTATTTGTTCTGGCTTTCTTGAGTAGAATAGTTTTGACCAATACTTTGCCTACTGTAAGTCATTTCTGTTTACTCACTCAACGTTTCTTATTACTTTAAATATTATGTTCAGTGTATATGTATATTTGAGAAGACACTGACTATATTGTTTTTTTTTTTTTAAACAGTGTAAATTATTTCTACCAACCTGCATATTTGAGAATTTTAATAAAGAAGCTGTGTCTTCCAGCAGGGTTCAAACATGTGTCCCTTAGTTGGAAAAAAAAAAAAAACTGTCTGATCTGACGTGCTTCAGGTCACAGTCACGGAGAGCTTTACTGCCAAGCACAGTTCAGCAACTCATTTAAGGAAGGCACATCTCTCATTCAGATCAATCCAAAAGCCATATATGCTAACTTTATTTTCACATTAAAATATAAACAAATTTATTTCTCATGAATTAATATAGTTTAATTCCTATCCGAAATTATTTTATATTACTTTAAATCTTATCTTTAGCGTTTGAGTAATCACCCTGTTTTTTTTTTTTTTTCTGAATAATCTGTTAGCAGTCTCTGTCTTCTTTGTTATCTTGTCTTTTTGGAACCAGTCATGATTACAATTCTCTTTTCTGGTTTTGTTTTTCTTCTGTCTTTATAATTCTTTCTAGAGGTGCAAGATAACATAATGACTCTCTTCACAGAAAATGAATTAGTAACCAAGTTTGATTTTTCATCTTCTTTTATTCACTTGTAACTAAAACTCATAGGAAAAGTCTTGTTCCTGTCATGCCACCATAGCTAACAGTGTATGTAAAGGATGTGAACATTTTTTTTTTTTTTTTAAGCATTACGCCCCAAGCAAGTGGGGAAGCCACTATGATACAGGGGGTTGCAGAAGATTTGGAGCGAGAGCAGATAAGAGTGATAGAAGAAAGGATGAGGAGAAGGATAGTGGGTAGATCAAGGTAATTGGATATGTTGATTGACATTTCATTTGAATAGTTGGAGATTATAGCTCTCAGGGAAACAGTAATAGAGAAGGGTGTTCCACAGGCGAGAGGTGCGAGATATGAAGCTATTGGAGCAGAAGAGATGGCTACATTTAAAAGTTTCTACAGTGAAAGGGTGAGAGCGGGATGCCAGCCTTGTAGGGCACTTGAATTCATGAAGTCTGGGAACCAGTGAAAGCAGCTCATCGGAGCAATTACCATGAAAGTATTTGTAAAGAAGACAGAGAGAGGCGACTGTATGTCTGTGAGAGAGCAACTGTAGATGAGATGTCAGATCAGGGCCAATTATATTACATAGCCGCCTCTGGATCATGTCGAGAACTCCGAGGTAAACAGAAGGTGCACCAGACCATATATGGCAGCAATACTCCATGCAAGGGTGAATGGTTGATTTGTATATTTGAAGTATCAATTCTGGGGAGAAAAATTTCCTGGTGCAGCACAGAGAGCCAACTTTCCTTGACTCAATGTATTTGTTCCATCTCAGGTCAGCAGTCAACGTGAGACCGAGCAGATGCAGGAACAAATTACTTTCCTCAAACAGCTGCCAATGTACTAATAAATGTAAAAATTTTCCCTTAACTTGACTAGCAATTCACTAGTGAGAAAAAAATGTCAATATAATTAAAATCAACATACTATTCATTTTCAATGTTAATGAGTCCTGAATATGACAATAGACTACATCTGACAGCAAAGCCTCTGATCAGGAGATTGTAGGTTTTGAGAAGCATGGAACCACCTCTTAATTGATTTTGTTCCCAGGTTAACCTTGACTCAGAGTGGTAGCACCTGTTAGGGTCCCAGCTATGGGCAAATAGTGAACCCCCAAACAAAAAACAAACACTATAAAAGTATAAAACTACCAGGAACACATTTTTATATAAAAAATTGACCAACAATACATATTTATCATAAAATGAACAACAATGCATTTTATTTGTAGTTGAAGGCATACAAGTGCATTTAAAATATATCTAGTTGAAGCCATAAAAAAAGTATACAAGATATTTAGATATCAGCATTAAATAACCTATAAGCAACTAAACAAAATCAACCAAATGACCAACATGAGAAAGCTTTTTCTTGATATTAATCCATATAATATCCTACAATTTATTAAAGAAGTCAAACTGTATTCCAAAATATAACTTCAGCAAAACTACAACATAAAACGCACATATCACCGCCTCTAGTAATCATATCCACACAAAATGTAGATGTTCAAAGGCCATTTACCATGTATTCAGTTGTGAAAGCACAATAACATGTATCATTTTTTTATTACTTCAAGAAAAACAAATTTCAATATTAAATGACCTATAAGGAGTTGATCTGCCATTAAACAAACAAATCAATCAATCAATCAATTCAGTTTTAGTCAAATTATGAGGCTTGCTTGGGAGAAATTATTACAAACTACTAACAATTTAAAGCTATTTTGGTGGAAGTGGAATACCAGAAGGAACTTTTTTTAAAAAATTACATATAAATCTTTTATAGCAGGTTCTTGAGATATTTATCAGCTTAACTTCAATTCAAAGAGGGCCAAAGTGAAGATCCTGCTCCCTATATTAGAAAGAATTGAAAAACAAACTTGTTAATCAACTACAGCAAGAGGTCTAGATATTTATTCAGACCAGTTTAGCTTAATCTGACACAAGGCAAAAATATAAGAGCACTCACTAAGGTTCAATATCACATCATGTACAAAATACAGACAAAAAGGAAAATAGTGTACTGTTATTCCAAGTGGCAGAGGCTTGTCTGCCTTGAAAATCAGTTTTCAGAATTCTGATATTTAATTGTGCATGAACACTAACTGCCAACATGCTGGGAAGAAAATGGTCATCTCTTTGTAATGCTGCTGAAAGTAACTCACTAAATTTACTTTTAAAAGGTTCAGATTAAACCAAAATTGGATTCTTGCTCCCATATCTGAGCTGGAGCTACACAATTCTTACTTTCAAGTCTTGAAAGAGTTCAAAAATGTTTACACAGCCTTGTGGAGGATGACTTCTTAAACTCTGCATTCCCTTTTCCACAGATGTTATGTTGCCAGCCTTATCGCTATTCTGGAAAATTTCATGACAAATATTCAGATGAACTCTATTCTTTAGTGCTACCAAATCAGATCTTTACAGCCAAGACTCAACTTGCTGGCTTTGTCCACAGAGTTAAATCCCCTATTTGTTCTGTATGTATTTCTATGATAAGTGTGGTGTTCCATAAGAATGCTTTACCAACCACTACAATCTTAACCTCTTCAAGTCAAGGATTAACTCTTACTTGTCCACCATATCCTTGTATTCTTCATTGTCTACTTCCTCCTCTTACATCCATATCACATACCTCATTGGCTCTTAGGCATTGTATTTGGTGAAAATTATTTTTTTAAAAACATTAATATTAATTACGTTTTTTTAAATAATTTACAACTACTTCAGCCACAAAGCAAGTCCATGTTTCTATCTGATTTAATTAAATTTGTATGATTTTTTTTTTTTTTTTTAAATTAAAAAAAAATATAGTTTGATTTATGAATAAGCTGAAATTTTTTCATTCTCTGTAAAGTGAGAAAATAACTTCCTGTGATTGAAACCATCAAACTCTGACCCTGTGGGCCAACTTGAGTCTGTTATATTTCTGGCTTCTCCCACCCACAGGAATATTTTCTTGCAATAAACCAAAATCTTGATCAGAGTCTCACTTGAAGACAGACATTTTGGAAAGGAAGCAAGATCCACTGTCAAGTTGAACAATCCATTCATCTTGATGGTTCGTCCCTCAATACTAACCTATACAGCTGAAATTCGGTTAAGAAAATAACTTAGTACATTTGGGATATTCAATCATATTGTCGTGTCATCAGCAGCAGCAGTAGCTGGTGCTTTACCATTCTCTTCAGGTTGACTTTTATTTTCTGGATGACATGAAGGAAAATTTCATGACGTCTAAAAGTAAGTTGGAATTCATTGCAAAAGTTAACAAAACTTACCAGGTTTCTATAAATTGTTTAAATTTTCAAACTTTAAATATTTAATAGGAAAATAAAACATAGTAGACGTGCTGAAAATTGATAACTTATATAAAAAGTGATAACTTTGATGTTTGGTCCTTTGATTAGATTTTGGGAATAGTGTTGTGTTAAGAAGTTTTCAGCAGATTCTTATATATTTGGATATTAATTTTTTACTTTTTATACAGTATAAAAAAAAACATATTTGAGAAAGATGCTTTCCAACAGCTAAACAAACTATTAAGAAACAGGAAAAATTGTTAGATGCCAAGAGTAGAGTGCTGAAATGCTACGTAGTATCAGTCTTCCTTTATGGTATTGAATGCTGGAAATTTCCTTACAGATGAAGGGGAAACTGAGAAATATGGTTCTACAGAAGGATGCTGAGAATACCATGGACTGTACATATGAGTAATGAAGAAGTTTTAAAGAAATTAGAAACGAAAAGGTTGCTTATACCTAGAATCAGAAACAGTTCAATTTCTAGGATACATAATGAGGTAACAGGACTTGGCGAATTTGACACTTTTAGGACATATTGAAGGCAAAAGGAAGACAGGAAATCAAGGAGTAACATCTCTAATGAGCTTGTGTAAATTGGTGACAGAACAGGGACAGAGAGAGATGGTGAAAAGAAAAAATTTACTACCAGCTATAAAGGATAGGAAGCTGTGGAGATCTGTGATTGTCCATTAGGTCAGGTCAACTTTGGAACAGTGGTATTGGACTTGATGTTAAAGTTGGGGTTTGCCATAATAAATAATGACATAAAATTCTTTTTCCTAAATCATTTTCATTTTTTTAGGATACAAGTTTAAAGATTAAGTTTAGGTTCAGAATTGGAGCATTGGAATTTCATTCCAGTGATCAGTTAAAGCCTTATAGCACAGCCTTATAAAATTTATAATTGAAATATATGCAGTTAGTTGGTTTGAGATTAAAAAGGACAATAAATTCCATAGCCAACAACCATATATCTTCAAAATAATCCAGAGAATAAAACAACAGTCAACCAAAATACAGAATGTTGCATTAAAAAATTTAAAGTACAATACTTTTGCCTTGCTTCCATAAAATAGTCTTTTCTTAATGTTGGAGTCAGATGAATTAGAGATTTGAGAACAGGCTATAGATAAGTAAACATTTATTTATACTTAGTTATGCCAATTTACAAAACTAATTTTAAAATTTGATTCAAATTATGTCACAAAAATATAACCAAATATGTGTAAATTTTCCAATAAAAATATTTTTTTTGTTCCAGAAGTAGCGAGCCACCAAAGTAGAGATTAAAAAAATTACATTCAGCAACACACTGGTCAAATTTGATTAACCTCTCACAAAAATGGAGTTTGTGAACCTTCACTTGCAGAAGGTTTTTCAAATAAGGAACTGCAAGAGGTTCTAATGAGTGGAATGACATTGGAATTACTGAATTTACCTGTACATTTGTAAGGTGTGGAAAGAGCAAATAAATTGACTACTGAAGTTGCACAGATTGTGTATTGGCAAGAATCAAAGCACAAGCACATTATTACTAAATCATTGTGTCATCAAATAAGACCTTCATTTACTTCAAATTTAAAACATTTTCTCTTATAATTTGTGTTCACTAGTATTGTGGCATTATATACTCATTTATCTATTTTTTTTTTATTTATTATGGCCTAACACATGGGGTAAGATCTTTATTCATTGATTAGAAATTTTGTAGTCTTTTACAATTTTTTACAGTTTTTACTTATCAAATACAGTAAAAAAAATTGCATATTTTGCTTGTGGTGATTCATGATTAGAATTTTGGTTTCAATATATTTTCAATTCAATGTATCTAATACAAAATTATCTAATACAAAAAAAAACATCAACTTTATTTGGATTTGTTCTTGAAATAGTAAAATTTGGAAGTCATTTTATAACTAAAAACTTGTGGAAATTAGATATTTCTATACATTTGTGTTGGTACTTATCACATCAAACTCCAGCTTTCACATTAAGTGCAATGCTGATTTTCTAAAGAAAGTGAAAAATCAACCTATCCTTATTATCCATGTCTTGAGCAGACAGAAAAAGTTTGACTGCAGGATGATCACTAGTAATTTTGGATCTGATGAGTGGTCTTCTATGATGAATAAACAATTTTTAAATTTTATCTGTAGTATATGTAATGATATTAAATGAAAAATAATATCAAAATATAATATCAAAATAATAGCATATTCTCTATGGTCTGATAAGTCAGATGAAATATCAGAGGAGATCAGATTTGGTCCATAGGCCATAGTTTACTGACCACTGTCACATTATTTAAATTATGAGCATTGGCTTTTTGAAATGTAAAAATAAAAGAAGTCGAGTCATCAGATGACAACTGAAGTCAATGAAGCATTTCAATTTTGGAAATCATTCAGCAGATTCTAATACATCATACATTTCTTTACACAGTGATTGAGACATGTGTCATGACACATCTCATCTTGCTATCATAATTACTATCTTCCTAAAAGCTATAATTAATTTTTAGACACCATTCTACACACATCTTCTGCCAAATCTGTGTTGCTTCAGATTTATGCATTGACATTTGATTCATGATTCTGCAATATGGAATTTGGTCAGTGGGTAAAAAGGAGAAAGAGTAGTAAAATGAATCAATGGTTGACAAGAGAAAGAAACTATACATAATTGGATGCATGCTACCATTACTTCCAAAGAGCTTCCCGTCTCTCTAATTGATACATATAGAAATCATACATTCCTTGAGGCTTGTTAATTACACAGAGTGCCAGATATAACTGAACTTCATTTGTTATTAGATGATCATTTATAATTTACTTTGACAAGAAAGAAAAAGGTAAAGAAAACATTTGCTCTAAATTGATTTATCCAAATTTATTTATATTTACTAATGCTGCCCTACTGAGGTTTCTTCCTGAGTAAGAGCCGACATCGAAACTTTTCTGTCAGCACATAAATACCTGGTGAAAATGCAATTTTCCCATTTGTTTTCTTCTGTCTGTTCAGCTACTATAGCCCACAGGAATCACTTCTTCCATCTAAATCAATATGACAGTTAAGATCATTACAGATGCCTTTTTGTATCCACTCGTAATAAGTATGCCGTAAATGAGGCTAAGTCACTGTTCACTGATAGAATGAGACATTGTATAGCCTCTCACAAATTTGGTTCTTGAGATTACTGGCATCTCTTTAAGATTGTGTTGAACAGGAGTAAATGTTCAAATCTTCTTCTCATCAATCAGTTTGAAGTATTTTTGTTTACATCTGATAAAGTAGGATGCTTTGCTTGGAAATTCTCTTCCAACTCTACTCTCAACTCATCAGGAGTATTTTTGTCTGATTTTCCCCCTAGAACAGAAGTCTACAGAGAGATATGCACATAAATCTGCCTATAGTTTTTGCTATCATCTCCAAATTAGACCACTAACAAGGCATGAAGACTTGACAGTATCCCTGAAATTGTCCTATAGAAATGTGGTTCAAGATTCACTCCTGTTCTCTTCAAACTCTACAACAAATGTCTCACTACTTTTTGCTTTCCAGCTTGATGGAAATCCTCCTCTGAAATTACTGTCTTTAAGAACTCTAATCTTTCTAATCCCTTGAATTATTATCCTATTAGTTTTTGCCTCTTTTTGGTAAAGTACTAGAGACTCTAATCAATTCTGGATTTGTTAAGCATCTCAGTTTGCCTGACTATCTTTCAGATAAACAATATGGCTTTTAGTTCTCTTGGTCAACACACAGGAAAAAAGGCCATTCAAACATACTATATATATGTATATTGAGATGTTTACAAAGAACATGTATATATAAAAATGTAAGACCAACTTTACTTTTCATGATTAAAAAGAGAACAAAAAAACAAACACAGCCAAGTTGTTTCATCCTCATTCAACAGAGCTGGAATCAAGGGATTATATATTGCAATAAAAAAGTAAAACACCAAACAATATGCAGTATTAATAAATGTAGAAATATAATCTAAATCGAAATTACATCAAGTCCTCACAGACACTCTCTCTCACTGTACATTGTTTCCAACATCTTTAATTGCAATAGCAAACATGCTTGAGTGAAAATGGTAAAAGAGTCAATGCTGAAGTTAGCGGCACAATTTGGGTTTTTAATAAGATGCCTCACAATGGAGGAATCATACATGTTCAGAATGTCCTTTAATTCTGAACAACATGTATAGTTCCTCCATTGCAGAGGATCTTATTAAAAACCCAAATTGTGCCACTAACTTCAGCATTGACTCTTTTACCATCTTCTGTTGAGCACGTTCACTATTGCAGTTAAAGGTGTTGGAAACAATTTACATCTGATCCAGGCAGCCCTCCCACTATAAACCCAAGGGAGTGTCTTTTAGGACTTGATGTAAATTCAATTTAGATTGTATTCCACCTTTATTGATATTGCATAATGTTTGGTGTTTTATTTTTTATTGTTTTTTTTTTATTGCATTATATAATCCTTCGATTCCACCTATTTTGATTGAGAGTGAAATCAGTTGGCTGTGTTTGTTTTTTTTCTTTCTTTTCTCTTTTTAATCATGAAAAGTTAAGTTGGTCTTAGCATATTTATTTCTATAATAAAATTCTGTATCCCACAGAAAGTTAGGAGATATATAAAACAATTCCCAATTGGTCAGAATTCATAAAATGATCTCATGTAGGTAGGAACAAATATTACAGTCCTAGCAATCATGTGAAAGCCATACTGGAATACTAGTCAAGAATTGATCACTCTCAACTGGGCTCATGGGAGAGAAAATCTGGTGTCATGGAGTCTGACACTTTCTATGACCCCAGAATAGATATCACTGAGGAATTATTCTGGTGCACAATATATACCTATAAAACAAAATATATATATTATTTATTCAAAAAAATTATGGCATAAAGATGTTATAAAATCACTACAAAATAGCCATTTTGTTTCAATGCTTCTGGTGTCTTATCAAGTGATGGTGTTGAATGTCTTTTTTTTCTAGTGATTTTATAACATATTTATGTTATAATTTTCAAATAAATATGTGACCTCCAACAAGAATCGAACATGTATCCTATACAGAACCATCATATAGTACATATATATATATATATATATATATATATATGGATGAGGAAGAGAAAAGTAATTGTTTTGATGGGATAAATTGCTTATAAAATGATATATGCGAAAAGGTTTCATGGTTCTTTGGGGTTTTTTTTATTTAAATTCCAAATAAATATTACTCACTTTATTTTTATTTTTTTGTTATCTTTATTCAGAGTATACATGTTTTTTTTTCTTGGGGATGGATAATCTTTAAAAGTTTTCACCTGTTTTTCTTTTTAATATTTTCTTTTAATGGATCATAAATATATGAACCTGTCACAGAAGGAAAATTAGAAATTTGACAAATTATATCAAGAAAAGACTATTTCTCTTTCAATAAGAAACTTGTATATCTTGAAACCCATTTCTGGAAAATATGGGACAGAAAGTTTTTCTTTTAATATTTTATTTAAGCAGAATATAATGACTCTTACTGATTTAATGGCTTGCCTGGAGTTTTTACAAAGAAGCAATTCAAGAAATAAGAAAAAAGGCAAACAGTCATTTCTTTCTATCACTGTTTCTTTTATTTTACAATATTTTATCTAAATGATATCAATAAAATGTGTTACAAATCGACTGATGTCTACAGTATAACTAAAATAAAGGCAAATACGTTCAAATGCACTATATATATATATATATATATATATATATATATATATATATATATATATATATATAAGGTTGTTGGTCAGAACAATGTCAGATCAGCTAACAGATATTTACAAAAGTGCTCAGAACACAAATTTAAAAAAATGAATGTGTGGAGCAGATGATATTAAAAAATAGGAATATATATTTACTGGTTACACTATCCGAGTTATTTTATATCTACTTATCTACTATAAGGTTTCTTCAGATGGTATTGGCAGATTATGTTTTGCCAATATTACCTGAAGAAACCTTATGATTGAAACCCAGGTAGTGTAACCACTAAATACTCCTATTTTTAATATATATATATATATATATATATATATATGGAGAGAGAGAGATTGATGCCAAAGATAGTATGAAGGCAAAAATGTTGACGGTCACTGGGATATTGAGAGAAAAGACATTTAAGGCAAGCAAAAAAGTGTTTGGTATCATAGAGTATTAATCAATTAATATAAGTAAAAGTTTGTCACTTAGATGATTGATGTTACCTTCAGCATCCTGACTCCAGAGTTTCATCCACTCTTCTGGGAATATCAGCAATATATATATATATATATATATATATATATATATATATATATATATATATAATAAGGTACCCCATTACTATCATTTATGGATTATACTTTAAATCTTTTTATAAATATGAAATAAAATCTAAAATTAACTGATATGTAAATATATTATCCCAGAAATTGTTCAAGGAAGTATTCTCACTCTTGCTGCTTTAATTCCAGTGGTTCTGCTGATTGATTCTTCAGCCTTCCTCATTATCTGAATTTCTTTGATCAGCGATTGTTATTCCACAAGGCATTCAGAATATTTTGGCTGTAATTCAATAATTATCATTATTTACATTAATTAGTTACACTAATATCCTCATCTTTATTATTACAATCCCAACATTTGTAGTCTTCTTCAGGTGTATGAAAGATACCTGTTGATCTAAGTAATGTGGCTACTAGATTGGCAACTAGGTCCCACCATTTTATTGTTGAAATAGCTAGATGCAACTGTCACTTCTACTTGAACAGTTTCTTTTCTTGTACTTCTCACCTGTGGAACTCCCTTCTGATTTCTTGCTTCTCTAATAACTACAATCTTCAAAAATTTAAATGCAACATCAGTTGCCATATTCTGTCTTCTTGAACCCTCTTCATTTTTGTCTTTTCAACAATCCTCCCCATTTCTAAGACTTCCCATTATCTTTCAATCCCTCTAACACCTGCATTGTAATGCCATTACTGTTTTACTTGGGATGAAATGATTTTAAAAAAAAAGAACCTTCAGATCCTTTTTTCTGGAGGTTCTATTTTTCTCTCAATTTGTTTAAGATGAATGAATATTATCATTCTACGAACAATATTTGTTTTTATTATTATATGATATATTATTTTTGTAATCTCAAACATACTTTTGTTGCCACTTTGTGATGCCAACAAATACTCATTGTCACACTCATAATGCTTGTTGTAGTAGAGACTTTGTAATTGCAGATACAACTATAGTAACACCATTGAACAATACTGGTGTCAGACGTCTTCAAATAGTACTCGTACTCTTAGTACTTTGTATCATGAGTAGAGAATAGCGGTCTCAATGATAATAGTAGAGAAGAAATGGTGATCCATATAGAATAAAGGATAGACTAAAGATAGCAATCATTAGATTTAGTGGTTTTGAATTTAGACTTGTTCTTTCATAGTGGTAACCACTCAAAGCTACAGAGCCCAGTGTACACTTTTATTTTACCCATTGCAGGGAGGGGAGGATTAGAAAAGATGGATTCATACCTTTCCCAATGGTATTTTTACAAAATCGAATTATGACCACCAAAGTTAAGCAATGCCAAGCTTAGATGATTGACTCCTTGGGATTACTATGTGGTGTAAGCTGAGATGTGCAGGTGGTGTAATAGAGAATGACTCAGAATTGTTCTCAGTTTCAGTTATCTCCCTTTAGTAACTCAACTCTCCAAGTTTTTGTTCACCTCTGCTGTGGCCAGGTATTGAACTCACAACTCTTTGGGTTACTTCAACCATTGTGTTTATCCACTGAGCCATGTGTCCTAGGGAACAGATGGCTCAGTGGATAAAAGAGTTGTGAGTTCAATACCTGGCCACAGTAGAGATTTGAGTTACTAAAGGGAAATAACTGAAAATGAGATATCCAGAAAAGTCATGGCACATGGAACTAGAACAATTTACCTTTGTGGATGAAATAAAGGGTTCGGTTCAAAACGCTAACATGTAATACCTAAGGAAGGCCAAAGAGTACAATGGCTGAAATGTTGTGAATATGACATTGAAGATGAGGACAATAGTCAAAACAATGTGAATAGTGTAAATAGTTATAATACCTCATCTCATAAATATAGACAGGACAGTTCAGTTGGCTTTTCTTTTTTTTTTTTCTAACAAAATTTTCATGTTTCTTTGTATTTTGCTTAGCTTTTGGAAGGCATCATTCACAATCCTAATATGCCTTTAGATTTTGGGGTCATATTTTCTCAGATATTTAAATTTTTGTACTTGCTTCATTTTCATATCTCCAATTTGTAATTTACATGTTGGGTTGTTCACTTTGCTGACAATCATACATTGTGTTTTCTGTTTTAATTAGCGTTGCATAAAATTTGATCAAGTTTTAATTCATACATTTAAAATTATGCATAATTTTTCTTTCTCGTTTGAACTTCAAGAATCTGTTACTGACAGATTCAACATTAGAAGAAATTGGAACTCATTAAGGAAGAAAGAAGTGCTTAATCTGATGAAAGATATTCCAAGTTTGGTAAAAGTACAGCTGCTGGTGTTACCATACATGATTAAATAATTCATATTTAAAATAAAGCAATAAGAATGATATAATTTATATTATAAAAATATTAAAGATGTAATAACTACATCTGCTTCTAGGAAAGTTGGCTGTGTTACACATAAAAATATCCATCTTTCACATTTATAACTCTACCACTTGTACATGAATTGAATATTGATGTGTATCTTGAAGTTCCTGGTAAAATTCAAAGAATGGTCTATAATGTAATCAATCCTAACCTAGCATCTCAGTTTCAGTCACTTTCTTACTGATGTTACATGGCTTCCTTCTGTCTTTTTTACAAATATTTTCATGGAAATGTAATGGTATAAAGTGTTTACATATATGGAGGCACAGAGGAGTGATGGATAGTGGCTTGGATTGAGGAATCAGAGAAATGAGTTCAAATTCCATGAGCTCATTACATTCACTTATGTGCTAATACTCTTGGAAAAGGTATAAATCCATGTCTTTCCCCAGCTATGAGCAAATAGCAGGACAGACTGGGCCCTATAGTCTTGGTTGGCATCCAGTCTATGAGAAGGAAAACTCTGAATTCAAATCACCTGCTGCCTTGTAGGTCCTGCCTCTTTAACTTCTGAGAGAAGAGAAAGAGTAACCTCAATATCCCTGGTGAAAAAGGAACTGGCAAGCCATTGAAGTATTCTGCCTTGAATGTTACCATGAATCACAATTGTTAGATGGAGATGAGTGGTGACCACATGCACTAACTGAATAAATGAATGATATGCACACACACAAGAAAAACATTTTACATATGCTATCAAGGCAATTTTAAGATGTTTATTTTATCATTTTTTTATTATTGTAAATCCCATTATTTTTCTACATATTATATTTTTCAACACATATTGCATTCATAAAGTTGTGCTATTATGTTGGTTGCATTGTTATTTTATTTAATTTTTTTTTGAGCAAATCACCCCAAGCAAGGTGGCAGCACCACTAGCATGCAAGGGGTTACAGAGAGTAAGCGTAAAGAGGAGTGTTTGGAAAAGGGATAAAGAGAAGGACATGGATCAAGGTCAAGGCATCAGAAGATGTCAATTGGCATTACATTTGAATATTTGAAGATTGTAACTATCAGAGAAGCAAGTGATAGGGAGTTCCACTGATGGGGGTTGCAAGATAAGAAGCTGTTGGAGTAGAAGAGATGGCTACATTTAACTGTTTCGACAGTTAAAGGGTGGGACCAATATGCCAATCTAGTAGCATGCTTAAATTCATGCAGTTTAGGAATTGGTGAAAGTAGTTCATTGGAGCAGTTGCCATGAAACTACTTGTATAAAAGAGGGAAGCCACAGCATGTCTGTGCAATAGCAACTGCAAACAGGATGGCAGATCAGGACCAACCACATTGCATATCTATCTTTGGATTTTGTCGAGGACCTTGAGAAGAACAGCGGGAGCACCAGACCATATATGGCAGCAGTATTCCATGCAAGGGTGAATGGTTGATTTGTAGATTTGAAGGATGTAGTCGGGCAAGAAAACCCTTTGGTAAATCTAGCACATCTGGCTCTTATAAGATATAATATATTTTTTAATCTATTATTATATTAAATATCTTATAATCATATTAAGAAAGATTTAATCCCGTTTATTGTATTTTGTATCAACTGTAAGAAGACAGAATATATGGTTGTCAGCAAAAGGAATAACCCCATATTTGAACCACAGATTAGTGACTCCAAAATCAACTAAGTACTAAAATTTAGATATCTAGGAAGAGTTTTACCAGAGGATGGAAAATGCTATACCAAAATCTGAAAGTACATTAAAATAGTAAAAAAAACATCTTCTAAAAGTAAAGTATGAAGAAACAGAAAAATTTCATTAGAAACAGAGAAAGGTTACTGGATTGTTATGTAATATTGGTCCT
Organism: Acanthosepion pharaonis; assembly: GCA_903632075.3. Taxonomy (NCBI): domain Eukaryota; kingdom Metazoa; phylum Mollusca; class Cephalopoda; order Sepiida; family Sepiidae; genus Acanthosepion; species Acanthosepion pharaonis. The sequence continues at coordinate 489,845 of CAHIKZ030005434.1, read as the reverse complement.
CTTATATGGCAGTGAATGCTGAACAATATCACAGATGAAGAAATGACTTGAGGCAATAGAAATGAGGTTCTCCAGAAGAATTCTGAGTATACCATAGCCTGAACATATGAGTAATGAAGTTTCAAGGGAAATGGAGGCAGAAAATGATGCTCATAAGGATCAGACATACAGGTGAATTTTCTAGGGAGCATAATGAGGAAAGAGGGCTTGCAGAATTTGGCACTCACAGGACATATCAGAGTGAAAGCAGTGCATAACCTACCTAATAAGCTTGTGTTAATGGTGAGCAGAACAGGGGTTATGAGAGATAGTAAAAAGACAAGCATTGCTAAGAGCTACAAGAGATTCTGAAAGGACAAGGCAGAGAGAAGAATAAGAATTATATTTTATAAGTTTGTAAAACTGATTATTCTATTCTTAGACATCACTATTATGATGGATCTAATTTCATGTATATTATATTTAGCCAACCAAGCAGATCTGCTAGGAATGGAAAGAAGCTGAGCATTATTGTACTTAATAACATACAACATGATTCTTTTACTGTTATACCTTACTATTAAAATGGATTTAATACCATGGATTATATTTTATAAGTTGGTAAAACTGGCTCTTCTCTTAAACCTCACTATTAAAACGGATTTAATCCCATGTGCATTATAAAGTGTGTTCCAATAACTTGGACTGGTTTTAAATGTAAATTAAGTTTAAGCGTCTAATGATATTTTCTTTTTCTTTCAGATTTGACATATATTTGGGCGATATTATTTTTCACATGTAATTGCCATGACTTAAATAACATGATCCAATAGAGAAATAAATAAATTTTCACCAATAACATTGATTTATTTACTGCTGACTTTGATCCGTCTTAATGAAACACCCTTATATATAATCCATCTTAATGAAACACCCTTTATATAAAAAAATTGTTAAATCTGGCTATTCTATTCTCATATGCCTTTATTAAGATATCTGTTCAACAACAACAGTTTTTTTTTCATTTTTGCAAAGTTGTCTATATTGCTTAGTTGTATCAGTACTAACCTTCATGGTCAAGTCCCACCATCCCACATACATTTTATTAAACCACCCTCATTCCATTTATATTCTGCTGATTGGTGTGATTAAGTTCTCAACTGCTTTGTGGAACCGATTCCCAAGAGGATGCTTCCACAATCACAACAATCTTAGCCTGATTGTTATCTTCCCACATATCCCCATAAACTGTGCCTCTTATTCTGTAACCCTCTATCTCGAGTGGCACTTGGGCTTTGTACAATGTGATCATCATTGTAAAAAATAGTATTAACATGTTTTTGACCAAAAATTATGACGTTTCAACAACACTTGGAGTTTCATTGATGACTATTTCTTTTCATTTAGCTCTTATAAGAAATATGAAAATTTGGACATCACATATTCCACATATGATGAAGAAAATATTACAAAATTAAACATAACTGAATTAAAAAAAATTCATCACTTATGATGAAACAAGTCCTGTGAAAATTGTTGTAAATATTAAATCCCAAAAAATGATTCAGAAATCTTTACAAATTTGACATGTTTTGATATTTATTTAGCTTCATCAGATATTTAGGGAGTGGAATGAATTGTAGTTATATTTTTTATTTTTTGTAAATCATGTCTTGTTCAAAAGCTCTTCTTTTTGTTTGAAATATGATGTTTTATTATGTTCCTGTAAAAATTAGAATTATTTATATACTTTGTACATTAAAATAGTTTTTCCATGGGTAAAATACATAATAAAACAATAAAAACAGATGTTTTAAAACAACAAAGGAAAATTCACAAAAAAAAAGCTAACAATAAATGAATCACTGTAAAGTGGTGATATCAACACACAATAATTAACAGTTACACTAGTTTATTGGTCATCTTTCATCAGAGCTTGGTCAAGGACAAGAAATGTGCACAATAACTAAAATGAATACCAAAGACCAAATGTTATATAAAATATATAACAACTACAAGCTGTTATATAGCAACCTGATGTTAATAGAAATGCTTTAATCCTAATAATATATTTGAGTTAATCAATAAGGTGTTGAAATCTACCTGATGCCATTAGGTCTTTAAATGGATTCAGTGAGTTTCATAGACCTTGATTGAATATGTAATTTGGTTTTTATCACATTAAATCTTGCAAAAAATGAAATCAGAAGAATCAGAAGTTTTCCCCACCTTCTAGAAAATAGGACCACTGTTCAGATTTGTTTTTATGCTTTTGTAAAATCCAGAAAAAATAGACAGAAATTAAGTCTTTTCAACAAATATTAGTTTTTTTTTAAATAATTAATGAATTTCCCATATTTGAATTTCAGTAAAAGAAAAAATTGTAAGGTTGAAAATCTTGTTTTTTCTAATGAGTTAAATATTTTTAGAGATTCAATCAATTGCTAGAAATTTGTAACAGGCAAGACATTCAAGTCATTATTAAGCTTCCCTTCTTTTCATATAATAGTAATCATTAAGTCAATATTTTAGTGTTTATAAAATCTTTCTTCAGGTAACAATAAAAACAACTGTAAAAAATTTAGTAACTACAAATCTCTTTAAGTTAAATTGTTTCTGTAATGTTACATGTGTATGCAATGAAAATCAAAAAAAGTATAACAAGCTTGCTATTCTATGTCAGATGTCATTTATCAAATGATTCAAAAGATAATGAAATTCAAATCACTTTACTAGATTTCATTATTGTATTTATTTGCTTCCATAAAAGCTTGAAATATTTAAAAAATATTGGACAAGGTGGTAATCAGGGAATTGTTTTCTGCCAATCTGTCATGTAAGGAAGAACCATTTTGACTTGTTTGTAAAATAGTATTCAAGATCATTATTTTTATTTGAGATCAAAACTGACAAAAGTTGTCAGTTAGCAAGTAAACAACTATTTCAATCACCAAGCAAATTCTGTAGGCTTATAATGAAAGCAAGTAGAATAATGAAAAACATCTTCACTTTCAGTCTCCATAGAGTCCAAATGCATCTACACATCCTTATGGGCGATAAATTATTTTCAACCTTGCAACCCCATTTCTTACAGATGAAACATTGCAAGTCTCTCACTGATCTACCACTATTTCCATGGACACGTGAAGACAAACTATATTCTTTAGTTACACCAGTTCTAACCTTCTGGCTAAAACCTGCCATGTCATGTATATGTTAGAGAACCACCCTCATTCTCTTTATATTCTATTGGTGAGATTAAGTTCCACAAAAGACACTTCTGCCCCAGAACCACTGCTTTGTGAAACTAATTCACAAGAGGATGCTTCCCTGATCACTTGTTTTAACCTTTTCATGTCTAGGGTCAACCATTATCTTTCCCCACACATCCCCATAAACTGTGCCTCTTAATCTGTAACCCTCTACCATGAGTGACTCTTGGCCTTGTACAGGGTCAATATCACTGGGAAAAAAATAGAAAAAAAACTCACTGGTTTTTGTTTTTTTTAATAACAGTTGCAAATTCAAATGACTTTTCTAGAGGGTTGTCATAAATAATTTCCATTCTGAGAAAGCAATTATAATGACAAACTATAATGGGCATGGCCTATCTCTCTGATGAAAGAGCTACAAAAGAAGGACTAACCTTAGGACTAATAAAATTCCTGTAGGTGGGAATGAAAACATCTGCATGGGGCACACATAAAATCCAGCAGATTTTACTTTTGTAGAGAGAAAGGTTATGGAAGGTAAGGAATCTGTTTCAACGGGTCAGCTGTAAGGTTCAAGGACCAAAATGTGGTAGTGAAGAATGCAAAATAGATTACTATAAATATATTACTACACACATATTCTCACTATTAGTTATATGTTGCAGTTAAGAATAAATTTGGAGTATACTTGGATTAGTTTTTAGAGAGCAGTGGTGATGTAAACAGTGGATTAAAGGAACAATATTGTTCCCCTTTATGACAAATCCAAGGTCACATATAAGGGAAAACAAGATTTTTGAACCTCATCACACCCACCACATTCACCTGAGCTTGTGCAAAATGATTATTGCCTTTTCCAATCTCTGCAAAATGTTTTGATTGAGAAAACTTTTGCTTATGAAAACTAGTTCCGCTCAATGGTCCAAGAATTTTTCATTCAGTCATAGAGATTGATGTGCGGCTGAAATGTTCAAAGTAAATACAGTATTGGATGTATTCAATTCCTCAAATTTCAGAATGTTTGTACAGATCTAATGAAACATTTCATTGCAAATGTGTTATGGATGTTGAAATTGTCGGTTATTTTGCACTACCTGTTCAATGGCATTACCCTCATACAGACAAATGTTGCACTGCATAAACAGTAACAGAATCAGATGAACAATTTTCTGGATATACATGTTGTAGATCAACATTCCTTTCACAAATATCAAAGTTAAACAAGAACCTAACTTATGGTACCCTACAACATGGTACCAAGAGTTTGACCTGTAATTGTAACAGTCAAATTAACTATTTCCATAAAAGAAACATTTAGCATTTATTGACCAAACTGCATTACAATCAGTTGGAATTTTAAATAACTTTCTCTGAAAACAATTCTTCAGAAAAATATGCTTTTTATATCCACAGTTTTCTTTTAATGATGGGAGTTTCCATCTTAACCTTTTGTCTAAGATAATGTGTCAAGTCAACATCTTCAGTAAATATTTTCCCTTCTAGTTACATGTGCTTCCCTGTTTACTTTTTGTTGCCATTAGAAATCTTCAAGTGATATAGTTTAATTATTTGGTGAAATGCTTTCTTTTTCTTTCTGCAGCACCAGTTCATAATATCTGATGAAATGTTGTCTTCTTTAAGATATAGAGGATTTATTTGCTTGAAACAATTTTTATTCTGAAAAAACAGTTATACCTAAATCATAGACATTTTTGAATGAGTTAGAACCAGACATGATATCCATATGAGAGACTAGATATAACAAGTATATTTAAGTTGTTGGTTGTGGAAATTGTTGTATTGCTTCTACTTTCTCTGGGACAGGCAACATCCTGTGTTTGCCAATCACATAGCCCAAGAAGTTCAATTTAGAAACAGCAAACTCAGATTTGTTTATGTTGGTCTTTAAACTAAAATGTGCTAGTCTCTCAAAAACTTTTTGTATATGGTCTTGGTGTTCTTTGCTATCATGTCTAGCAATAATAAGATTGTCATTATATGCAAAGACAAAAGGTAATCCTCTCAAAACTGTCAATAAGTCTCTGAAAACTTTACGTAACCCAAATGGCATCCTCATGAACTTATAAAGCCAAAAAGGAGTGGTAATTGCCATTTTCTTTATGTCTTCCTCTGCTACTGGAATTTAGTAGTATGCCTTCACCAGGTCCAGTTTTGTGAAATCTGTTGTTCCCTGTAAACCCATGATGAAATGTAAATGTGGGATTAGGTATCTATCTGGAACTGTTTTCATGTTGAGATTCCTGAAATTCCCACAATGTCATCATGCACCTGTGTCTGGTTTCAGAATCATGTGTTGTGGAGTAGGGGCTACTTGAAGGGCGTATGATGCCTAATTGCAACTGTGCTGAAATTTGTCCTTCACTATTTTGTATTTTTTGGGATGCAATCTGCACGGTGATGCATGTGTAGAGGGGTACAGTTGTTGTGATGTAATGTTTAGCAGTGTGACAAATTTTGGTTGTGTATTTTAAAGCAGTGGTAATAGTACAAAATTTTCCTGTCAATTCCTGTAATCCATTAGCAGTTGGTATAGCAAAACTAATTTCTCTTGACATGTAAATTGAGGTGATTCCCTTTGCTATTAGCTTTGTGTCACTGTCAATGAGAGAATGTGTAGACATATTCACTGATAAGTAGAACTAGGATTAAAAAAAAAACTGCTTCAAGAATCAATGTTTGCACTTGTGCTTGTGTGAAAATCTTTTGGAAAGGTCATAAATACAAATTGAGTGTTAATGATCTCTCTCAATATGTCTCAATTTTTTTCCAGTTTAGGTCTTGTTTAGGCTCCAGTGGAATAACACTGATTTGTGCCCCATTGTCGTCTAAAAATAAATGTCCTGTATTTTTGTCCTGGATGTAAAATAGATGACATCTCTGTTCTATTCCGGCAGCTAATTTTGTTTTTAACTGATGCTGGAGTAATCATTTCCCTGGTGTTGTGCTCTTGTGTGGGAGTTTTTTGAATTGAAGATGCATGGTTATCTGCACTTCCTCACCTCTTTTCCAAATTTATAATGGTACCAACAGCTATCATAGGTAAGCCACTCCCTGGAGAATGAGTTCGACATACCCTGGCTTGTTCTGTGCAGAGAATAGGATTGATTTTTCATTTCTAGTTGAGAATGTTAAAGTTTTTTATCTTGTATCAATCTCTGAATTTGTGTGGTGAAGTCTGCTCTATTTTTTAACAGCTGAGACAATCTTCCCAGCTTGTTCATTGGTTGTGATGTGTTTGCTGTTGAGTATGATGTGGTGTATATGCTTTTGTCCTGGTTGTTGTCATCTATTTTGCCTGCTATCTCCAGTATTCTCTCTAACTCCAATGCATTGAGGAGTGATGCCAGTACCTGTGTTATGTGTTATTGTAGTTTGTCCACCCACAATTTTTTCAACACTGTGTTCCACATGATATTGTCTCCTAGTAATGCTTACATTTTCCTTAGTAGCTACGAAGACTTCATGTGTCTCAGGTTAAAATTACTGAATATGTTGTGTATTCTGATGTCTAATTAGTGCATTTTTCAGCATATCATAGGATTTTTCGTCAGGCATGTATTCAAGCAGATCTACTACTTCTGTTACTACATCTGCCGAGGGTTTTTCTACTATGTAGGTATATCACACACCTTGTGATGCAATTTTCTTCTCACTAAAAACTGAATTTAATTGTGAAAACCAGATTTGCACATTCCCTAGATTATAGATAGGTAAATTTAAAGTTAATATAGCTTCTGTAGGTTGGGTGATGTTGTTCGTATCCATTTTCTAAGCGTCTCAGCATTGTGGTTACTTTTGAAAAGTGTTGGTTTGAATTGATATATTTCTAGGAAGAAATATTCCAGGAATGTCGGCAATTCTTCAGTTTGTCTTTTGTAGATGATTGGATTTGTATGTCTACATTGGAAAATATTTTATGTCAATGGGTCAGCAATAACTTTTAGATTGTTCTTCATCAGTGGTTACCATTTTGTGGTTGTCAGCAATAATTTTATATTGTTCTTCATCAGTGGTCACCATTTTGTTGGTGTACCCAGATTTTAGAAGGAAAAAGAAAATCTGAGTATAATGTCCATAAATACAGCACAATTTTTTATATAATGTGAAGAAATGATCTCTCACAGAAAAGGATA